>CM027581.2:5079311-5132768 GCA_015852605.2 Populus deltoides
TTTTAGTCCCCTTTTGGTCAGTGGTTCGATCTTCGATGGCATCATCTACCTTCCAATTTCAAGCTAAGATATGTCTGATGCAATAACAAGGAAGACTATATTAGTAGGAATGCTTTTCGTCGTCCCAATGATAGGCCATAACGCTCCTTTTGGTGCAGGTCAACTCGTCTTAAAGCGAAGGAATAAAAGCATTTCCTCCTTATCCTCTCATCATTATCTACGAGGGAATCCAATTATTTTCTCGTCTGACCCAGGGAAGAAGGAAGTGTTTGGTTCATTTCAGACCTTCACCATAGAAATATCCCGTCATTTATATAGTATTTAACCGATTGATTATTTAATGAGGTAGTTAAAATGATTATAAACGCAATTCCAGATTTGTTCCGCCAGAGAAAGTGTTTTAGAAAGAGAAATTAAGTTACTTTTCATTATTTTATATGTTAAAAGAAGATTTATTAGATAACCCATAAACGTAGTAATGGATTATAAAAAAGAATAAATGACGTTATTGTTGTTTTATATATATATATATATATATATATATATAACTATAAAATATAAATATTTGAACAGTTTCAATTAATATCCAGAATTTTGAAATTAAAAACAAGATAATAAGTAGATGAATGCTGTCCAGAAGGATACCCTCAACCTAATTTACATTTATATTTATTGAGTGATGAATAATATTTTTTTTATAAAAAAAACCCATGAATATTTAACTTCTTATCGACTGATAATAAGTATAAATAAAGTAAAAAAGTAAATCTTTAATTACCCATTTATCATCCGCATAACACAACATCAACATAAATTTATTTTTGTTACGTACACAGCAAGCAAAGCAAGAGAGGCAATACCAGAATACTGTCGGGAGAAGAAACCCATTTTATATAAAAAGAAAATAAATAAATTTATAAAGCAAAGAAGCCAACCAAACCCTCTCGGATCTTTAATCCGAACACGCATGCATGTCCTTGTCTTATCACCGTCGTCTTGCTAGATCCTATAATTGAAGATAACGGCGATGATAAATAGATTTGATTTGATTTTTTTAATAACTTATTATAGGTTTATGTGTTGAAATTAAAATAAAACTTTTTTAATTTTTTTTTTTTTTAATCTTTTGAGAAAATCCTCCACCACGATATTGTGGGTACAGCTAGTAGGAGAGTTCACGCTGCTATTTTAGGTGTTTGAGAATATGTAAATTGTTTTTTTAAAAAATATATTAAAATAATATATTTTTTATTTTTTAAAAAATTATTTTTAATATTTGCATATAAAAAATATAAAAATTAATTTTCAATAAAAAATTAAATTTTTATAAAATACCATTTGAACGGCCGCGTTTCATGACCGCGCGTACGTCACGGAGTCAGCACACACTCCACTCCATCCGAGACCCTCCTCAGCGAATGCTAGCATCCACGGCGCGCGCGCGCTTCACTTCCCTTCTCTTCTCTTCTCCTCTCCTCTCAAACCATAACCGCCACATCTTTACTCTTCGACGCATCCACAGCAACCGGCCGACCAGAAGCAGAAACGGAGGCGTAACGGGAGGAGAAATCGCGAAAACCATTATAATCATCCAAGTCATCGAGATTTCCATTCTGTCCTCCTGGTCCTTCATCGAAATTCAGCGAATAACTAAAGGGATCGTACTGGAATTTCCCATGGTGCCTTCCGTTACCGCTGCCGCTGTTTTTATTTCTATTGAATCTCCGAATGAAAGTTTTCCACTTCGGACCCGCAACAACTTCTGACCACTCTCTTATCTTCGTAAACGCTCTCATCCCCTTGGCCCACCATTGATTAGGATGAGGGTCATCGCCGTTTGATGAAGGTGATGATTTGATTCGCTCCCAGAAGGATAATCCGACGCTGGAGGATCGTCGGGAAGAAAAGCAGGGAAAAAGGAAGCCGCAGCGTGTGTTTGTTAGGAGAGAATTCGACGTCGTTTCTTCTGGGATCGGTTCTACCTCTCTAAAGGCCATTTCTGATTGATCGAATTCTCTCTCTTCACGAGAGAGTGATCTTTAAATGCGAGAGAGAGACGCAACGGAAAGATACCGGGAACTGACAGCTGCCAGTGAAGGAAGATTTGAATCTTACTTTATAATTATTTATTTTGGAGAAACCACGAATATAAAATCCTTTCAAGTGTCCAGGAGAGTTTTTTAAAGTATTATTTATTTAAAAATATATTAAAAAATATTTTTTATTTTTTAAAAATAATTTTGATATTAATACATTAAAAAAATTTAAAAAAACTAATTTTAAATAAAAAAATAAAAAAAATTTAAATTTTTTAAAAAATACTTTAAAACAAAAAAACACCTTCGTAAATTTACAAGCAGAATGGACGGTTTTTTAGGAGCAGAGCTAGGATAATTTTCCAGGGGATCAAAATTAGAATACTTTTTTAGGGAAGGCAAAACTTAAATTTCTTACTAGTTTTGACTCTAAAATTTAAGTTTGTTATTTTTCTGCAGGGACGTATAATTAATTAATGGTTCTTTTTTCTTTTGTAACTGTTGGGTAATCTACTTAATTTTGAACTCCGAGGACCTGGTTGCAATTCAGCTGTATAAATGGAGGGCTAAATTGTAGGCTTACCTTTCCTTTTCTTTTTAAGCCCAGTTTGTTTGATAAAAAGTAATTTTTTTTTGGAAAATGAATTATTTTTTGATGTTTGGTGGTGTAATAAAAAATAAGTTGAAAAATATTTTCTAATATTTGGTTATGTAATAGAAAATAAACTGAAAAATAATTTATTAATATTTTATTTTATTTAAGTTTTTTAAAATAATGAGGAACAAATCTTACAAATTAAAAAGTTGAATGAGAATAAAATTGAAAAAATATATAATTTCATAAATTATCTCAAATAAAATAAATAATAATCAAAATAATAGAGATCAAATCTAAAAAAAAAAAAATTAAAATATAAAGAAATTAAAATAATAATAATTAACATTTCATAAATTATTTCAAATAAAATAAGTAACAATCAAAAGAATAAGGATCAAATTTAATAAATAAAAAATTTCAATTAAAAAATAATAAGAAAAAACCAAATAATAATTATATAAATAAAAATCAAAGTTAATATAAAAATTAAATTATTAGTGATGAAATTGAAAAATAAATATTCAAAAAAAAAATATATATAGTAATTAAAAGTTTGATAACTAAATTTGATATAATCAGTAAATAATATATAATTTTTAAAAAGTATTTTTCAATCAAAATAAAAAAATAATTTTCTGAAACTAAGTTAAAAATTTTTCAATTGAAAAATGCTTTTTATAGATTAATTATTTTAATAATAAATAAAATTTAAAAATAATAAACAAACACACCCGTGAAAAGTGTAATGATGGCTGTGTCTGAGCCTATATATTTTTGGCTTTTATGGAGAGATAAGCGTGGATTTAAGAGCATTATCTGATAATTAATTATGCTGTTAATTGCTCGAGCGTGATTGTGGGCCCCTGGGTGGGGAATGAACAGAGGAGGTAATCAGGTACTTTTCGAGAGACGTTGGGTGGACTTCTTAGTGGGGTCCAGATGAGGCGTCATAACCAGAAAAATTGATTGAATATCACCGAGAGTCCATTTTATTTTATCATTGCGGAGCCAGCTGTATCATCAAACGGACAGGAAAGCGGGATGATACCGCTTTATGAACTTTGTCCAATGCACTTTTGTGGAAATTTTGGTCTCTCCCGTCTCCACCCTTTTATAGTTCGGTCCGCGCTCTGCTGCGGACATATCAAAATCCATGCGTAGCAATTTTTCATGCATCCCATAAATAAATAAAAATCTGGTGTCGTTTGGTCGACCTAACGGTTCAAAGAAACAAACTAGTCAGCTTGCCAAATAATTACTCTTTTTTTTTTTAAAAAAAAAAAATAAAGTTACCTGTCATTTTAACCATTGTCTAACTCTAGTTGAAATGGGAAACAATAAAATCTCAATGTATTTAATTGTAAAAAATAAAAAATTCAATGAGTGAAATAAAAAAATAATAACACGTCATACTAACTTGTGTTAACCTTTAAAATCAATGACACAACTAATAAATATAATTACGATTGTAAAATCCATGTTGATTAGCGAGATTTTCAATTGAAAAAAAAAGTAAAAAAAAACTTTTATGGTTAGAGAAAAAAAAAACTCTTTGTAAATTAGTTAAAATCTCGAGTAAAAATAAATAAGAATATATACAACAAAAATATTAGTGATTGGAGTTTTGAAGAAAATATCATGGTATAAAATGAGTGATATTATCATAATTTTTGGAAAGAATGTTACTCCTTCCTCTATTAAACCCGCTGGCCATGGCAATGGATGGAGACTTAGAAATTTTGATTTTTCTCCTCCTTAATTTCTCCGAAACTACTTATGGGCATAGGAGCATGATTAGATGATTTCTATCCACTATAACAAATCAAATTACATCGAGGGGATGGAAGCTTGGGAGAGTTAGAGAGGGAAAGTGTACAAAACTTGAAGAGGAAGGGAAGAACGTTGGAATCTTTGCAAGAAACACAGTCAATTGCATTTGGTTGTGTTAAGAGGTTCCTAACCAATTAATTTCAACTCTTAGTTGGATGTTGATTTTGGGTTTCAAAATCCTCAATTTACAAATTTTAGGGTTTATTATATTTTATATTGGAACGTTGATTGGGTTGATTTTTATTGGTGTTGCGTTATGAAAATAACATAGGAAATGTTCAATTCGGCTAATTAACATCTAGAATTTAAAAAAAAACCTCAAATCTTTGAATTTCAGGGTTTATGTTTGTTAATTAGTGAGTAAATATAATGCATGCTTAGTGAGTAAATATAATGCATGCAACTTGACTAGGGAAGAAATTGAAAACCAATTTCAGGGAATTAGTGAAAATTTGGAGAAATTAATTAGAAATGTGATTAATTCATGTTGTTTTTGGTATTCTAATAATATGGATAATGCTTATGATTGATTTCAAATGTTGTAAGGTAGATAATTAGAAGTTTACTTAATATAATATGGATGTAATGATGAAAATACGATAAATTGTATAAATTATGTTGAAATCTATGTTCTAAGAATGTCATGAAAGTTGTGTGTTTGGTTTAATGATAGAAATGTGAAAGATTGAATAAATTATAATGAAATTTTTATGTCGAATAAAATTATGGAAGTTGTGTGATATGTATAATTATAGAAATATGAAAAATTGGATGGACTGTATTTGAATTGATGTTCTAATGAAATTATGAAAATGATGTGTTTGTTAAAATGATGGGTTTGTGTTTAGGCATGATTGAGATCCATATGAAATAAAATGTTTAGACATTGGGTTATTTTGTATAAGGTAAAAAAGAAAAGTATGAAAATTGATGAAATCATGTAATGTTATTGTTTTAATGATGAGGTATGCTTATAATAAATTACGAAGTGTGATTAAATGGTTATTTATATTGGGTTGTGGGTTAACAAATTGGTAATATGGAAAATGAGAAATAGATGTTAGATGTTAAATGATAGTAAGAAAAATGTGAAATGACATGTAAATACAAATGAGTAATATGAAAATGTTAGATTGTATTGAGATACAAACAAGTGGTAAAGAAAAGAATATATATTTTGTTTAAAAAAATGTGAGGAATAATCATGTGTTTAGTAAGTTTGAAAAATAGGTTAAAGTGAATTAGATACTAATTGGAAATATTTCCTTGAAAATCAGGAGGGACATCCAAGGTTAGACCAGTGGTTGAGGGAGCGATACTATTAAATTTTCATACAAGTGCTCGTCACCTCACCTTTTTATTTATAGTCAATGCAAAGTTTATGTTTATATGTAAAATGCGTCTTAAAAAAGAAATGTAGAAAACCATGTTGGGAAAGAAATAAGTCCGACGCGATGAGAGAAGACTATTAACTTGGGAAAATAGTTAAGTTGGTTGTAAGAGCGGGGCTCAAAACTTGGGAAATAATTAAGCCCGTCAGATATAAGTAGTAGTTAATGATTTAGAAAAAGAAAAAAAAAAAGAAAAAGAATTCGGTTGGTTGCATGAGTGGGGGGATCTTGGTTTAAAAAGGATAAAAGTTAATTGTATGAATAGGGGCTATTGATTGTATGAGTGTTAGATAGGGTTAAACTCATCAATTTTAAAAAAGCAATTAAACAATCGAGTCCATATTAGAAGAGGTTAAAATCATCACAAGATCGAGGTTTGATTGAAATAAACTAAATCAGCAACTCTGGCATGGACTAGTTATATAAATTTAGTAAGTTTCCCTAAGGGGAACTAATGGTGTAGAAATGAGTAGGTCGTAATGATGAATTTATATAGAAAATTTCAGTAATTATAATGATGAAATTATAGTTAAAAAAAGGGGAGTCTTTCTAGTAAAAGACAACTATTGTATTTGTGTGTGTATTTAAAGTAGTATTATGGTACTTAAGTGCAAAGTGTAATTCTATGTAACTAATTTTTGTTATATATATAAGATGGACTTTGTGTAATCCTTTAGTTGAGTTAATGAAAAGGTTGGGATTTTTTTCTGTAATATGTTGTGTTGTTCATTCTGTTCATATTCATTAGTGTTATTCCCTTTGCTTGTGACATTGAAAGAGTGTGGGGATCTCTTGGGTTTGTAGGAAAAACTAGTCGTAGGCAAAACACGAATGAATTAGTAAGGGAAAGACTGAGTCTAGTGGGACTAGACTGCCGCACGAGGTCTGTTTTTTGGATGAAAATTGACCCCGTGTATATATTTAAGGTTTATCCTACATACCGTCATAATTGTAGCGTTTTATAATTTGTGTTAGGTAGAATTTTGTAACCAACGCTCATATGTTTTCCCTCATATCCACTACCATTTTATCCATCACACACAAATCCTTATTCTGCCACCAGCAACCTTGGTTCTTCTTCATCGTGGGCAACCTAAGACAACCATCTCTTCTTCTTAGCAATAGTGTGTCAAGAGCTCCTCCATAGGCGAAACCATTTTTTCCATCAAGTCATCCAACACAAAAAAGCCCCTCGCAATCTCCCTCTCTTTCCATCTTCACCGAGTTCTCATAGCCGCTATCAACAATAACAAGGCCAGCTTCAATCCTTACTTTCTCATGATTCTCGGCGACAATCACCCTTCATTAACGATCAATAACAATAAAAGAGACTATCAGAAACAATCATGGTGAAGGAGAACAAAAAAGGAGGAACAATCACGTAATGAGAAACAAATGAGAAGATGACTAAAGCTTTGGAAGGCCAAATCTCTTTTCTTAGAGAGCGTGAAGGAGCACTAACGGTGTAAAAGCACCCGATCCACCAACCCACGCTTAAGTAGCGGCGGCACGTGAATCCATGCACCAGCAGTGATGGTGGTGCACGTTACACATGCTGCCACTATTTCATTGGTCTTCCAATGTCTATTTTAGTATATCATGTATATTTCAAACGCCTTGGAAGGTCGATCTATAAACTCAAACCATTTTGGACAAATTGCTATAACATTGTGAATTTGGGACAAATTGTTTATTTTGTGTATATTTTTGGACTGTTTTAGACATTATTTGATTTAAATTCATGTGTTTTTTATTCGATAATTTGCGTTGAATTGCGATTTTAATTTTTAGGGTAGGGTTTATGTTGATTTGAACATTAAATCTTGATTCATGGGTTGTGCTTGAATTGATATTTATTTATTTGAATTAGAATGAAATTTGAATATAAGTTCATGAAATTAATAAGATTTGTATGGATGTTTGGTGTTGTTTGGTTTTGAGTTGATATGCGATAAGAGGTGTGGGGGTGCCCCTCTTTATAGCAAACTCCTCGACTAGATATAAATGTGAGGCTCTGTCTAACTAACTTCAAAAAAGATGCTTGCATTAACCTAATAAAAGCCTTTAATTACTTCAACGTGAATCATATGAGAAAAGGACTATATATTGGGAGAGGAGTATACATGCAAGGCATGTAAAGCTTCATACTTTTGCATTGTTTGATATGTTTATCATTTTTTTAACTTTTTTTTGTTTAATTTCATATCCGAACAAGGAATCTAAGGTATAGGAGATCGAGGGAAGGGAGGCTTAAGCTAAAAGAGCTAGTGTTGAGGCCAAGGGCAAAGCCTTTTACAAGGCTCGGGGGGGTTGTAACCCAGGTAACAACCTTAATAACAATAATAATTCTTACAGCAAACCTAAAAAATTAATTGGTTCACACTTTTCTTACAGCAAAATGTAAGGAAACCTAAACAACAATAAGGTGTTATCTGAGCAAGCCTAAACAACAATAATTAATTAGTTGCACACTTTCTCTTTAGTTTTTACAGCAAACTTATCTAAACATAAATAATTAATTGGTTCACATGTCTTCCAAATAACTTGGGGTTTTAGTTTTTTTTCTTCTCAACAATATATAATTTTAGCTTGGATTTTGAAGAAGAATCTATACAAGAGCCGCAAGAGTGTAAAATCATCATGTAAAAATTTACAAACCCTAACTTTTCATTTGAATTCAATGTTTCACATTCATTGCAGTAGATTGTACCCTAGAAATCTAATAGTTTGAATACGTTCAGTTTTTTTAATACTCTAATGGGTTACAATTCAATTTTCCCAAATGTATTCCCGTAAAAAAAAAAAAAAAAAAACTTTAATTTGTTTAGTAATATATGTCATGTTAAAGTTAATAGCTTGTTGAAGATATTGATTTGGATTCGATAATAGATGAATTTTATTTTACAAAATATCAAAGGGTACAACTTTAATAGTATAATTTATTTTAATTTTTAATTTTATATACTTTAAATTTTATTTTATAGTTTATATTTTGTGTTATATATTTGAATTAAAACTTTATTGTTATCTTGACAAGTTTATATATTCGAGTAAATAATTAATTTTAAAAAATAATTTATATATATATTAATATTATAACCTAGGATTGGGAAAATTCCTCTGCGCCCCTAGTTGAGGTTATGGATACATCTAGCTCTTAGACTGTGGAGATTTAGGTAGCTTGTCATGAGATGAGATGGATAGTAACTCTACTGACAAGCCCACCATCACGAGAGGAAATTGATCATTGATCTCCACGAGGAGAGGAAGGCCCCCTTGATATTCTAACATGGCAACTGGGAGAGAGCCAAGTCTCTACTGGTGAGGATATCACACCCAAACTTTCAACATGATATATTAGAAGGGATCTTACCGCTTCTACATGAATCCAAGACCAACAAAACCTCTCATTTATGGAGCCTCGGATTGCCTCTAATGAAGGTATATGGTATCATGATTCAAACCCAGACTGTGGACGAGTCAACACAGGATGTTACGGTGAACAAACCTTGTCTTGTGCTTATATGCAGGGTGCTGTCGTGATGGATACAGAGAGTACCACCACCAAAAATGCAGAAAA
Organism: Populus deltoides; assembly: GCA_015852605.2. NCBI lineage: Eukaryota > Viridiplantae > Streptophyta > Magnoliopsida > Malpighiales > Salicaceae > Populus > Populus deltoides. Next base: position 5,088,747 of record CM027581.2, read on the forward strand.
ATCCCTGATTATTGCTCGTAACAATCTTAACCATATGTATCCTTCTAGTACTGTTTCCCCCCTCTTCTGAATCCTTCAAATAGTTAGGTCAAGGAAATAACTAGTACCAAAATTAGTCACCAAATAGTTAGGACAGAAGTTTGGTGTTGCATTCAAATTTGTAAAAGACACAAGTAGCTCAATCACACCAGTTACGCAAGTTTTTTCCCTGAAAAGCTCTAGCTAGTCCCTAAGTGGAATTACCTCCTTAGATTAGCAAGAAGCCCGTCAACTAGGTAAACATTTAAAAATGGTTCTGAATGCAAGTCAGGATCCATAAAAAGAAATGTTCATCTGTCCGTGAAACTCAGCAAACTAAATGATTTGTCTCACATCTGCGCAGAGACAGTGTTAGGAGTGGGTGTATAAAAGCCATGCATCTTCTACTCAGCGTTATATTGTAAATGAATGACAGGACAAGCGGGCATGACTATTAACATCTCTGCTGGTTAAAAAGTATTCTTTCACGCTCATAAGGCACAATGTTGCAGAGATTTCCTAACTCTAGTCAAATAAACATGGCCCAGACAAGATTGCCAAAGCACACACAATGTCACGCGAGTAAGAATGCAAAACTAAATAACAGGGCATTCTGAGTACATATATATTACCAAATTCAGAATCATGGCACCCAAATCTTAGTTACATGACTATACTAATAGTCAAACATATATGGAAGACCATAAGCAACTCACTAATAGTTCTTGCACTAATGCGAATCCCCTACCTGGACAAATGCCACAACTTAGCACACATGTTCTAATATCAGGGAAAACAGAATGCTCACTCACATATCCATTACTCTTCCAACCTCACTGCAGTGAACATTCCAAAACACAGAGCCAGCATCATCGACCTTCCTGGTATCAATAGCAATAGCCCCAAATATAGCCCTGAAAGCACTGCAAACCACTGTGGGAGCAGTTGAATTAGTCTTGGGAGAAACTCTAACTACCCTATTCAACCCCAGTCTCATCCCATCAACAGCACACGAAGTGTCCACTTTAGCGTTTTCTGATATCCAGCGGTTAAGGTCTTTCGAGGAGATTTCAATGTCCTTTCCAAGGTAATACATAGAGACAGATGTGTCGATCACATTTGATCCCAGAATGCTCAATGCCTTATTGTTCTCCTGAGAGAATGACGAGTGTGTCATTGCTCGGCGAAGATAACCAATGTTCTTGAAAGTATAGCTGCAAATTGAAGAAGCATAACAATGACACTTCTTTTTGGTCCGTCAGGAAATAAAAGAAATAGAATCAATAGGATAAAAATGAAACTTTACAGCAATTATAGCAACTGGATCTATATTTGTCACAAATTATGCCCTTTTTTTTTCTAACTTGATCTTTTATGTATAATATAATACTTTTTACATTTGATTTTCTCGGCAACAAAAATACAATTTTATGATAGAGAACGAAAAAGGGTAAAGTTACCCGATTTGATTCTGCAGCATGTCAAGTGCTGACTCAAACGGCGATGATTTGAGTTTTCTTGATGCTCCAAACTACATAAATCACAGTCGCAGAGTAAATGAAATCTTCTGATTCTCTTTAATAGCTGACCAAGCAAAACATTTTAGGGTTATTAAAAATAGGGTTTCTGAATATACCTGTGCAAGGGAGTATGTGGACAAGACGACTAGTGCAAAGACAGTGAAACGACAAGAAGCCATTTCTCACTACCTCTTTCGATCTTTTGAGGATTGAGGTTGCTTGTCTTAGGATTTCGTTCTAATGCTTCTAAGTTCCAGGGAACTCTCCCTTCTATGCGAAGTAGCTTGACTTTAAGGTTGAACTGAGATGCCAGATGTCAGGTTATGTATGGTCAACGGGTGCTTTCGAATGTTTTGGTCAGAAGGGATGGGTCCATGGTCGCAAAAATATCGGATAGGTGTATTCCTCTACGTAGTTTGTATTTGTAGTTTAAAAATATTTTTAGATTATTTGGATATGTTAATATTAAAAATATTTAAAAAATAAATAAATATTATTTTAATATATTTATAAATAAAAATTTTTTTAAAAATAACTGTAATGATATTTATATAAAAATTTAAAATCCCAAGCATATAGTTACTTCTTTCCTGCTTGAATTCTCTCATCAAGTTGCAATTTTATTCTTAATTTCGAGATGAATAATGAAGATTTAAGTGAAGAATAAAGAGTAGAATTAAGTCAACCTTTCTTTCTTTTTTTTATTTTATTTGTCATGCATTGCTTTGTATTGTATTATATAATATCAATTTCATTTCATTTGAATTTAAAAATTCAGATATGCCGAAAGATGGTAGAATGGAATTCCAATCAACTTTCATTGCTCAAAACAAGATAGAAAAGAATTGGGCCCTAAACAATTCCTTTCTTGTATAAGCAAAAGCATGTATACAAAAAACTGAGGAGTTCTTTGATCGGTAAACACTACCTATGATGATAAACATATGAACCTGTGAACTACACGGTAATAATATCTATTCCCCCTCCAAACCAGAAGATTCATACACCAGCCCTCATTTCCCTGAAATTTAGAGCAACAACAAAAAAGAAAGATAAATGTTTGATTGAGGCCACAAATTCTTCATCGTCCAATCTTGCGTGACGCAAAGCACCAGCGTCAAACACCGCAAGAGCATGCAACGAATAAGTTTACATCAGAAACCAGCTTCAGGAGAAACCTACTACATCAAAGCGAAAAAGAATCATCCGAACAAGCATTTCTTGCACCAATCATATTGACACTGTCGTGCTTGTTCAACCTGGGTTTATTCATTGCATATAGAAAGGGCAGAATCACAGTTCCTTTCAGACAACATTATCGAAAGAAACTTGTGTTTCTGTGCTACTTGACTTTGAATTTGAAGCATCAGCCAAGCATTGAAGCAAAGCTAATACATCAACAGTATCATCTAGATAGTATCTAGCTTTGCTTGGCTTTTGGCCAACAGTGCATGCAAAAATCGCTGGAGCTGAAGGGAGTGACGAACCATAAGCTGTGTTTGACATGCTTTCAAACATGTCTTCATCAGATCTGTCATCCCCAATGCACAACACAAAATCTGGGGGTTTCCCATTTGCAATCATCGAGGAAAGAACCTTCTCTGCAACAATTCCTTTAGTTACTCCCTGCGCATTTTTAAGTTCAATGTGAGACCAATTTCAAACAAAAAAAAAAAAGGAACACGGGAACAACCCACGAACAAAAAGCCTGCATACCTGTGGTTTTACTTCAACAATATTCTGGCCCCTCTTAACAACTACCGGATCATTTGCAAGGACATTTTCCAGATGATCCAACAGTTCCTTTGCCTGGCAAGATCCAAAATCTGGATCAGCATCTTGGTGGTGCCATACCAAGGCGCTCTCCTTAGTCTCTATATAGGAACCATCAGTGGCCTCTGTATACAATTTCATGACAGGTTCGGCAATGTTTTTCCAATCAAAATCAGCAGCGAAGGATCTCGTTTCCCAGTCAGACATCCCACTCCACCTACAATGAGAAAAAAGCAACCTCTTAAAAAACAGAACTTATACCACACAATGAAATTAGTTGAAACCTACTAGCTTCATTCACAATTGCAATGACCTAATCAGAGGAGAAGTTAATTTTACTTAAATGAGCGCCGTTTTTTAACCTTATGTGTTCCATTTAATAGACAAACAATGTCTTGCTAGCAAAATTATTAAGCTAGAAATTCAATATTAATACCTATTAACATACCTCAAGAAGTATCCATGTTCAGCTGCTATACCCAGATTTTCACATTGAGCAAACCAATCACTAAGAGACTTTTTTCCTCTGCCACTAACTATAAACACATTGTTCCTGGGATCAGAACAAAGATTGTTTAGAACAGAGATGACTTCAGGACTGGGGGTTTTAGGAATGGAAGTTTGAGCCACCACTGTTCCATCATAGTCCAAGAATATTGCCCTTTTAGAAGTTCTCTTGTATGCAGAGATGATGTAATCATTGGAAAGCTTCCTAAAGCTAGGAGAGAGTGACAAGATTCTGAAATTCAGACCAAAGCCAATGCCCCAGCAACGTTTACTATAATGATCTTCGCATGCTCGTGTCAAATCCTGCATAAAACTGCGGGCCCAGTAAGCTACATCATGGGAGCTAACAAAGCGATAGTGCTTTTCATGCCGCGGAACTGCTTCTCTAAATCAGGCATGGTGATGGCCACATTCAATGCATTGGCAACAGCTTCAATGTCCCATGGGTTCACTCTTATCGCTCCACTTAATGATGGTGAGCAACCAGTAAACTCTGATACAACAAGTGAACTTGTATGACGCGACCCAGAGGCAAATCCTAAAGCTTCGTCCATCTTCGGGCGCACCCTGCCTGCACACAATGTAATTGTATGGGATCAGGTTCATTCCATCTCTCACTGCATTTACAATGCAGCATTCAGCCAATGCAAAGTAGGCAGTTTTTCTCACAAAAGGGGACATGACGATCAATCAGGACCACTGGTTCATAGCCTGGAAAACCAAAAGTATCATTTATCCTTTTGGTAATTGTATGTGTCTCCATTTTTGCTTCTTGTACAGCTTTCCCTGAGCTCCTAGCAGGATTAACAATTTGAACCAAGACTAGCTTTCCCCGCATCCCTGAATTCTGCTGCAAAAGATGCTCCATAGCTAATAATTTCAGACTAATGCCCTTGAATATGTCCATATCATCGACTCCAACAACAAGCCTTTTACCCTTAAACTGTTTTTGGATTTCTTTGACCTTGATGGAAGAAGAGGGGTGATTTAAAGCAGATTCAACTCGACCCATATGAATCCCCACAGGCAAAATTTTGATGTACACTGTGCGGCCAAAATACTCCAGACCAATATGACCACGTTTGGATTCGTAGTTTAGGCCCAACATCCGGCTGCAACAGGATAGAAAATGGCGAGCATAATCGAATGTATGAAAACCAATCAAATCTGCATTCAGCAGTGCTTTCAGAATTTCATCTCTAACAGGCAGAGTCCGGTAAATTTCTGATGAGGGGAATGGGCTATGCAGGAAGAAGCCAAGCTTAATTCGATTAAAACGTTTCCTCAAAAAAGTAGGGAGAACCATTAGGTGATAATCATGGACCCAAACATAATCTTCTTCGGAATTAATCACTTCCATGACTTTATCTGCAAATATTTTATTAGTAGAGACATATGACTGCCACAGCAATCTATCAAAGCGATTACCATGATCTGGACACATAGGCAGCATGTAATGGAAAAGGGGCCACAGATGATGCTTACAGAAACCATGGTAAAAGTTTTTATAAATTTCAGAAGGAATAAATGTGGGTACACAGTTAAATTCCTCCAGCAATTGTTGAGAAACTTCTTCTTGCTCACTAGTATCAACATCAACTCTTAGAGATCCCACATAAACAACCTCGGTATTTTCTGAGAAGCCATCTTTCATTTGTAACAGAAGTGAGTCCTCATCGAAACTGAATGACCATTTGCCAGATTTTAAATCCTTCTGAGCATTCAGAGGGAGAAAATTTGACACTATAATCTTTTTTACAGTTGATGGAGCATCAGAATTGCCATCATTAGTTCCATCTCCATCTATGTCAGAAATTATTCCTGGAACAGTCATTATCCTTGGAAGAGCTCTAGGAGCCTGACTGAAATTCATCATATTCCCAGATGCCAAGTCCAATAAACTTATGCAAGAACTTGACACCATTGTTGTCAGATTGTAGTATTCTTGTTTCTGGCTATGGAGTTAGAAGAAAGGAGATAATGCACAATCAACACCTTCCTACCAAAAAGATCTTGAAGGAGTAATGCAAATATTAGAGAACTAAAGACCTGCAGGAAAAGGCAGAAAACATGTTTAACTACCACGTGATGTGATGAACAATGTTCATCTTTGAATCAAATAGAAATATAGAAAGGGAATAAAGTATAAATCTGTAGAACGTAAATCATTCAATTCTGCAGCCCTATATATGCATGAATACAATGTGTAGTCGCCAGCAATGCAGGTTCACCATTTGCAATGGATCTTACAACTATTACAGGTTAAAAATCAGGAAAAAGCAAAGGCTTGGAGCCTTGAAGTCAGAAGACATATCTAGGTCCTTTGAACATCTTAAGAGCCCCATGCATAATATGTAGGCTCTGTTAATTTGAAAACAATAAAGGGAGGCATAGTAATTTCCAGAAAGTACGTACATCACTCATAGGACACTTTCAAGATCTTGGCCAAGATCTTGTTTGTCCATATCACTGTGATACCATATTCAGTGTCCCAAGAAATATCCTTTGACTCTTTTCTGTGGGCCAAGGTCCTTGAAAATTTTAATGGAGAATAAACGCTTATAATCAGATGATCAAATTGCCAATTAGAGCTAAGATCATTATTAAGATGAACTAGTGAACAAACAGAAAGAAATGTGTATCGTCATAAAAAGAGAAAGTAAAGTGAAAATATTTCCAGTGTGAACATGAAAGGGGAATAGAGTTGTCACAGAGAAACTGCTTCTTTTTATATGTTTGTCTATTACTGGCCCCATTTTATCATTTACTAAAAAGAAAGTGAAATTGCAATTGCTGAAGCCTATCTAGTCTTATTACAATTATCATTCCTGCTCATGGGTCAGCAAATGAAAACAAAGATGTTAACTGTTAAATCTATGAAATAAATTAGAGAACAACCAGAGGGTCAGTCACCAGAAAACGGTGACCTACTTGTTGATTACACGCACAAAAAGGGAGTCAGGCCATACATTCCAACTCGAACACAGAGATTTAAAGTATAGCCAACATTCATCATGTTAATCTAGGGATCAGAGGAAATAAACAAGTAATCATAAACGCAACCAAATGATTCATATACATACCTAGATTCACTAGGAAAAATGCAGGCAACGGATTCTTCTTCCTAGATCTTTCTTATTCCTTATGCAACTCAAGGGAAATTGTTTCGTACGAATTCGTGGTTGGACACAAATTTATGGAGCTGCTGAAGTGAGAAGGGAGAGTACGTTTTGAATATGAAAAGGATATCACAGTGAGTTGTATGAATGCAATATAGTCTTCTTATACATGCCTTATAAAACCCAGTTCCAGCCAAACAATTAAACCACAGAATCTGTCCTCCAAACCAAAATCACTGACTGGGATTACATTTTTATGAGTTGGATTAGCCAAATAAGGCCATCCTTATCTCCTCTTGTATCGAAATCTTCGCACAAGCCGACAAATAAAACCAGAAAGAAGAATGGCAACGTGGACGTACTTGATTCGCGGAACAAATGTGTGTTCTGTAATTTTAGATATTCTGATTATTTCAACAAAAATATGACTACTGAAGACCATAATCTGTCAATTTCATTAATTTATACAAGCACCAATAATTCGAAGAATAAGATTACACTCGGCTATTCATGGCAAAACCTTCTTGGTGAAATACTTTGAAATAAATGAAAATAAGAAACACAATTCTAGCTGCATTTAATTGATATATGTTACTTTATTTTCCAGATTCTACAGCTGGACATTATCAGCAACAGCTAAAAAGGATTTTTCCTTCAAGGACCCCAACTTGACTTCAAATACACAATACACCATTTAAATATCTCTTGTCCTGAAATTTAACCATTCTTTTATTGGAAACTAATTATACTGAAAAATGGTAATAAAGGAGACTGTATGATAACAATAGCAATCATAAATAGTGCCCTACATACACCGTTTGAAATCATGCCTTGTGCCCTATCATATGAACTTGAGAACTCAAAATGCCCTTACACCTCATAGCTAAATCAAAGCAGAGAAGAGTGGAGACAATCTAGAAAAAATTGTTACATGAAACACTCGGAGACAAAGAGAGACAAAAAAAAAAGTTTTTAGAAAAGATTTTGTAACAATAAGAACATTGGCCTTTCTTTAAAAAAAACAAGGTCATGAAATCTTGAACATAAGAGTAAAGCCTATTATAAAAGACCAGGAAAAGGAGAGTGGTGATCATGGTTCTTGAGAAAGAATAACTGTTAAATTTAGAAAAAAGAGTTCAAATGCCACATCAAAACCTATGGATCTCACAGTTCCCATTTAAAAACATAATCTAAAAGGGGTTACCTGAAAGCAAGGAAACTGATTCAACAAAAAGAGCTTCCTGCCAGCACTAAGAACCGAGAGTTACCCTGCCACCAAAATCAATAGCATCAAAGAGTTAGTTGCTGCGAAACAACACAATATACACACTAAAGTAAAACCCAAAGAAGCAATTCAACACAGTAAAGAAAGCCCAAAAAAGAAAAACTCCAAACCTAATAGAACCCGTCATTTCTTTCACACTTTGAAAGCAAGCAACAAAAGTTAAAGAATCAAGAACAAAAGAAACCCAGAAACAAACGGATAATGTGAAGTGTTTACTTACAAGAAATGAAGTAAATGTTGTGAGAGAAAGAATATTAACAGGGCATTTACAATACAAAGATGTAAAAGAAGGTGATAGAGAAAGAGGAGCGGGTGTTAGGTTCAAAACTGGTGAGGTTTTGAGGGGAGAGTTTTATTTATGGGCTATGAAACCGACGAAGCAAGGAAAAAATAGAAAGTTCTGAACAAAACGAATAGAAATGGAGAAGAAAAACAAATATAAGAAAAGATGGAAGCTTTTTTATATATAAATATTCCTATGGTTTGGTTTGGTGTGTGGTGTTTGTCGATTCAACAAAGGAAGCTGAGATGGATCGAAACGTAGAATATTAAAGTCAAAAGGAAACATGGATAATGGATTGGATTGGATTGGAAAGAGACTCTGTTCTTATGTCTCACACCTTGATTGCAACTCTGGTTGCTCTTGCGTTATAGTCCTCTGTGCCTTCTCCTTGCTCCCTTGCCATTGTTTTTCATGTTTTCATACCACCCCCCTGTATAAATTAACGGACAATTCCATTGAAACACTTTTTTTGTATAAAATTTGACATAGTTCTTTACATGATTCACGGGAATCATATTTATTAAATTTAATAAAAAAAAAAAGCCTATGATATATACAACTCATTCGATCCTCAGCACAAATACAGTAATGATTTTCACTTATTAATATATGCTTTGTTTATTAATACATAAAAAAAAAATTGGGTTGAATTATGAATATCCTTAACTCTATGGATATGTTTCCCCTTCGCACGTGGCAAAATAAGAAGGGGTGAAATGGTATTTTAAAAGCTATGTCAATTAATTAAGACATACATTGAAAATATCTGAATATATACATATATATATATAATATATAATTCATATTGCCTAGGACCTAAGTCTTTAGGTACCATACCAAAAGGTCGTCTTCATTATTGAATAAAGAACATTATCCTTCAGCAGTGAGTGTAGTCTCTTTACGGAGCTCCAAATTTCTGCACTATAATACTGTTGACCCTCTCTCTCTCTCTCTCTCTCTCTACACACACACACACACACACTTGCCTGCCTGAGGATAAACGGATATAGACTTGGCCCCATGATCTCCTTCAACTTTTAGTTATTTATAAAATACAAGCAGACTGGGAAAATGCCACGGCCATTGGAACAACAACGATTAATGATTTGGATTCTTGTGAATTTCTATGTTCTGTCCAAAAAGGTGTTGCGGCTGACGCAAAATAAAAATAATCAAGTCACTAGCAATTGTAAGAGAATTCAACTAGCAATTTGACTTGAGGAAAGTTTTTGTTGATGAAAGATCTAATGTCAGTGAGTTAACATTATGCTAATTTGTATTATATAATTTAGGTATCCGGACCAGTTTACACGCACCACGACTAATTTTCGAACCCACTGAACACCCTGCAAGCCCAATGAATAGGTAAGGCACCACGGGTGACATGCATGCACATAAAAGTTTAAACCTAAGGTACAGAGGCAAGGAATTTCTTGCCAAGACCGCTAGGCCACGAACCTGGATGTAGTTACGACAATATTTTTTATAGCATAGGAGGTGGTTTTCAGGTTATTAAGATGCTTGTTTTAATTGGGAATGGTAATTTATGATATCATATTTTTACTTTCATTACCTGATTCTGATTTTGATTTTAGCTTGGTTAAATTGAACTGATTGAGAGGAATTTTTTTATTTGACGAGCACTCGATAAAATTTATGTTTTAAAAAATACATTTTAAAATATTAAACAAATCGGACGGAGGGGCAGTCGGGTGATGTAAACGGAACTAGAGAAATCTAAATTTTAGAACAAAAGGAAAAACTAACATAAAATCCGATTACTCACAGTATAGATAAGATAGACAAATTAGAGATTATAATTGACAAAAAGACTAAGCACATACCTAACATCAAAAGATTGCATCTTGTCGTACAATTATTAAACCTCCAATGAGTCAATAACAGAATTCAAACCTATAATTAATCTGATGCTGAATGAGTGAGTGTTCATTTTAGCCCACGCAAGCCAAATTATCAGGATTTGACAAAACACACTAATCCTCTTTTTACTTCTTTTTAAATTCATGTTTTTCTGCCTGTTTTTGCTTAAAAATATATTAAAATAATATATTTTTTTTTTTTTTTAAATTTATTTTTATCTTCAACACATCAAAATAGTATGAAAAATATCAAAAAAAACTATTTTAAAATAAAAAATAATTTTTTAAATTTTTTTCTTAAAACACATGTCATTTGGAGGAAGATGAGCACTGTTAAGAGTTCAAAATGAGAACGACGGGGAATGCGAGCAGGAGGAGGAGATAATATAGTCAGGAACCAAGATGAGCTGTGGTATAATGATTAACAGCTCAGCTGGAGTAAAAATAATGGAACAGACCAGACCAGCACTTTTGACGCCCTCATTTATTTTGATTTTTTTTCCTTCCTTTTAGACAAACAGATATTGATAGTGACAGGCTACAGGGAGAATGTGAGCGTTCCGACAATGCACGCGGCTGCTCGACCTCGCCATATTCCCACCTGGCATCCATTCTGGACATGACTCCCCCCCATTTATTACTACCGCGTCTCCACCCACTTTCTGCTTTTACCAAATCACCCCTCCCCTCCCTTCCATAACAAAAAAACAATTCGACCTCACAGCCTGTCGTCTCACTGGATTTTATTTTGCTATTATTTATGTGTTTAAAAGTTTTTTTTAGAAAGATTAATTTTTTATTTTAAATTATTTTTTATGTTGTTAGATCGTTTTGATATGGTGATATTAAAAATAAATTTTAAAAATAAAAAAATATTATTTCGATATATTTTTAAACAAAAAACACTTTGAAAAACAACCGTCATCACAGTACCAAACAGGCGAGCGTTTGGAAACGCATTTTTAAAAAATAGTTTTTAAAAAATAAAAAAACATCATTTTGATGCGTTTCAGAATAAAAAATAGAAAAACAATCATAACCACACTCTCAAACATACCCTAATTTCTAATTTCTAATTCATTGATGACAAAATTCTATGAATTTACCATTATTAAAATAAAAAAAAAAAAGAGAGAGAGTAAATAGTATTGGGAAAGGAATTACATGGTTAGATTTGCATGGTGCACCGTCATGCACAATGGATTAGGATGGCAGAGTTGTAATATTGAGGAACAATAAGTCCTTCCTGGTAATGCGGAGTCACGATGCGGATAAAATGTAGGGGACAATGATCCTTTGGATTGCACTTTCACCAGACTCCTTCCATTTTCCTCATCTTATCCTCTTTTTATAATTCCCACAACCTCGTACGGACCTTTTCTTGCTTAATTACAACAATACCCTCTTACCACCCCCCTTGTTTCTCCTGCTAAATCATCCCTTGGTGGAATATCATCCTCTAGGAGAGATCACAAGGGATATTTCAATTTATACATCAATTAAAATTAAATATCCATTCCATGCCATTTATTACCATATCCTTCATCATGTGGCGTATAAGATTAAAGAGAAATTTTAAAAATATTCACAAGATATTTTTTATAATATTAATAAATATTTTATCTTGTTCGAGTAATCATGATTAATTTTTTATTTGATTTATTATTATTATATATTTTTTAATTATATTATTAAATTAACTGAATTTATTAAATTTATATAATTTCCATTCACGACACTTGATTTAGAGTGGTTGGTTCTCTCAAACCACGCAAAAAATATATATATATATATATATATATATATATATATATATATATATATGTGTGTGTGTGTGTGTGTGTGTGTGTGTGTGTGTGTGTTTTTGAGGAATAATTGATTTTTAAGGAATAACTTAGCGTCTTGATTAGGACTAGAAAGGCAAGTTGTGGAGTCAAATTCCCACTAAAGAATTTAGTCAAATTACAATAAACCTGGAGACAGCGTGAAGGATGTGGTGTCCTAGGTTTATCATTCAAGCCTCTCAATCGTTATCCTGTTGGTATAATTTTATTGGTCAATGTTTTTTCATTATTTCCGTGGTAAATATTCATAACCAAATGATATGGGTTTAATTTATATATTTAGTGTTTGTCGGGGAAATGAGGTGTAAACCGTGTTTTTTTAAATTTTGATTTTTTTTGTTTAAAATAAAAAAGAATTATGGTTTCAGATCGTTTTGATGTTCTGATGTCAAAAATAATTTTTAAAATATTTTGATGCATTTCTAAATGAAAAATACTTTGAACTACCACCGCTACTACAATTTCAAACATACTCTTAATATGTGATGAATTAGCATTCGCTTCACGCGTATTAATTGTTTTCAATCTAAATATAAAGTTTTCATCTTTGATTGAAAAGAAAAATATTTTTTTTTAATATTTTGCATAGCCAACAATAATTCTCTTTAAATTTTGAGATTATAAACCATCTTATAACGTGATGGAACTAAATAATAATGATTTTTGTAGATTAGTTGTACTCCAAACGATGTATGAAGTTCCAAGCGTGTTTGGGAGTGTGGTTATGATTATTTCTCAAAGTATTTTTCACTCAAAAATATATTAAAATAATATTTTTTTATTTTTAAAAAAATATTTTTAATATCAGCATATCAAAATGATCTAAAAACACCAAAAAAAATTTAATTTAAATTAAATTTAAAAAATTTAAATTTTTTCAAAAACTCTTTCGAGAAGTAGAGGATAATCGTTTTTTGAAAAAAAAACTTATTAGGCATGTTTGTTTTACATGTAAAATGTTTTTCATAATATATTTTACATAACACTTGATAAATAATGATATAAAAAATATTTTGATAATAAAATAAAAAAGATAATATATTATGATGATAAAATATTAGTGGTATTGGTGATGACATAGACAATGAAAGTGGAGCAATGAGATAATTTCGATGAGGTATGAATGATAACGACAATGATAGTGGGTGGTGTCATTGTTTGTGGCAAAGTGACGGTGATTGAGAGTGCATGTAGGATATTATTATAAGTGAATTAATAGTAATAAAATATTTATAAAATTTTGTGTGTTAGAAATATATAGTAATAAATAAATTAAATTAAAAGATTTATTTTAAGATACAAAAAACAAACGCTACTCATGATATCTATTTGGTGGCATTACAATTTACAACTAAACAATTATTTATCAATGTTAAGTTTTATTTTAAAATCAATATATATATATATAAACACAAATCAACAAAAATATTTGTAGCTTTTACACTTGTTTCCTATATGTCTTAAACTGCTTTATGTTTTTCTTGCTCTTTGTATTGTAAACTTCATATTTTTAAATAAATGTAATCAACCAATCATCCAATAATTGTTCTAATCTTTAATACTTGCTTATTTATGCATTTATCAATTACTAACAAATTTAAACAATGAATTTTATTAATAATTTCTTAAATGAAGTGATTAGTAATGCCTTCTCTTAGATATATTTATACATAATAGCATGACAATATGATTTCTTATTTTCATCATCATTTTGATGTGAACCTCATGATTATGGAACCCACAATCAAAATTAAAATCTGATTTCAAAAAACTGAAAGAGATTTTATAAGAGTGTGACATCATAAAACTTGTCCCAAGACACCAATGTTATTAGAATTAAATCAAATGATATCATGAAACCTATTAATTTTTGATAAGTTGATTTAGTTTTTTTCAGGAACCAATAATATAAGAATCATTGTCACACACAAGTTGAAAATTTAGAATGATATTATTCAATAACTACCTAATTTTAGGCTTACAAAGAGTTTAAATACTGTTAAAAAATAACCTTAATGGATCTACCCTTAAGGAATAAATTGGTATATTTACAAAAATGACCAAAAACCTATACTGATTAACCTAAAACACTGATTCAAACAAGCCTTGGATCTTAACTGAAAACCAAGTATTAATTAAGTCCACACAAGCCTTGCTTATAACTGAAATAATAAAAATAAAACTCATAAATTAATTTTATGTGCTATTGTGAAAAGAGAAGAAGAAAAGAAAACAATACAAGTTTGGTATAAGGCTTATTTATAGCCTATAATACCACTCAATGATCCTAGAAATCAGTGGAGAAGTTGTTGCCCCTATAATTCTTAAGATATAAAATGATTTTAATTGTAGCCTTATATTTATCCTGTTTTTGAAAGGAAAAAGTTGTTGTCTTTATTGTTCCTCTTTCGCTAATTAATTGTCCTTCTATCACTAAGGAAAAACAATTAAAGTTGTTGAAATATTCTTCTTGCAAATATAGGAAACTTTGCCGCCACATTGTTTTCCTTTTAAGCTTGGAGTCTTCGTTTTCTTTTATTGTGTATTATCCTCACCTGACATGGAAAAAAATTAAATAAAATATCCTAATATATAAAGAAAATAATTAATTTTTCCATACACAATAGAAAATTCATAATTAGTATGGAATCCACAAAGTACATGGAAACAACAAAAAAACAAAGCAGACCAAAAATAAAGTTGAATTGGGCCCTTCTTGTATATGAATCAAATGCACTACGGCTTACTTTTGATGTTTCAATGGATCTTTGTAAGATTAATCCATTTAATGCTTCTTTCAATGCCTCGCCAGAAACTTATAAGATTAGTCTATTTAATGTTTATTTTAATGCCTTCATTTTAGACCTTGTTATTGGTCCATTTAAAACATATAATGGATTTTTATTGGTGTTCGTGAGCTGATTCACATCATATTTATTTCAAAAAACAAAACAAATCATAAATTAATAAGTTTATTCATACAAAATAAATTAAAGTACATAACAAAATCAAACTATAGTAAGAGAGTTACCCCATTTATAACTATTTGAAAATTTATTTTGTATTTGTACTTTGCAAAAACTCTAAAAGTCTGAGCTTTTTGTCAAAAAAAAAAAAAAAGAGTAACTTGGAAAGCAACTTTGTTTGTGGACTAATTTATGGAAAATATAAAAAATCAAACTACTTTACCAAATAGTGAGAGAGGATTGACTGATAAGGGCAAATACCTTACCTGTGCACTACAAGGACAATATATATATATATATATATATATCTTTCAACTCTAAAAAAAATATTCATACAAAAAAATATTTTATATCTATATATAAAAGTATGGTACCATAAATTTTATTTTTATTTGAACCAATCAATCATATCGAATAGTAATTTTTATTCAAATGGTAATTTTTTTTATTATTTGTAAAACATTAAAAAATCCAAATGAATTCACCATGTTAAGTGAGGGTTAGATTTCGGAACTTTTAGGGCGAGTTTTACAAATAAAAAATTATTTTTATTGTTTTATAATAAATAAATATTCAGAGAGTAATTTTTGTAATATATAAAAAAAATAATTATGAAACTTAATTTTTATCTAGTTCAATCGTATCAAGATATTTTTAAATTTTTAAAAATATATGATAATATAGAAGCTCATTTATGTAAAATCTAATTTCTTATTTTTTTTTAATTAAGCTTTTCTTCTTAATAAAATTATAAAATTAAATGGTACAATAATATTTTTTTTAAACAATCAAGAAGTGTAAATATATTATATAATTTTGAAAAAATTATTACCTTTTGATTTTATTTTCAAGACAGAAATTTCTTAAATTAAGTTTTTAACAAATAAAAGAATTTAACAACTGATACCAAGTTGGAAAAAAATAAAATGCTATAAAAATTATATAAAATTTACTTTAAATATTTCTACAGATACAAAATCTGTTAATATTTATGTTCAAAAACATATAACTATAATAAATACAACCATACGATTATGATAGTACAATAAAATCACTAAATAAAATTATGGCATCGGCAACTCATAAATGGGCCACGTTGACTCGCAAAAATGATTATGACCGTGCAATTGTCTGAGAATCAATTTTAATAATGCATTTTAGTAAAACGCAAAAAAAAAAAAAAAAAAAACAATAAACGCATCTTCTTGCATTTACATCACGAAAAAAGAATGGACCCACCTTCCCCTGGCAACCGCGTTTCATGGCGGGCTGTCGTAAGAATTTTGAAGGCGTGTGGGGAGAGGCGCGGGTCTCCGGTCCTTATCCTTTAAAAGCGAAAAAGAAGAAACCCATGGGTCCCACATAATATCTAAAGTTTTTTTTTTTTTTCCCTTCTTATCATTGTTCCCGTACATGGAAGGCTGCAGTTTCCGTAGCCTAAAGATCCATTTACAGCAGGCTATAGCTCCAAGGCCCAACCAAAGCAGATGTGCTCTGACACGATCCATGAACATTCATGCATATCCACCTTGTGGTCAAGGCCCAATGGGCGGTATGGGCTTCAAGTACGGGTTCTATAATTTTTTTTTTAAATAAGAAGATGTATCTATGTTCGATTAAAATTATTAAAAAATATAGTATTTTAGGCAACTACATGTTCAAAAACTTGCTTATGGAGTTTCAAACGATAAAATATTAATGAAGGTTTGGGTATCACTTAATTTATAGTTACAACTCTTCTCCACATGTCACATTACATGTTATTTAACAAGTACAAAAAGTATAAATTTAATTTACAACATATAAATTAGCACGTCCTTTTGAATATAAACATAGAGCAGAATAAAAACCTTAGAAATGCGAGTCATCCTATAAATGAAAACCTAAAAATCACATCATGGGTAGGATTGCCATATATCTTATTATTGAGAATGAAATCTATTCAAATGCACCAATTAACATTAGTATGGATAAAAACATGGAGAACTTAGATCTTTTATATTCCCATCATTACCACCAATTATCTTTATAAAAGGTGTTTAGGTTCAATTTACTCCTTTATACATATCACCATTTTTGATAAAGACTTCTATGGTCTTTTTGAGTGTTTCTACAATTTCTCAGGAGCATTCTCGTACCACTAATCAGGTGAGACCATCAACTAAGCTACATTCCCCATCTCTTACTAATTAATGACTACTAAACTCTATATGGAATTCACCCCATTTCATATTTGACAACCAACTCAGTTAGAGTTCTACTAAAAAGAAACCAATTAATGCTTCTAAATAGAGCCAATCATTTTACTAAAGCTCGAATTTATCTCAGACCAATATTGATTAAAATACATTACTTAGATGTGATTAGGTATAATATGTGTATCCCATCCTCTTAGCACCAATAATTGATATTTTGGCACCAAGATAGTCGAATATAGATTGTAAAGTAGGATGACAAACCTTTTATAGTAATATCTTTAATAGCCAATGTTTGGCTATATAACAAAGATAATAGTAGAACACAATTTGATAAAAAAGATATTTATAAAAGAATTTATGAATTTTATAATATGAAAAAAAATCCATAAGACGTAATAGTTAATACATTAATTAATTAGGCTATACTTTATAACTTTTAGAGACATTGCCCAAAAATATTCTTATTAAGTTTAATGGATTCTATAAAATTAACAACTTTTTTTTTTGACAACTATCACCAAAACTATATTTTTCACTTAATTGAGATAAATTTCATTTGGTTGTATTTAGATACAAAAATGAATAAGGCTCTCCACCATAAATTTAAAAGAGTTACCACTAATAATAGTAAAATTAGATGATGGTGAAACAAAGTTCCATAATCCTCTTAAAGAGATTAACTTGAGATCGGTTGCACATATATGTCCCATATTTATAAGCATGTAACTAGAACATGTTTACAAGGAAAACATCATTCAATTAATGTATAGATTTAAGGGTTGCTTTGCACGAGACTATAGAAATCCTATGATTGATAAGAGAATTGGTTGAATATCGTTTGCCTATCAAATCAAAGTTTTAGCCATTTAAGCATCCTATACAGAGGATGGGTCGATATGTTATAGTATGAGTAAAAAAGAGATAAAATGTTTGCTTGTGGCTAAATTCATAAGGATCACAAGGTATATTAAATGGTTGCCTAGTATCATCCCTATAATAAAAAAGAATGAAATGCTCAAGATGCATATTAATTTTCGAAACTTGAATACTACTACCTCCAAGGATAAATATCTAATGCCCTTGGTAGACATGATTGTAGATTTGGTAGCTAAAAAAGACTTGCTAAGTTCCACTAAAAAAGATATGCATAAAGCTAATTCTAGGTTTTCCAAGGTTATTGAAAACATTTGAGTGTGTGGCAATGCTTTTCTATCTTAAAAATACAGGAGCCATTTACCAAATATTGATGTATTTTATATTATATGATATAATTAATAAGTTTCTAGAGGTATACTTAGATGATATGGTCATGAAATCTAGAACCAAAGAATCCTATATGAGAGATTTGTTAGCATCATTAAAGTGGATAAGGTTTCATAGGTTAAAGATGAATCATCTCAAGCATACTTTTAGAGTATGATCTGGAAACTTAATAGGATTTTTAGTTCACTAATAGGGAATTGAGGTCAATAAAAACAAGGCTCAAGTTATTATCGATGCTCTATCATTAAACAATAAGAAAGAGCTTTAATGTTTTTTTGTTGGAAGGTTAACTTCCTAAAAATATATATTTCCAATATTATTAGAAAAATCCATCCCTTTTCTTTTCTATTTAGACTCAGAGAGTAAAAACATTTATGTGGACTAATGGGTATCAAGAGTTATTAGGTGGTATTAAGAAATATTTGGCTTCATACTTGTCCTTATACTCCTTACGAAGAACCAACCATTAAAATTGTATTTATCAATTACATAATGTTCTCTCAAAGTTTTGTTGGTATAAGAAAATGAGTCAGAAGATGAACATGCCATGTACTATTTAACCATAATCTTATTGACATAGAAACAAGTTATACTACCATTAAAAAGCTTTGTGTTTTCCTCCGTTCTTATTAAATAAAACTTAATTAGTATTTGCATCATGTGGCTGTCTTTATTATTTGAAAAATAGACTTAGTAAAGTAAATGCTCTCATGATTGTTTCTACATGATTGAATAGGTAAATGAACATTAGCCTTATTCGAGTTCGCCCTCCAATATGTGCCCTAAAAGGTAGTAAAAGACCACGTTTTTTTTTTCAATTTTTTAGTAGAACATTCTTTTCTTGACATTGATCCCTTACTAGAACCAGATAATGCCACTATCTTTATAACACCTTGAAGGTTGTGGTTTAATGATTTTAAGACTTAACATGATGTTAGAGTAAGTATTGTAATCCTTTCACCTCCTAGTCATGAGATAATGAACATTAGTTTTACTTGATTTTCCATGTAGTAATAACCATACCAAATATAAAGACCACATATAAATCCTTGATTAATTAGCTTATAAATAATGTTTGTCTTTTGGTGTAGGGCATGTTGAAGTGACTCAAGTCTCTTTACTTATTTTCAAGTAGCTTTTTAAAAAATAAATATACAAGCACTCTATATTTTTTAAGTATTGTGGTCATATGCTTGAACACTTATTGATAAGTTTATTAATTTAATTATATTATTTTTAGTGAGAAAATAACACTAAAGGCAATGGATTGGATCAAAATATTTTAAAATACAAGTTAACAACTAGTGATCAAGGTGAAATACTTATAAAGTTGCTAACAACCCCATCCGTACTCCTCCATAGGATTAAATATTTTAGACTTAAAGGATTATGTAAAATGTTTAATTGATCCAGCATTTTGAATCTTATACCAAGCCTCATAGTTGAATTCAGGCACCTTACAAAGCTTGTTGGACTTGAAAAAGAATTGAAGTGATAAGATAGAAAGTATGTATATTTAAAGGATTATTTCATTAAGGTTTCTCTATCCTTTAAATGTAAAAAATAAAATTATATCTTGCATTTTGATACCTTATATAAAAAGGCAAAAAACCAAACCCCTACTTAGATGTTTAGGACTAAAAAAAGCTTTATTAGTTATGATTGAAGTCCATGAAAAGGTACCACGCCTACCGATCTAGCATTAAGATTAGATGGATGGCTATGAACCATGGTTTTTATGGCTAAAAAATATTTATCTTGCTAGAGATATAGACTAATCTGGCATGTTCTAACAACCAATTTCCATAACATTGTCAAGCCTTGACCTTGTAGAGGTTGGAAAATGGATATAATTAGCAAGATATGTCCATGTTATTAAAAAAAACATTATTTTATATTGGTGAAAATGAATTACTTCACTAAATGAGTAGAGGCCAAAGCTTACAAGACAATTAAGAAAAAAAACTACATATAGGTTTGACCTTTTGGAATCTATTACTACTAATCAAGGTACTACCTTTATAGGATAAAAAATGAAGAACTTTGTAGATCAATTTAAGTTCAAAGTAGGCAACTACTGGTTATACCTGATATCATGGCAACCTTTAAAAATTTATGTAGAAAAGAATAAATATCTAGCATCTTGTTCTTAGAGGGGAAAAAGTCTAGTTTAAAGAGTTACCACCTAGTATTATGGTTACTAAAAACACTAATTGGTCAATAAAAGTTCTATAGTATAAGACTGGTTAGCAAAAGGAAAGATACTATCACCCATTAAGTGTCCTACCTAAGATAGGCTGCATTGCTGGTTTTGTCTTAAATTACTAAGTGTTTGTTGTATTATGCTTTTCATGGTCAGCCTATGATATTCCTGACTCTAGCGTCAGTGAATATTCGATTACAAATACTTCCAACTCTGACATTGATAAATATTATGTAGCAAAAAAAATATATGGAATTCTCAACTCTGGTGCTAGTGAATAAACCAATAAAATTTGAATTGAAAGCAAGAAAACATATTTTTATTAATTTGTTTTTAAAAAAGAAAAGAAAGGTATGTATTACATACTAGATTCGCATTTCACAATATAAGTTTGCATTCCAAATACTCAGTAAAGTCATAAAAAAAGCGTGAGGGACCCATAAATAAATTCAAAAGGGTACACAAATATTTTTGGAATTTTCTAATATCTAAAAGGCCTGTTGGATAGATATCAAAATAAAAAAGAGTAAAATCAAGGGGAAATGGTATAAGGGTGTTTTTGCTAAATACACCCTTAGCTAAAAGGAAATTAAACTGGCTGGGCTTGAGGCCCAAACCTAGCCTAGTCTCAATAATTTCTTTTTTTAAGGGGCAGGAACTAGCTCAGCCGTACGGGCTGCGCTTAGCCAGCCCAGCTTGGTCACTGGCTCAAGCCAGTGACCCTGCTGTCCATCATTAGCGAGTCACTGAGGGGTGTAGCTCAACTGGTCAGGCCCTAGGTTTGCTCCCTAGAGGTCACCAGTTTGAGTCCCATAAACCTCAAGGCCACTGGAGGCTTACATGGTCGTTAACTTCAGAGCCCATGGAATTGGTCGAGGTGCACGCAAGCTGGCCCGGACACCCACGTTAATAAAAAAAAATTCAAGAGGAGGGAAACGAGACTTACCTGGTTCGGTCGCTATGGGAGATGAAGATGAAGTTTGAGAGCAATGGTGGTGGCTGATGGCTGATCAACTTTATGAACAACTCATCTCTGTCTTTTCTTTCGTTCTTCTGTGTTTCTTTTTTCTCTTCGGTCTCTGTTCTAGTCCCTCTATTTTTTGGTGTATTTTTCTGCTATCTGGTTTTCTCTTCCTTTTCTATCCCTTTGGTCTTCCCTCTGCCTTTCTATATTTTTTTTCTTTTGTTTTAGGTTGGATTAACGATCTACTATGAGGGAAAAACCGAAGTTCCCTTTGCTGAAGGAAAGCCACAAGTCTTTCTGGCTTCTTTGTGTTTTTGTTTTTTTATTCGTCCTGGTCTCTCTCTGTTTTTGTTCGCCCTTTGTGTTTTTCTTCCTCCTTGCAAGTGGTCTTTCTCTAGCTTTTATAGGATGAGAAAATGCCCTGGGGGTTCATCTTACCTCTCCTAGGATAACGATCCTGGGGATGAGGATAAGTATGGCTCGTTCGTCCATGTTTTAGGAAAACAGGGCACCAACACTCCTTGCAGGACTATTGGAGACAAACCATCCTTGCATCAGATGAGCAACGTATGGGTGAGAGAAACTGAGGCCACTAGCAGGTTTGGTTAAAAGATAAATCTGATCCACATTTTGGATCATATTTGTTGCAGTTTTGGCTGAGCTGGTCTCTCCTGCGATGAGGACGAAGAGGATGAACAATTGGTTTAGAAACAACACCATTTTTTAATCCTGAAATGACCATCTTCAATTTGCCCCCTGAAGTTCTACCATTTAGCAATCAGGTCCCTATTTCTAGCAATCTTTTTTTTTTTAATTTTGCCCCTAGATCAATTGCAATTGGACCCTTGGATTTTAGTGCCATTCAAACAATCATTGGTTTCTAAATTAATCAATTCAATCCTTTATTGACTCCTCAACTTTTAATTCTTTCAAAATTACCCCTAGAAAAATCAATTAACCCCTATAGTATCACCGCCTATTCACTTCGGTCCTTGCATTTTAATTGCTTTCAGTTTTGACCCAAATTGACCCTGAACTTTGATATTTCTTCAAATAAGCCCTTGATTTCATTAATTAAATTAATTCAAAGTTTAATTAAGTCTTTAAACTTATCAATTTTTTCAATTTTTTGCTAAATTAACTTTCAAATTTATAATTCCATCCTTATCAATACTCAAACTTTTAATTTGTGTTGTCTTGATCTAATTTTTAAATTATTTTTCATTCATTTATTTTTTATTTTTTTGAAAATTAAAAAATTAAGTTATGACACTACTAATAAGATATTAAACCTCAATATATAAAAAATGGTAGAAAAACAAATCCTAAAACTTTACATAAAGCTTTATCTAAAATCTTATAGACATACAAAACTTCAATGAAAATGATCTTGGGAACCTCTCATTACGCTTATCTATGGACATGATGCCATGTTGCTAATATAATAGGTTGTTCAGTTATTGAGAAAAGCATAACAGTGTAACATAACATAACGTAGATTATCAATTAGTTATGTTGGAAGATTTAGAAGACTTATATGAGGTTAGGATGAAAGCAATAAATCATCTTCTAGCTCACAAAAAAGAAGAAGAGTGGAATGAGCTTAAAACAAGAAAGTTTCAGAAAAGTTATTTGCAGAAAGAGACTTGGTATGGAAGGTGATTTTATAAAATGATTTTTTTTTTAAATTGGTCACCAAATCGAAAAGGCCCATTTGTTGTATCAAAAGTACTAAAAGAAAGTGTTTACTGTCTAACTGATAATTGACCCTTCAATAAACAATATATAAAAAAGTATTATCCTTATATATAGTATTTCATTAATAATAAAGACTTTGAGGGATACAAGGAAACAATATGGAGGGCGAGAGTGATTGTATAAAACTTAGTTAGCATAATTGATTTATTGCAAATTTCGAGCAAACTTAATCATCATAATTGGCTTTTTATCAACTTTTAAGTAAACTTAGTGACCATAATTGATTCCTTGTAACTTTATGGTAAGGTCAGTGACCACATATTGGTCATCTATAACTTTTACATGTTGATTTTTGTTTTTGCTTAAATTTCAATAAACAAGGGCAATCTTGACTATAAATGTTTTTACGATTTCTTTCAATAAAATAATGGCAATTCACTCATTAACTATAACTACAACTAATTAGTGTTTCACTGTAGCGCGGGCTACTGTGTATTATGAGTACATGTACTAAGGATTGCACTGTTTTGCACTGTAGTGACCCTGTGAGTGCTTTTACTGTGGACTGTGAGTGCTTTCACTGTGGACTGCACTGTTTGGTTTCACTGTAGCGCTGACTATTGTGCATTATGAGTGCTTTCATTATGGATTACAAGTGTTTTCACTGTGGATTGCACTGTTTGGTGGGGGCATGTGTGAGGCTGTAGCCAGCAGACCCCAAGTACTAGGTTGGAGGCGCGCCCGCTGGGGCTGCGGATACCTAGCGCTTGGCTGCCAGGCCTGGGCCCTGGGCAGGCCACGCCCGCTGGTTGCGTCCCATACTGCAGCCACCTGGCGCTTAGTCTGCTCGGCATTGGGTCGGGCGTCTGCTTGTGTCGAGGCGGACCAAAGCGCACACGCGGCGCTGGGTTTGTTGCCGGTGTGCTAGGCCGATCAAGCGCACAAGTGGCGCTTGGGCTTTTGCCTGTGTGAGAAATATTATTATTTTTTATTATAATTAATAACTTTGAAAGAAAATATTATTATTAATATTGAAAACATATTATTATTTATATTATAAATTTTTATGATGTTTTATAAAAATAAAAAGTGAGCTCGTGGCACAATATTATTAAAAATATTCCACAATTCTAAGTATTAATATAAAAAATATTATAATTTGTGTCGAAAGTATTATTATTTTTCTTCTAATACAAAGTATTCATCTAAATTTTTTTTATTATTTATGTTCTAAATATTATTATTTTTCTTATAATTCAAAGTATTCATATCAAAATATTATTATTTGTGTTCTCAATATTATTATTTTTCACATAATTCAACATATTCATATCAAATATATTGTTATTTGTGTTATAATATTATTATTTTTATAATAATTCAATGTTTTAATATAAAAAATATTATTATTTGTGTTATGAATATTATTATTTTTACTATAACCAAAAGTATTAATATTAAAAATATTGTCTTTTTGTGTTATAAATATTATTATTTTTATAATAATTAATATTATTAATAAAATAATTACTAAATTAGAAAACAATTATTCTTAATATTGAAAGAAAACTATAGATTTGATTTGAAATGTAAAATTAAAAATTACTACTACTACTACCATTACTACTATTATTATCATTATCATCATTAATAATTTTTTAAAAACTGTTATTACCATCGAAGAAAAACGACATGGAAACATGTGACGTTTGAGTTGCTGCCTATGTGTTGGCACACCAAGTGCACACGTGTGCTTGGGCTTCTACTTTAGTGCTGGGCACACCCCAACGCACATGTGGTGCTTGGGCTACACTGGGAGTGACGCATGCCCATGCCCTACTTGGGGACACCTGATGCTTGGGTCATATCGCTGGACCCAAGATTCCTGGGTCCTAGGATTGTAAATATTATTATTTGTTTTAAAAATATTAATATTTTTCTTATAATTGATTAATTTGAAAGAAAATATTATTATTAATATTGAAAACATATTACTATTTATATCATAAATTTTTATGATATTTTTATAAAAATGTTTCACTGTTGCATGGGCTACTGTGCATTGCAAGTGCTTTCACTATGGATTGCATTGTGCTGTACTGTATTACGGGTACTGTAGACTATGAGTTCTTTCACTGTGGACTATACTGTTTGATTTGGACGCAACCGCGTCCACCTCCATGTTGGACTTGGAGGTGTCCACGCCCAACCCCATGTTGGGCCTAGACGCGACCGCGTCCACGCCAAACCCCATATTGGGTCTGGACGCGTCCTCGCCTACCCCACGTTGGGTTGGACGCGACCGCGACCACCTTTATGTTGGACTTGGACGCGTCCGTGCCCAGCCTCACGTTGGGTTTGGATGTGTCCCCGCCCACCCCTACGTTGGGTTTGGACGAGACCACATCCAATTCCATTTAGAGCTGGTTGCATCCTTGCCATCCCACGTTGGGCTGGACGCGACCGTGACCACCTCCATGTTGGACCTGGACGTGTCCACCCCCAGCCCCACGCTGGGTCTAGACGCGACCAGATCCACCTCCATTTCGCCCAACCCCACATATTATTTATATTATAATATTATTATTTTTATAATAATTCAAAGTTTTAATATAAAAATATTATTATTTGTGTTCTAAATATTCTTGGAATTAAAAATAGTATTATTTATGTTATGAATATTATTATTTTTACTATAATCAAAAGTATTAATTTTAAAAATATTATGTTTTGTGTTATAAATATTATTATTTTTATAGTAATGAATATTATTAATAAAATAATTTGTAAATTAGAGAAAAATTATTCGTAATATTGAAAAACAACCATATATTTGATTTGAAAAGTAAAATTAAAAATCATCATCATCATCATCATCATTAGTAAATTTTAAAAAACTATAATCGCTATCAAAGAAAAACCACGAGGGGACACGAGGCGCTTGACCTGCCTACCTGTGTGTCAGCAGACCAATTACACAGATGGCGCTTGGGTTGCCTGCTGGGCAGACCCCAGGGTATACATGGCGTTTGGGCTGCGCCAAGACCCAACTATCCTTGGGTCTTGCAGCTGCTGAATCCAAAATAGCTTTGAATCATTGGCTGTGTAGGACCCAAACTAGCCATGAGTCTTCCAGCGTCAGGACCTAAATTTTTTATGAAAATAAAAGGTGAGCCTGTGGTGTAGCGCGGGCCACCTAACTAGTGATAGTCTAAGATGCAATGGATGATCTTATGCATACTAAATATAATATTTATGTAAGAATAAAGACATGGGTAAATAAGAGTAAATAATTATAAATAATATAAATCATTATTCTGTAAAGTTAGAAAGATTTAAAAGCTTTATATAGCTTATCTTTAAAACATTTCTGATGAGGTTACAAAAATCACTAGGAGTATTCTTATTTTCTAGAGATCCTTGCACATCATTCACAGTATGTTTTACGACCTTCACTTCAAGACTGCACTGGCTTCTTCTTTAATGGATCTCTTCCGAGATGTTAATCTCTTCCTGAACAAATACTTACACAAAGTCCCCTGGGGGTGTTGATAGGGGACCCTCTGAAGATCAAGTCAGTACCAAGTATTTTTTATATAACAAAAAACATTAATGGAAGTATTAATGAGCTTTTATGAAGATTGAAAAGATGAAAAGGAAGAAGATGTAGAATTAAGGAAGAAGAAGCAGATAATGTGTTTGTCTCAGAGTATAAGGTTTCGAACCCCTTCATGTATATTCATGCTTCATTTTATATTACCTGACTTGACTTGCTTCATACAACGTAAGAGAGGTAGAAATGTAATCTTATAATAGTAAAATAATATTATTCTACTGCTCGTGCCATCACATGTAATTAATATAAGTATGAGCTGCTTGTTCGTATTTAATAGGATGTGATGGGTATCATAATTATTAACCTAGACCCAGAGTATGAGGGGCTCAATGTAGAGTGACTCGTCAATTATGCAACCAATCTAAGGGATGTTGGGCTCAATCCACGCCTGAAACCCAGGAGAAACGGGTTTAGCTTGTGACTGCGCCCAAGAATGATCAAGGACGGTCGCGTCCAGACCCAACCTGGAACTGGGCGCGGAAGTGCCCTGGCCTAGGGCGGGGCTGGGCGCAGACGTGCCCTTACCCAACTTGGAGCTGGGCGCGTGCATGTCATGACCCAAATTAGAGTTGGGCAACAAAAGGGACATAACCCCATTTTGGGTTGTAACTTCGTGCGATGACCTTTTAAATGGAGTTGGTTCATAGAAACCATGACCCATCAATTTCCATTAGCAAATAGCTACTTTTCCTTTATTCTTAAACCCAGTAAGATTGAAGAATTTTAACTTAAGAGAACTTTTAAAATCTATTTCTCGATTCTTTTTTTTTTATTGCATCTTTAGCCTTAGAATGAACTTAATGAATTTTTTTTTATCAAGACCTAATTTGGTTTAGACTAGGGGTTTTAACTAGACTTCGTGATTTGTTTCAGTTTACTTTCTATTAGGTTATCACAGTTTCGTGATCTGGATCACGAGTTTTGTGGGTTAACTTGAGTTGATGTAGTTCATTATACTGTGTTCTTTTTTTAGATTGGATTTGTTTTTCCAATTTCATTCTTCTATAATGAATTGAATTAGAATTATACTTCATAATTTATTTTGATTTGCTTTACATGAGGTTATTCTAGTCTTATGATATGAGTCACGAGTTTTGTAGAGTAACTTGGGTTCACCCCGAGTTGTGTTTTTGGTTTGCTTTTTGTAAGGTTATCTTGGTTTCTAAATCCGGATCATAGGTTTAACGGGTTAACTTCAGGTTGCCTCGAGTTACTTTTTTAATTTTTTTTAATTTTATCTTTTAACATTGAGTTGATTAAAATTAAGTTTTATATTTTGTTTTGATTTATTTTTTTATTTTATTATTATGGTCTCATCACCTAAATCATGGATTTGACAAGTTACTCTGGTTGATTCAAATCTTTTTTTTTTATTTTTTAATTTCATCATTTACTATTATTTTGATTGAGAATTGAGTTTCATAATTTGCTTTGATTTGCTTTATATGAGGTCATTATGGTCTCATGACACATATTGCTAATTCGTTAGGTTAACCCAAGTTAATTCGGATTGATCTAATATATTACTGTTTCAATATTAAAAAAAAATTCGTCTTGAATTCTTTTTAGTTAAACTATGTTTTTACTAGTTGTTTCAGTGGTTTTTGGACCCATCAAGTCAACTAGGTCATACTGGATCAATCACCACATGATTTGTTTTTTTTTTTTACTAGAAAAATCTTAACAAAGCTTGAATATTTTTTTTTATACTTAAAAAAACTTGACCCGACTTGTAGCGTAGCGCGGACCAACGATTTAGTACTACTATTTATGAATCATCAAAATCAAGGTATATTTTCTTAAAACATCCCAAAACTTTAGGAAAAAATAAATCCTTAAGCTTCTAAATTTAATATACATAGTTTGTGTCAAAAACTACCTTGGTTTAAAAAGAAATTAAGTTTATAAGTAACTAATCTAGATAAATAAGTTTTGAAAGGACACTAATTAAGTTTGGAACCAGCATCTTACATTGATAAAAATATTTTTCAGTTAACTAATTCAAATCATCATTAATTATCCAAAAATCATCATTAATGCGCTGTTAGTTTTAACAACTTGCTAACCAAAAAAAGAAAAGGAAAAAGAAGAAGAAAATAAAGCTCACTAGCTTGCCATGCTTATCATCAAACTGTCCTACCAAGCAATAGGCAATAGCGTACGAACTCAGCGCTCAGTGGTCAACAATGCCAGGCCCCGGACCGCACTTGATGTACACCATGGCTTCGGGTCTGGCCCTTACCACGCTGACCAGCGGCCGGTTCAGCCCTCACCACACCCTCATTTACACCATCAACGCCTTTTTTGGTCCAGACATCGGCTCCTTCTCCGAGTGGCTAGGCTCCATCCTGGGTTCTTCCTTGCAGCTTTTAGGTTCTTCACTAGCTGACTATATCCACGACCCCTTTTACTATATCTTGATTTTGGGTCTTCCTTTGTGTGTTTTGTACACCTGGGTCTCTAAAATTTTGCTTCAAAGGAAGCTTCTTGATTCAGTTTCTGGGGTAAGACAATAGACTATTGTATTTTTTGAGCTTTTGTTAAGGTTACCTTAGTTGAGTTAGGGAATTTGGATCATTTGGGTTGTTTTGGTTATATGTTCGCTCGGGAACTACGTAAAAGGCTATTTCGTCCTTAGCATGAGTGCTTTCGGATCCCGATATAATATAGGTATAAGTATAAATAGGTTCTAATTCAAATACCTTTATCATTATCTAGACTCATGGATGGTATACCTTCAATCAGACACGTCCTCTTGATTTACTAGTAGGTAAGGAGGTGCTCTTTTCTTATGATCTGAGCGATCACTCATCGACTGATCGCCGGCCTCTTGAAATTATGGAGGGGATTACTACATTATTAAAGGTTGTTTTAATTGGGTTTGGTTTAAGAGTCTTGATTAATGATCTGAATTGACCAATTAAAATGTGGTGTGATGGGGTTAACCTGTAGGGATGTGGTGTTGTTTAGGGGGAAAAAAGGAAATGAAATCTTGAGTCTGGAAAATTGTTGTAGTCATTAGGAATCATTGCTTTTGGTTCACCAATGTATTTCTAATATTGATGTTGCTTTATAACAAGTTACTAGCAGTTGGATTTGTCATCTGTTGGTGATTTTTATATTTTTGCAGTTGCCCCTTTCAAGGAGGCAATGCTTCTTGTTGGTGTCCGCAGGAAGTTTATCACACTTTTTCCTAGATCACTTGTTTGAGGTAACATCCAGTGGTTTATATTATGATTCTCTGCTTAGCATTCTTGTTTCCTTTCTATTATTCCTGTGCTTCATGTGTGATGGTGTGGTGATGTTAGAGATTTTGATCAATGCATTCGAGTATGTTTAATGCACTGGAAACGTTTGTGTGATCCTTATAGCGTGAAATACTGCCAAATGATCCATTGAAAGTCTATTGAAATCCTGGAAATATATTAATGTTGTAACTTGACATAGCAAGGGTTGTGGTAAACATTTCAGCACAGCTTAGAGATTTAATTTGTGAAATAAAATCCAATTTTGGTATGCTTACAGTAAATGTTTCCTTCAATAGGAGATAGGAAAGTGAGTGGAGGTTTGATTAGAGAAGAAAGTTAAGAGTATTTACTTCTGGGGGGAAGAAATAATTAAATGATTATACCACTTATTTGTTACACAACATGCCATCTCAACGAGTAAATTGAGTTGCACCTTATTTAAACAGAAGTAGCCAACATCATTTTATAATTGCCATGATCTGTGTCTTCTAAAGCCAGCATGTGAAGACAATTGAAAGAAATGAATTGGAATGCTATATTATATTGATATATAAGTGCATCTTTGCAGCAACAGGTAGCTTGTGTCCTAGTGAAATTAGCAATTTTCTGATGGAAATGACTTCCAGAGCATTTCAAAATGCTACTGCTACTACTTGCATTGTTGTAGGTTAATGGAAGAGTATCATTTTAGATTCTCCAAGCATGTTGTAAATAAATATAACGTTTCCATCTTAGACCTGAGGATTTTAGTGTATGGCAATGCCCTGACCTCTGGTAGGCTACAGACCTTACATCTGCATGATTTGGGTTCGTTGACATTATTGTGAAGCAGTTATCATTCTAGTCTTTGATGCAGTTCTGTTGCTGGCTTAAATATGATTTTCTTTCTTCTTTATCTAACCTGGATAATAAAATGGAAGTGAATCTACAGTATGAACTCGCTGATCTGTTCCATACCGTGGCTACCATGCATTAAAATGGCTCCATACAAATTTCAAATACTGAAACGTTAAAACTTAGTGTTGATGCTTGCACTAAATAAAAAGTTCCTGAAAAGAAAAAACTTTGAAGTTAAGTTTGGGAACAGAAAGACGACTTCATTTTTGAAGACTGCTGTGGTTAGACTTCTTTACTTTCAAGTCTCTACTTAGAGATTTTTTCTTACATTTTTTCTTAGGAGAACTTGAGTTTCATACATGGAAACTTTATGACAGAAAGATAATGTATGGTATTTTAGTAGCTATTCGATTCGTGGAAGGCCTAGTAATAACAATCTGTTCTTGAAAATTGCTTTTGTTTTCATCTCGTCTTCAGCATGCATCTGGGTGCTACACATTTATTTATTTTTTCAGAATCATTTGTGCCACGAGTTGACCACATCTGGCTGTCAAAATGTACAGGAAAATGGACATTCATCAGTGTATACTTGGATATTGAGCACTGGTTGGTGGAAGAATCGAGCACCTGTCAATCCGGACGCTGTTTTTGTAGTTGGATTCTTGTGCACGTGCTTAATTGGTGGCTTTATTTATCTTAACAGGTCTTTATATGTTGAGCCTTACATGTTGATTTTAATGTAAGAATTGTTCTGCCCTTAACATGCATGTATTACTCAAAATGTTTTGACTTGCAGAGTGAAGCCTTCAAAGTCAACTAGAATACAATCATACAAGTCATTGAAACTTGTCTTGATCATTGCGAGCCTCTATTGTGTATGGTGCGGAAGCCAGATATACATGGTGAATCCTCGTCGGCCAGCAGTCGGTGAAGAGGCTGATCTCGGAGTTCTTGTATTTTTAGCCACCTATTTTTTCCTCCCTCATTGGTTTTGTATTATGTCCATGAACCCAAAAGACCATGGCTCGGATCAGCTTCCAGTTTGATAGAATTGCCACTACTGAGATGGTAGAAAATCCAGTTCATATACTTACATTTAGTTGCAATGATCGATGCTGAGCATGGAGGATTTTAGTTTAACCACCTGGCATGTGAATCATGGAGTCTGGTTACCTTGACCGTTGTTCTGTTCTCTTGATAGTTAGGCATTATTGTTCCAAAAGATTTAATGCCCAAATATTCACACCGTCTTTTACTGTATGGTCACATCTATAAAATTTGATTTTGTTGTTACTTAATTGTCATTATTTAAAAATTAATTTAGTTTAATATGTAATTCTAGATTTTTAATTATCATTATTTTCACATTTAATAAATTCTTAATTTTTCCATTAAGGATAGAGTTTTGAAGGAGTAAAACTTTAATTTTTTTTATTGTTTATTGTTCTAAATAAAATAATTATTTTGTGTATATATATTATAATTTTAAATAAAATTTTATTGTGTATTTGAGTCACTTAACAACTTTTTTAAAAAGATATTTTTTACATTCTTTCACTTGGCTTATATTCTTATAAAGTTCTTAGTTATTTTTCCATCAAGGTTGAAGTTTTTAAGCAATAAAACTCTGAATTTTTTATTGTTTTAAATAAAATAATTATTGTGTGTGTGTATATATATATATATTATAATTGCGACCTGAATGTGCACCGCAATTCATTTTATATCATTGAATAATCCATTCCTTACCAATAAATGGATAGGCTTAATATGGTATAAGCTAGATGTTTTCCTTTTGAAAGCTAAAATTACCTTTGGGACCTTGTCGTACTAAGTTTGCCAAGCACAATTCATTTGAGTCATTCAATGCCAGATTTTGAGGTAACTTTCTTTCTCACAATCCTAACAAGCATTTGCCCTATATATCATATTTTATCCTATCATTTAATGATATGTTTTGGGCTCTCAATCATAAAAATCTAATCTTCATGAAAATATTTTTAAAATTACACCTCGATGATTTCTTTTTAACAATTAGATTTAAAAAAATACCATTTCAAATTTGTAGTATGTTTCCAAGACAAGAAAAATAGTTTTTTTTTTAAAAGTTCATTGATCGAGTTTAACTTTGGCGAAGATGATATTGATGCATGAGAAGCTCATGTGGCCCACCAAGAGAGCAATACCTATAACACAAGGTTAAGGTTGTATAACCAAGAAGTAGTCAAACATATTAATTAAACGGGCAAAACTTGATTGAGATAAAGAGTTAAGTGCAAACTAAGCAAGAGAGATGGTGAAGAGAAGAGGAGACCAATATTTCAAACCAGGTAAAGAAGCATTCATATCATCTAATCCAAAGCGTTGCATAATGTTTTTGCAAAAAAATTACAAAAAAGATCCTCGATGGAATCCAAAAAGGCTTTAATGAATCCAAATTAACAAAGAAGTTATCCTTAAGCCATAATACCAAGGACAATTTTGACCCTATACTTAGGAAACACTAGGAAGTCTTGTAGCCAGGTAAGTCATTTCTATACCTTGAGGTAGGTTACTTTTCTAAACGATCAAATTTTAATATTTTTACATCGAGTAGGTCACTTGGTATAATGAGATCATTTATATTTTTTTTCACATTGGATAGGTCACCCAAAAGAATGAGACAATCTTTTGGAATTTAAAGGTGTCAGATCCTTTTCCGTTCAGCTATATGATTTTTTAGGGTATTAGATCTCTGTTGAACTTCAAGGTTTCGGATCCCTTTTGTTTCAAACATCGTGTTTCTTTACGAAGCTTACTATATAAAGCCTTTTACAAGACTTTGTATTACAAGCATTGTAAAAGGGGGCAACTTTCATTATTTAATTTTTGAGTTTCAAACATCGTGTTTCTTTACGAAACTTACTATATAAAGCCTTTTACAAGACTTTGTATTACAAGCATTGTAAAAAAGGGGCAACTTTCATTATTTAATTTTTGACCTACTATTTTTTGTTAATTTTTTGAAAAATTAGAAAAAAATCTAAAAACTATATCTTTTGAGTAATTTTAGTTAATGTTAATCATTTTATTATTTTCTTCATTTTTATTCAATTTTTGTGTGTCAAAAAAAGAATATTGAAATTCATAAGAAATGAAAAATACAAAGAATACAAAGAATTAAAAATAAAAAAATTAAAAAAATATAGTTGGGGTTGAAAATTGGACCAATGATTGAGTATCACATGCAAAATAGAGTTTTGAGTTTTTTTGGGTACTAATTGAGGTTTGAATTAAAGAAGAAATAGAAGAGAAAGGTTTAAATTGGTTTAATTTGGTTAAAATTGAAAGAAATTAAAGTTCAAAGATAAGTTTGAAATAAATAGCCAAATTGAAAAATCAATAAATGTTGAAATTGGGAGTTAAATCAGCTGCAAAATAAAGAATTGAGAAATCAAGGACTAATGTAAGAGCAATAGAGAAAACATAGGGCATGCTTGTAATTCATTTAAAGGCAAAATTGAAAGAAATTTAGTAATGAAAGGTTGAATTGACCTAGATTAAGAAAATCTAGAGGCCAAAGACTAAATAACAATAGGCGTTAAAATATAAGGACATAAATGAAGTTTGACACGATTTCAATCAAGAAATCTAATTATAATTGTGAGATAAAAACAACGTCGCTTTGCTTTACATAAAACAATGTCTTTTTCTTAAATTAGGGAAGAACAAGCTCTTGAAATGTCGCGACCACACAAATTAATTACCCTAACTTAAACAAATAAGAGCAAGTAAGGGGTCAATCTCATAAGAAAGATCTAGTTCAGGTCTTTATGCTAAATAACTCAAAGTTATGGGGGGTTTAAGGTTATCTAAGCTATGCCATAGAAAAAAAAAAAAGTAATTAAATAAACCGAAACTTATTAAGAGAAAAACCTTGGTCTCAAATAAACATTCACTGATAGAAATCAAAATTGATCATTGAAATGATATGTCAATTTATATTTTAAATATTTATCTTTTCTTAATATTAGTCAGTTAATCGATCTAGTAATTTAATTTAATGGTAGCCTTAATAACTAGATAGATTGAAAAATCTAAACAACATAACTATTTAGATCTATATTCGATTTAATTAAATGTTTGCCCTAAGATTAACAATATAGATCTGCCATAATTTTTAAACTTAGTCACTTCACAAGTTAAATATCACAACTCCGGTTTTGATAGCAAACTTAGCAATAGATTAGTTAGGATAATAACTTAGAGTCTGCTCTAATAATCAAACTATACATTCATAGAAAATATTCATACTCATCATATAAATTCAAAAGAAAAGATAAATAAATCTCATAGTTTTTAAAATCTAAAGGCTTCTGTATCCTTTCAACCAATAAAAATAAAATAACCTTGCATGACTATCGAAAAACTAAGGAAGAGAAAAGATGAAAATATAATTTCGGGTGTAGAAAAAAAGATGAGAGTTTCTTTCTTCTTTCTGGTCACCACCCTTATTTTCTTTCTTTCTTTCTTTTTATCTGATAGAAAACCTTATTCCCCACACTCCTACTAGTCCATTTGTATCCTATAAAAATATGAGTCCTTTCTGAAGTAAACAATCTATTTTTAAGTAGTACAATAACTACTTTCTTATAAAGAAGGAAAAATAGTTTTGCATAAAATATTCAAGCTTTGACTTTGGACTTAGTGAAGTTAATTTGCCCAAATAAAGACCATTTTCATACGAGGAAATAATTGTCATGTCAGTTTGGATGCTTGAGAAGTAATTTGAACTTGTTTATTTACAAAACATGTATTTTAGCAGAATTTATGGGTTGTCTTAGAAAAATTCATATCTCTCTTATATGAGCTCCTTTTTCTACTTAAATATGGTAGGTTGATAGGTCTTTGAGTTAGGAATCCAAAAAAATTTAGTTTGCGTCAAATAGACTTCTCTAACTCAAAATATTTAACTCAGAATGACCGAATGTCAAAACTAGTAGAATGCAAAACTTGTCTTTGAAGGTTATGATTTCCATGCTTTTTTTTTTCTCCTTGCAATATATGTATAGAATGATATGGATGTTATCTTCTAATTCTACTAGAATCACTTCATTTCAACCTTTATAACTCAAGTTTTGTGTAAAACATCGATCGAAAGTCTAATCTGCCAATATTCGACTTGAGATGGAATATGGTATGGATTTTATCTCCAAATTACTTTTTTTTTAGAATCTTACATCCAAAAGTACCTTTAAAAAAGAAGTAATATCAATGCATTTTATATATAAAACATGGTTAAAATACTAGGTAAATGTGGATAAAACTATCAAATAATATGGTTGTATTATGAAGATGCAAACAAAACTACACCATTTTATTCATGCATTTGTAGGTTTCTAACCAAGAAAGCATTAGTTGGCTATCACGCGATCTTGGGGCTCAATTTTTGACCTTGATTGATTCTCCTGACAACATAAAAGGAAAGAGATGTGTTATGTAAAATTTTGGCTATAATCTTAGTGCAAGAAATCAGAGTTTAACTTTTAAAATCAGCTATAGATTTCAAGCCAAACATACCCCCTCAATCATCCTTTCTTCAAGAACAACAACCTAGCCTTTCCATTCTTGTACAAAATCTAATTTTCAAACTTTGATCCTCTCTCTACAAATCAAGCGAAGAAGGATTGATGAAAAACATATAAGATGATTTCCAAGATTATCTTTAAAGATTTATTCCTTATAAGGGTGATGAATTATTTCCTTTCCTAAAAAGATTAATATTCACCTATTAAAAGGCCATTCAGCAACCTAAACCAAACAAAGAGAAAAATCATAAAAAAAAACTAGAGAGGACAAAAGAAAGACCTAAGTAAGAGAGACAAAGAACAAGAAATAAACATACATACAAAGAAGAAGAGAAGAGATAATACTAGTTTGACAACTTCAAAAGCATAATGACAATCACAAAGCTTGTTCCCACAAGTCTAGTTCAAGTTAACTCTAAGAGGATTAGTTCTACAGAACCAAGTTCAATTATCTTTGTATGTTGATATTGTTCCTTGTAATAGATTTTTACATAAAATGTATTTGATTCATTAGTTCCTCCCTTAATCATGATGTATGAATGCATGAGATTTTGAACTTGATTTCATTATACTGGTTTTGATGTAATTCTAGAACAATCTTGTATATATTGTTAATGAGACTTTGTAATATGCAGGTTTAGCTCGTGTAAAGAACAATAATTTTTTTAGGGGAATAAAATTGGAAACAAAACATAAGAACAAAATGAGTTCAAGTTAATGTGTTTCAATTAGAAGGAAATTTGATCAATAATCTTTTCACTTTTTCCCCTAGTTATAACCATAATACATCGACATACGTATATATATTTAATGAACGTTGTTTTCTTCTAATAAAATTGTTTTTTTTACACAACCTTTATAACTTGCAGAATACAAGGAATCTATGATGTTTTAATGTTGTTGTTAAATTTCCTTTCAAAAAATATTGGTCAATGATCTCTTCCTTTAACTATTTAGGTTCACTTGCCAAACATCCAATTATGGTTGTCATAGTTCAAATCACTAAGATAAGTAAAAATTCCAGGGGTAAAAAAAACAAAGACAAATAGAGGTTGGGTAAATTCTTAAAATTAATTGATTTGATCTTCAAAGCATGGATATAGGCTCCTACACTATATTTATTGGTTAGGCTTATAAGTTCACTTGTTTTTCAAAAGAAATCCGGCTAATCTTGTTGAGTCTATTTATCTGTGGGCTACTTTATATTCTGATTTTCGATCATTACATGTTGATGCCACTTATTTTTTTTCTTTCTAGTTTTGATTAGGTATAAATACTCATGGACTTATAAATACTCCATGTGGACTTGCATAGGCCAATGAGTTGATTTGCTTCATTTAAATTGGTGTGGATTTTGACTCAATGTTAGGTTAATGTTTTTGTTTTCTACCAATATTTTAAGCAAACATGAATTCAATTTTTTAAAAAAACATTCTAGGCATCGATTCATAAACTAATTTTTTAAAACTTAATTTACCCCCTTTTTTTTCTTGGTAAATCTCTTCTTTTAAGATCAATATCGAATTATTTTATGCATTTTTTTCCTTAAAGGAACAATGCCAAATTCTTTTTACAATTTACTAAATTCACGTCTTCCATTTTTAGGGACCGGCGTCAATTTTTTTTAATAAGAAATAAATTGGTAATAAACTAAAAAAGAAGGTTAAGACAAAAAAGAAGGATAAATTTAGTAGAAAATACATAATAAGATCAATTTTAACATAGAGACCAATTTTATTTTTTAATAAAAAATTGAATGAGATGATTCTATTTTTGAAACCATTGGGTTTGATGTCCCAAAATTACAGTAACTCAAGGACTAAAATTGTCATTAAAATATTTTTGAATTTCATTATTTATTTCTTAACGCTTTATCAATGGTCTTATTGTAATAAAATTGCATATATAGGACTCATTGCATATATTTATTGATTTTTTAGTAAATGGATTACTTTTTTTTATATTATTATAGAGTTTGATTTTCACATAAAATTTTAACCCTAATACTATATAAATTATTTATAACATATATAGAGTTTAGATTGTGAAGGTAATATAATTAGAATCCCTACTTATACGTGTCTCCTTCTCAGGAGTTATATGAGCTCTAACTAATTTATAATACTTTTCAATATAATCCATTAAAGATTCTTGTTACATATAATACTTGATCTTCTAGTTAGCCATGTAGTCTTATTTTTATAGGTAGTTGCTTTTTTTTATTGATCATGACTTCTAACCCACATGATCAATCACGACTTCTAATTCTATTGATTGATCGTTTCCTATTTTCTTTCTATTAAGAACTCTTTTTTAGCTTTATCTATTTTATTATTGACTATTGATGTTAAACAATTATTATTTTTATTTAGTTAAATATGGATGTTTATTTTTTACATGAACAAATAAAATCTATCAAAAGGATATATTACATACTAAAATAATTTAATGGTGATTAAATTTAATTAAACCTTTCATGTTGAATTGTTGGGATTTAATGTTCCATATTTTTGTTTTTGGTGTTCGGAGATGAACGTGTACTTGTGTGTGTTTGTATTAGATCTTGTAAAGGATTCTCGTCTAATTTAAAGATTATTTAGAAATGTGAACATGATAACCCTAATGATTATAATAGTTGGTAGCCTATCACCATCTATATATTAGATGTAAATATTTAAACTAATATATAAATGATTTGATGTTTACATTAAACTTTTTTTATTAGATAGATGCGCTCCTTATTGTTGATTATAAATTCTTCATGTATTTATTACTTGTGTCTCTTTTTTGTAATAATTAAAATTTTAGATTATGTAATATGAATATTATAGAAAACATATCCAAACATCTCGTATCCTAGAACTTTGGAAATCTCTCTATCTTGATAATTTAGAGGTATTTAAAAGTACAGTAATGATTGTTTTTCAAAGTATTTTTTATTCAAAAATATATCAAAATAATATATATTTTTTAAAAAATTATATTTGATATCATCATATTAAAACGATCTGAAAACACTAAAAAAATTAATTTGAAACAAAATAATAAAAAAATCAAATAAAAAACACTTTTAAAATGCAAAAACAAATAGGCTTCAAAAAATTCGATTAGATTGAAACATGTACTGAACTCATAACAAATCTACAGATCCATAAAAGAATCGCAGTTCATCTATCTATTTTCAGTTTAAGATGAATTGTGTGACTCTGAATCTGGTGGAATTGGTGACTCTAATTATTATTATTTTTTTTGAAAGCTAAGTTCATGTGTTTAGCCAACAAATCAGATGCATGAGGTAACTACTTTATAAAACATTGGTTGCTCATTCCTAACATCATGTGCTTACCTAACAAATCATTTCCATGAGGTAACTTAGTGAGTAAACAACTTCGCAATATCATCATTAATTGTC
Source organism: Populus deltoides (assembly GCA_015852605.2). NCBI lineage: Eukaryota > Viridiplantae > Streptophyta > Magnoliopsida > Malpighiales > Salicaceae > Populus > Populus deltoides. The sequence goes on from CM027581.2 coordinate 5,128,948, forward strand.
TTAATTACGATATTTTCTCAAACTTATGATAAATTCTTTAAATTAATTTTTTCATTTGATGATAAAATCTTGTGCGTAAAATAAGAAGGGGAACGGGCTTTTCCTCTTGCTCAATTCAATGCAGTTGCTGGGATCGTTAATTTTAATTTCTTTACAATTTTCAAGTACAAAAGAAAAACAATATATTTGCGATTTTTTTTTTAAAAAATGTAAACTAGGCAAACCCTTTTAAATTAACAAATGAAAATTAGATTTCTGAGGATTAAACCTCAAAAAAAATCAATTGAAACTTTACGAAAAGCTGTTTGGGAACGTGGTGTTCCAAAAAAATTCAATTTTATTTTATTAAAAATAATTTTTTTTTGTATGTATTGTATCGTTTTGATGCGCTGATCTCGAAAAATAATTTTTAAAAAATAAAAAAAATCATTTTGATATATTTCAGCATGAAAAGCACTTTAAAAAACAACCACAACCACACTATGAAACTTTGGTATCCCTATCAAATCAACCCTACATAGCCTGCAGAAGCCATCTTCTGGATCCAATTTTCTAGTTGACTTTATATCCGAAATTAAAATATCCCAATTGTTGAACTCTACTTCGCCTTCTTCCTCATTTAAGCTTTGGTGCGAGAGAAAGAAGGGATCCCTCTATAGTTCCATAAAGACATGGATGTAATAACGAGGGGTGGGAAAAAAAGAAGAAGAGGAAAAGTAGTGTCCGAGGGAGGGAGAATAGCCTAGTTAGGTACGTAGTGTAAAATTTTTCTGCTTATGGTGTTTGATTCAAGAGGGTTAGTTTGGAAAAATATTGGATATAGCAATAGCAGATGAATTAACCAATGTTTGTTGTTTCTGTTTTTTTTTTTTTAAAAAACAAATCTTGTTGGTTTTATTGGAATAGAGTGCTGGTTTTAGAAGATTTTTAATTAAAAGATAATAAATGATGCAAGAAAATAATTATCAAAACACTAAAGGGTATGACTAATCATTGTATTTAATCACTCTAGCTATATTTATAAAATACTATTCATTTTATTTATTATAATAATATTTTATGTTTTTTTTTTAATTTTATCATTCAATATAAGATTGTTTTGAGAATTGAGTCTTATATTTTTTTTCTTTTTTATTGAGTTATATACAAGTCTCATGAAGTTAATTTTTTTTTCTCGATTTTAACTTTCAACATTAGAATTGCTGGAAATAAGATTTTATAATTTTTTTTTCTAATTATCTTTCTATGAATTTATTATAATCTCATGACTCAGGTTATTGCTTTAATAAGTTAACTTGGGTAGACTCAGGTAAATTTCTTTGCTGCTTTTTCTAATTGATTTTTTTTTTTATCATTGGGTTGTAGGGGTAATAAAAAAAACAAAAAAAAACCGAGAAAACCGGAAAAAAATAACCGAAAAAACCGAACCGTGAAAAAACCAATTAAAATTTTGAAAAAACCGGCTGGTTCGGTTTTATAAGCCTAAAACCAAAAAAACCGAATCGAACCCAAACCAAAAAAAGAGTCAAACCGGAAAAAAACCAAGCCAAACCGGAAAAAACCAAGCCAAAACCGAGCCAAAACAAAAAAACGAGTCAAAACGAAAAAACCGAGCCAAACCGGTTTGAACCGGTTTTTGTCCTAAAAAACCGAACCGAACCGAAACCGGTCGGTTTGAACCGATTTTGGTTTTTTTATTTTAAAATTTCGGTTTGATTACTTTTTTTTTATAAAAACCGAACCGAACCGAAAATGATCACCCCTATTGTTTTGATTGGAAATTGAGTTTTGTAGTTTTTTTTATTTATAATTTATGATGTTATCCTGATCTTACGACTCAAGATTCGAGTTGGCAAGTTGATTAGTGTTAACACTGTTCATCTTTTGGGTTATTTTTTAATTGAATATTTTTTTTAACTAGACTTTATAATTTTTTTATTTGCTTTTTATGAGATTATCCTGATCTCATGACCAGGTTTGACAGGTTTAACTGAGTAGTTGACTCGGTTAAATTTTCTATATAATTTTTAATTGATTTTTTTTCAATTTCATTTTGAACCAGCACTCAATCTTCTTCTTTTTTTTATTTAATTTTTTTTTTAATTTCACTCTCACTCCCATCTATCTCTATCCACAACATTCTTTCTCCACAGAAGTGAAAAAACCCTCGAATCAAAAGGCATCGATAAGCAATATTTGTCTGGTTTCAAATACAAGATGTCTTTTTCTATACTTGTATTAGATCCACTCGCGATATGCTGGTGACATGTTTTCTGATTCAAAAACCAAAATCATGGCAAAACCTATTATTATGCATTCAAAAACCAAAACTCATTAATATAAATGTCTTTTCTTAAGGATTATTTACTCTTTCCCTAACCAAATCATGGCACCTATAGTATTTATGCTTTTTCAAGACTTTCAAGCCAATGGACATGTCTAGTGGTTCCTACTCCATGGTAGTTGAGTAATGTTTTTTATATTCAGCATGATGAGAGGGCCCTTCAGCATAGACAAGCATGCATGGAAGGAATGCTTATTATTGGTTTGCAAATTGTGATGGACGATTGACATTATTTTATGTTCTTGGAGGAAGTTTTTAGGCTGGAAATGGGAGGGTAAAAGCATAGTAGTTTTTACTATAGTTTTAAGACCTTGTCCGATGGCCGACCTGATCCAAGACCCGAGTTCTGAGTTTTGACGGGTTATATATTAGTATTTTTTTTAAAATATTATTCAAAGTATATTATATTAAAAAAATTGATCCCTAGCTAGCTGGCTCAATCTTATGCAAACGTCTGCCTAAACCACAACACCGAGGTTACCTAGCTAGCTGGCTCCTCTTTCTTTTTTATATACTCTCTAGAGAAACCAGAAAAGAAGTGGTCGTTAGTGTACTGAGGCCTGACTGTGGAAGTAGTAATGGCAGCTCGCAGGATATCTTCCTTGCTCTCTCGTTCTCTTTCTGCTTCTGCTTCGTTTCTTTTGTCTCGAGGTACTGTTATTTCATTTCTGTTCTTTTCTTTTTTCATGGTTTAGATGATGATATTTTATTGCAAAGTTTCTTTTTTTTTTTAATGCTGTCCATTTACGGGTGAGTTAATTTTGGAGATACCCTTTGCCTTAGGTTGGTTGCCAAGAGCTTAAGGTGGAGAAGAAATGGAAAACGAAATTTGGGTTAAAAGTGTTTTTCTTTATCTGGATCATGAGTTCTAAGGATATCTGTTCTCATCTTTCTTTTTTCGAGTCTAAAGAAGATTCAGCATGGAACAAAAAGTTTTGGAGATTTTATTCCACAACTCTTTTCATCTGATTGGAAGGTGTTACCCAAAAAAGCAGCCAAACATTTTTTTCTACAATTAAAACTGGAAAATGGAGTGCCAAGTCTCTATATAGACCTTAAATCAGATACTTGGGAGAAAAAAGGAGTTGTTTTTTACCATTTTTTTAATTGTTCTTAATTCAACATGCTATATCTCTTGACTACATGATGATTTACAAGCAGTATTTTTCTATCCATGGTGGCTCCCTTTGACTTTGGATAAATAGATACCAACAGTCAAAAGAGGATTCTGAGAGCATATACTGAATAAAGAACACAACTTATAAGTAAAAGGAAAAACTTTGTGGATTTGTTTTCTCTTTTGGTTACAGAAAGCTGGAATTTCAATACTTAATGCAGGCCCTGCTTTTCATTTTCCCTTTCTGTGCATGGGAATGCAATGATACTTTCTAGTTTTTGTTCCAATCATGTTTTTTTTTATATATACATTTTTATTTTTATTGGTTTTCGAGATCTATGGTTAGTCAGGATTAGTTTA
>CM027581.2:6614574-6953712 GCA_015852605.2 Populus deltoides
GGCAAAACATAGAGAACTAGGCATTATAGGTAAAATCTACTTTGAGAGAAATAGTAATAGGAAAATACAACAGGTATCGAGAGTAATCAATTACAACAGCTACTAAATCTATTGCTACAGCATGTTTCATAAGTTTTCTTTGCTTACCAAAAGTATATGTAACAGGCTTTCTATCACGGAGTGAACGTCCTGGTGCAAGTCCATCTATGTTCAAGAAATTATCAAGAAGTAAAGCCTGCCTATGTTGCTTTTTCAGCAACCTCTCTTTCCTCTGAGCAAACACAAGTATAAAAGAAGGAATCTTGAATATGATTTCTTTTTAGGAGAAGAGAACTTAAAGCAGATTTCAATCAAGAATACCTAGAGGCAAGAAAGAAATAACATTTCTTTCTTGATTGATGAAATCCAATTACCTAAAACATGTTAATCACTAAGCAATTTTCAGTACCTTGTAAACCTTCTCAATCTCGGGGAGCATGTCATTCTTTAATTTCTTCCCCAACGAAGCCTCTGTTCTATTTTTGCTAGTAAAGAGCTTCTCCTGCAGCAGTTTAAAAAAGCCTCAATGAGGAACAAAACCCCCACAAAAGTAAATAGCAAATGGCCACGTTAGAAACCATCAGGTGGACCAAATGAATTTACCACAACTGGAATACCACTGGCACTAAAAGGTTAGTGTATAGAATTGTTAAACATAGCGAACTTTCACTGTCAACAACTGAACTCCCAAGATCAGCAAAAAGCTATTTTGAGATAGCAAGATTGGTTCGTAATTAGTGTATCATACCAACTTAATTTTTACTTTGTTTTTTCATGTTTTTAAACCTATCAAAGGAACTGTCAGCAATGGCAGCTGAGTATAAAATTGTAGAAGAGAAGGCTAGCCCTCACACAAAAAATTAAAAGTACTCATTACAAGTACAATTGCTCTGATGAGACCAGAAAAGGAAAGTGTGGCACAAAGAATGGTATGAAATACAAATCCAAGAATGGTATGAAATAAAAATCCACCAAATGAGAAATCCAAATATGGAACTTGAGAGGGTCAAGGCTCATAGAGGATAGCTTTGAAAACATCACCACAATTTGGCATTTGGCCATGAAGTTACAGTTGAAAAAAATGGGTCTAGCTTCTAGACCTCTTGACTGGATATGCGTTTTACATTGTGAATGATAGGTAGTCTCAAAAATTTAACTGCCACTAAAAGGATCCATTATTAAGATGATTTTTTTGATGCACAGCTCAAACATCTATATAGACTTCCTGCAGCCTAAAGAAAATCTCATCCCAATCCATTTTCAACTAACATATGTCAATGGGCAAATACAAGCAAACCCTTTATGTACAATCTTGGAATCCATTTTTTCACCGACTTGGATAGAAATTGATTGGAAAACCCACTCTGTTTTACAGTCAAATTAACAGGAAGCAGGGAGGGCATCATAATATCTAACTTATACAAGGCCCAGAATCATACAACCTGACATTCTTTGTGCACAATAATTCTCTTTTGTTCTTTACCGTAGTAATCCTCTATTAGATTAATATCTCACATTCTCATCATCCATAATTCGGTTTCATCAATAATCATTACTGCAGGAGAAAGAATCTATAGAGGAGACATATTACAAGGAAGGCACACTGCCACGAATGTCAAGGCACATCACAGATTCAAAACATAATCTGACAACAACACATTATCATCCACACAAAAAAAAGAAAGGGAATGAGATATGAAGGTGAATTTACCATGAATGCTTGTAGAAATAAATAGAAAAGTTCAGATTATAAAAACCATGACAACCTTGCATCAATACTTGAACAAGGCACAAACACAAAATCATGCCATTGAAGTAACTTACGGAAACATCTTGAAATTCTTCGAAATTAGTTGCAACTGTCTCCCACAGGTATGTCACATTAGGGATGATTTGAGATCCCTTTGCCTTTGCTTTAGCCTTCACCTCAGTTTTTCTTATTTCCCGGTATAACCTTTGACCAATTGTCGGATCATCTTCATACCTGCATCAACAACAAAACTGTAATTGTAGAACTTACACTACACAAAGGACACACAAACTACAAATAATAGGAGAAAAAAAAAAGAAGAAAAAATCTCTAGTTATAACATAAAACTATCCAGCTGATCATTTCAATCATTATAAAATTGATAAGCAAACACAACCATAGTAAATTAAATGCATCATTAGAAGCTTATCTCCATTACCAGTAATTAATTCCTTGTGAATCACCTCCAATACGTTCCTTGCGAAATAATGAAAGTTGAATGCCATGCTTGAGGGAGTTGTCAATGTAATTCCGTATATCTTCTTGCTGCCAAAGATCACCCAGATTCAATTCCATTGCTATAGAAAAAAAAGTCCAAAGAAACTAGTGCAAAGCAACCAAGATGTTCAAAAAGTTCAAAGACAAATAAAGAAACAAAATAATATCCCAAGAAAAAAATAATAATAAATGGCAAACCCCATCATAATTTCTAGTAAAACATCCCAACAAAAGCTTTCAAAAGCAAGATTTTATTGCAAGCCACAAACTAATTCAGATCGATAAAAGGAGATAACCTGTGGAAGGTGTTCCTTACTTAGGTGATTAATGGAAGGTTTGACAATAAGGAAATACTTCTATATGGAAATGATTAACATGATTATAAATAAACACAAGGTACTTCTAGAATGATGCGTAGAATACATATTAAAGAACTGCATCTAAATTATTCTGTGGAATACATAAGAGATGAAACTTTTCCTGAGATTACAAGGATGCCAAAGCTTTGTGATGAAAAAGTATTCGACAGCAACAAATAATATTTTGAACAGTGAAGTACATGCATACAGGACACAATGATATTGAGATAAATGAAAAGAATACCAAGTAAATTATCTACCATATATACTACTCTACAGAAAAATAAGGGGCTCAGTTATGCACAGACAAACAAAACAAGAGTTGGGACCTATTTAATTCAAGCTGAAGGGACTACAAGATGAAACAAATGCCAAAAGGACTGGTGGTCACATTGTACAAAAACAAAGGTAAAAGTTCCTAGAGAGAGTCAAATTCTCCAGAAATTTCATTTATCTGTCCCAGCAAAATGGCCATCAAGGTATCATGCTATGTTCTCCATCCAATCAAACAAATCTTAACATGAATTTAATGCTGCAGTTGACATGCATTGCCAGTTTGAACAGTAAAATGAGAAACCAAGCAGCAGTAAAATGACCAAGAATCCAACAAAATTTTTGCTGCCAGTGACAATACCTCAACACGAATGTCACATAATGCTTTCAGTATCACCACACGGACACTAGGATCAAGTGTTTTATACACTTCAACCTCCACCCTACATTAAGGTGAAAACACGAATCAGAATCCAAAAACGTTTGATTCAAGAGTATCCAGGAATGCAAATCTACTCACCCATGTGAAGCAACCAAGGGAAGTTCCCCATCTGCAACCTGCAAAGACACCAAAGTCATCTTAAAATGATATTCGCAATAGCTAAATCCCCCCCCCCAACTGGTCCCATTTTTTTTGTTCAATACTGTCAACATTAATTAAAAAACAGTATAGTGAATTACCCAGTGCCACCAGTCTCTTAGTTTTCTGCACAAAACAGTAACCCAAGTATCTCGTGTAAGGGCCATTCTGGTAACAGGGGGGATCGCCTAAAATGAGATAAATCAAAAGCGATGAGAAATCAATGTTGCAATAGTGCACATCAATGTAATATAAGCTGGCTTTCCATCATGAAGAGCATAAATATGATCCTGTTGCACCTCAAATACTGCATCAGAATGCAATTTGATTTAAGTAGCAGTTAGCTTTTCCAAGCATAATTTATCATATCAATCAAACCAAACCATCAGAAAAGTTTCCTTTGTCAAATAAGATGACCATACAAAATACCACATATAGTTTGCTGCCAATACATAATTGGGTTTTACCATTTAAGGCGAAACTTGGAGCATTTATTGAAAGTTGATATCCCATCTATCTGGTTTTTGGGGTAATGTAATCTAGGCATTACCTTGCAGGGAAGACATGCCATTATAAAGGGAAATGCATGTTAGAAATACAATATCAATCAGAAAATAGTAAATACACAACATATAACAAAGAAAAGAAAAGGATGATGACAAATATGTAACACATTGGTTTGGTGCCCTATCTTCAGTAAATATCAATTAGTTCAAGCATGTGATTTTACAATGCAAAATAACAACATGTGAAATGCTATACTTCCCAACTAAAACTTAAATACAAATCCAAAATGTTTGTTTGCTCTACTTCTAAGATTTAAAACCTTTGCCTTGAAACTCTCAAGCATGAATTCAAACTAAAGCCAGACCATAGATTTGTGTAGATAATTAGAAATCAATCCATAAGTCACAGATGAAGATAAACTGAAAGGAACCAAAAAACATTCTCAAAAATTTCATAGATCACAGCTACATGATAGAACTTCTTTCAAGCATCTCCCATTTTAAAATGATCATCTAGATATAGTGCTCAAAACTGCATGGATAATGGAATTATTTCTGCAGCAATTTATACTTCAGTGGTGAGGGAAAAAAAAACACTGGGAGAAACCGCATTAACTAAAAGACCTAACCTAGCAGCATATGCAACCCTAATAAGCTACAGCATACCTAAGAGTCATGCAAGTCAATTGTGCATTAGTGAGAATCACAGTACCTCCGAATCAATGATTTCATCAAAATAGGTGATGATATCAGTATAGGAACTCCAGAAACTTGTGATATCATTTCAAATCAAGACAGCAAAATTGATAATATTGTTTAAATTTAAAAGAAGTTCCTGCATTAAAAATTGTAGGTTAACAGTACCATTCCCTATCCAAAATATGAAGTCATCTTGCACCTTTTATGTTGTAAAACACCATATTTGCTTCCAAAATTATGATAGCTAATCATTTTTTTTCCCTCTCTTTCTCTGTGGAGAATAATTTATCCTCCTGTGGGGATAGCCAAAAACAATAACTATTCAGGGTTATCACTTTACTATCAAACTTGAGAAAACCCTAGTCTGATTTTAAAGGTGCACACCAGCTACATCACATGAACTCAAGTTGGGCTAACAAATTACTGCTTCTTTCTGTTAGACTACAAAAGACCAGCCATTTCTCCAGCAAATATTTAGGCATGTTTCCACCTCCATATCACGTTTTGCAACTTTCTGGAGGCAACTTATTTGAAATTATAGTGAATTCCCAACACCTATGACAAATCTTTCGACATGTCTGACTTGAGGGCCCCAAAACATCCACAGATTCAAGAAGTTGTTAAGGATACCAACTCCAGTGATATCTCTGGTGACCAATGATACCAAACTTCCTACAAGTAATCATTTCAGATCAGCCTATACAAGCCTTGAACATGTGGCACATATGATCTCAAGCAGTCCCTAACAGACAGAAGCAAGAGCCTAAACTAAAACCCACAAAACTCCAATTTCTCTTTCTATTGTAGAATAAACACTGCGCATCCAACCGCATACTTCAAAGGTAAAGTTCCATAATGGAAGAAACAAGAGAAAGCAGCATTCAATACTCAAATTGACACATTAAAAAAAAGTTATTTGTTTGAGGTGTTTAATCTCCCATGAAAATGCTATTGTGCAACAATCAACTTTGTTCGCAGCAGTAGAAAATGAAAAAAAAGAAGACAAATAATTTGATGTTACCAACTAACATTGGACCCTCAGCAAAGTAAAAAATATTTGCAGTAACTTCAGCTTCTAAAGATGCAGAACTCAAGAGGTTCCATCCATCCATCCAAAGCAAGGACAAAAAAAAAGTTGTTGAAGTTGAAAAGGGAAGGAAAGCAAGCACTAAACCTTTAACAAAGGCATATGAATATCCCCCAAAGTATCATTAGGTGTAATCAAAGCTGTCTCAAACTCCTCAGCTGAGAACTCCACTGTTATATTCAATAGATGCCTAAATACCTGAACCATCAACAATTTTAATGGTATTTTTTTTCTAAACAAATCAAAGTCTCCAAGAAATTAGCAAAACCCCAAAAAAAAAAAAAACTTACATTTAAAAAATGGAGTACTGAAGCTAATTCCCACATGGAGCGGAGGCTCCACCTCGGCAACTGTGCCGGCTCAGGAGGGGCCACCAGCTGCGTCACGATCTTGCTACTTCCACCACTGCATTGCTCTTTCTGCTGCACCGAAGACTTATCTAACTGCTGTTGCTGTTCCTGCTTCTTCGGCTTCTGCTTCCGCTCGATCACCGCCTGCTGTTGCAGCCTCGCCGCCGCCCGTATTGTACAAGCTCGCGACGGCCGATTGCTCCTGTTAACAGGCGGGGTTTGGGATTGGGCTTGGGCGTCGTCGTTTAGAGGAGTTTGGGCGTCGTTTTGGGAGATCGGTGAAGGCGAGGGTTGTTCCCGAGACATGGTTAAGGAGAGAGAGATCGAGAGGGTTTATGTTAGTTAATGTAGGATTACATGTAGACGATCCTCGATGTTTGCAGAGAGAGGGAGAGATGGAGGACCTAAGGTCCTAACCATCATCCATCCAATAATTAAATTAGTATTATTATAATTATGTTTGTGATTTTTAATGCTTAATAATGCCCTAATATTTATTATTGGAGGTGGAAAAAGAAAAAGAAATTAGGGAGACTAAGGACTTGTGATTGTGAAGTTGGAGGGTGTCTGTCGAGAGAAGGAAGAAGGAGAATGAGGGGACAATAGCCTGCGAATTTGGGGGAGAGTTCTTTTGTTGGAGGGTTTTTACCTTTTTAACCCAGGGCTTATATTGGGCGTTCAATTTGGGTTTTTTTCTTAAAAAAAAAAAATTCCTTCATTTGTTAGGTTTTTGAATGATGATATATATTCGATAAGATAATTTTGGCTTGGTTGATTTAATTCTGGGTTGGTTCAGGGTAATTTCTAATTAATACTGGTTTATCATTACAAATTATAATTACAAAATTAAAATAAAATAAAAACTAAAAATATAAGTAAAACACTTACGCTCCAGACTAATTAGATTGAAATAATATAATTACTATTTCACTTTTTTATAACAAAATCAAATAACTTGTAGTTGGGATAATAAAGATTTTTTTCATTGGAGTCAGTTGTAATTATTATATTACTCATATATAAATTGGTTTTTTATATTATATTTACAATTAAATTATTTTTAAAAAACAAAAAAATTAAACCAACATCCTGGAATTTTTTTTGTATTTTTACTTAAAACACAATTACATAACTATATTACCCTCAAAATCAAAATTTTTTTAACTTGCATTTAGTGTCATTTTCATTTTTCTATCATAATTTTTTTATTACTATCAAGTTCACTTATGGATGATTTAGTAATTCGATGAACATAAATTTTATTAAAAACAAAATGATTAACATGTTTATTACACATATTAGCGCGTGGATAGTGGTTATACAGCGGCCAAACATGAGCTTTTAAGACAGCATTGGAATCTTCTTGGTGACCTATTCACCCATAGGCAGCACTTGTGGTCAATAGACCTTTGATTTGATATTGACATTCTTTTCTTTTCTTTTCTTTTCTTTTTCCTTTCCTCCTCAATTTCCATGTGCGGTTATTTAATTTTTTTTCTTTTAAATTTGATTCATGTTCTTTTAATTACTATTTTTTTCTTTGAAATAATTTATAAAATTAGATTTTTTTCAATTTCATCCTCATTTTATTTTTTTAATATGTTAGATTTGGTTTTTATTTTCTTGGTTGCTATTTTTTTATTTGAGATCATTTATATAATTGATTTTTTTAATGATTTTATCCTCCTTCAATTTTTTTCCTTGTAATATTTTATTCTCATTCTTTTGATTGTTGTTTTCTTTACTTTGATAAACTTTTTAAATTGATATTTTTTTTCTCATTTTATCCTTCAACATTAAATTAGTTGGGAATTGAAATTCTTAATTGAGTCAGGTTCTAGAATTTAACAAGTTGCGAGTCTGAAATATTAACTTAGGTTTAGGATATTCGTCTCGGTTTGCTTGTTTCCCCCCTTTTTAAAGCTCAACATTTTTTAGTTTCATCCTTAAACATTTATTTAATTGGAGACTGGGCTCTATTATTTTTTATTTTATTTCCTATAGGATTTTTCATTTTATTTTGAAAATGACTCGAGTTATCTCGGGTCTTTTTATTTGTTGTTCTTTGTTAAATTTATGTATTTTTAAAGATATTTTGTTTTTAAATTAATGAAACATGAGCATGAGATGTTCACTTCATGATGCTTTGTTTGATTTACTTTCCAAGTCATTGCTCTCACGGTGCGTATAGCCTTTTTCAGTGTCATTGTGCAGCTTTTCACAGTGGCATTAGAATCATCTCAGTGAGCTCTTTCTGGTGGTGGCGTAGTTTCTATAACAAAGCGATGATGAGTCTTCAACGAACTTTTCTTTCTTCTCATCTTGAGTATGATATTATCAACTATTTTTTATAGTTAATTATTGCCAAAATGGTTTTTTTGCTTTATTTACTATCGATGTTTTTTTAATCATATTATTAAATTAATTGAGCTTATTAAACTTAGTCAAGTTAATGAATGATGTCTCATATTTTTCTTGCTTGTTAAAAAACTCTGGCATTACCTGAACATTCTATTTTTTTTATGTTAGAGAAAATTTGACCCAACCAGTAGCGTAACGCGGACCACCTATCTAGTTACAACAAAAGTTGATTAGTGTTTATCTGTTAGTTGTTTACCTTAATCTGGTTTGATTTGATTTAGCTTATATATAGTGTTGTCTCCTCTCTAAGCTTGCAAGGGTCGGCATTGTGCCAGGTTTTATTATGGTATTGCACAAAGTCGAGTAAATTAATCGAATTAATAACTCTGAGTGGTGTAACTTAATTGGTCAGGTTTTGAGTTTGCTTCCCAGAGGTCACCGGTTCGAGTCTCACAAACCTCAGGACCACTAGAGGCTTATATAGTCGTTAACTTTAGGGCTCGTAAGATTAGTCGAGATGCACGCAAGCTAACTCGAACACCTATGTTAATCTAAAAAAATAATCGAATTAATTAGAATACTTGTCAAAACTGATTTGAGATTAACTGAATTGAACAATTTTTGAAAATAATTTCAATAAAAAATTTAAAATATATTTTGTTCAATTTCAAATTCAAATTTTAAAACAAAATAATTCACCCGATTCGAATCAAACCTAAAATAACACAAGGCTTATTACATCAAAGTCTGATAAAAAAAAAAAAAAAAACACTAAAGGTTCATAAATTCAAATTGAACTTATGTAGTTTTAACAAATATAAAATCAAATCCAACTGATAGATTTAGTTCTTTCATTCGGTACTTTGTGATTGGTTTTGTTATCACAAGTTAGTAAAAATAAATAAATCACATCAACATTCCACAATAAAACTAGTAAAACATCACTAATTACTTATTCAAATTTATACACACACTATCTTCAATATGTATTTTTGTTAAAAAAAATTTATCTAAACTAATAAATTGATATGTTATTTGAACGAGTAATAAAAAAAAATACTAGATTTTCTTCAAACTACCCTTGCGAAAATTTATTTGAAATGATTTATTAATTTGTTTTAGTTAAATAAGTTTTATTTATGAAACATTATTTTAAATATTTGTCATTATATAAGATAAATAATTATTTTATATTAGATAAATAATTATTTTTTAATATTTTGGATTTTCACAAACCCCTCTAAACTAATTTTTAATATTTTGTCATTATCACTCCTACAATATCACTTCGTTTATATCATAGTTTGCTCTCTATCTCTTTTTTCATTTATATACACACACACGCGCGCGCTGAAAATCATAAATATCACTACTATAAATACTAAAATGTATGTTAAAAACTCAAATCCATAAATTATAATAAATTAGCTAACCTTCCTTAGATAAAAGATAAAATTCAGCATTATACACAAGGTAAGGTCAAGCTTACAATAAGCTTATATACTCTCCCATCAAATCCAACATACATTTTTTTTTAACTTTTTGGAAAGGTACTAGTTTTATAAATAGCACTACATTGCAGATAGATTAATTTTTTAATGTTAAAATAGAAGGTGTCGATGTTATGGATACATTTTTTAGTATCATGATTTTTTTAATTGAGAAATAAAAGGATAGTGTTTACACATAATAAAAAAAATCATGAAATAACATATATAAAAAAGAGTTGTTAACACTTTCTCACTTTTTAATTTTTTTTTATGATTTTCTCTCTCCTTTCTCAATATGTAGGGATTAAAATGTGAAAAATAAAGTTTTGAATCGAAATAAAAAATGCTAAAATAACATGGACCAAATAATACATAAACCAAAACTTCAAGGACCAATTTGAAGTTTTCCATGTTAAAATAAAAATGGGGTCCCTTTTTTTTATTGTTTATCTTGGTCATAATTCATTAAGTTTATTTTTTTTAACTACAACCTAAGATTCTATTTGTTAAATTTTGATCTTTAGTTTAATGTTGAAATATTCTTGGATATTTCACATATATGACAACATGAAAGGGAAAAAAACTCTCAACACATAAAAACATGTTAACATAACTTGGAAGGATAAGATTGCAAAAAAATAAAGTTAAATGACCAAAAAAAAGAATAATTATTTATGTGAACAATGCAATTCACAGTGCAATTTAGTATGCATATATAGTGATTGACATTGTTTCTTTTTCCATATCTTTTAGTTTATTCAATAATAAATATAACTAAATTAATGCTAGTTCCAATGATGATGACATTATGTATTTAAAAGTACAAATAAAATTTTAAAAACTTATTATGTTTGATAATGAATTACCCTATATGGGATGTGATTGATTTGGTTTCTATAAATACATATAAAACATATATGAATCAAGATAAAAAAGAATTCAACTTTAATAAACATTCTAACAATTTATTATTGTTTTATCATTTAAAAATAAACTTTTTTTTGTTTATTTTAACATACACTAATATTGTTTCAAAAAGATACAAATCTATTAAATTTATCACTCACTCTAACAATCTTTAATATGAATTTTTTTTATCTAAATAAACCATAAAATAGACACAAGAAAAATAACAATGAAAAGTATTTGTCATGGTGAAGTATTTTTAACTTTGAACCTTTTTCTAGTGAAAACTATCGAATTTACTCAGCTAAGCAGTGACCACAATTTTTTAAACTTTTTAACCTTTCGTGTATACCTAGACAATAAAAATCACATGATTCCTCTTCCTATAATTTTGATTTTCACAATTGTGTTAATTTTAATCTCAAACATGTCCTAGTTTGTATGAGTGTGTTTTAAAGAATTTAGAATTTTCAATTCTCATAGAAGTGACTACATTTCAAACTCATATAGATGATTTCTTATTAAGAGTATTATACAATACTCCACTTGAATTTATCAAACTATAAGAATCATTAAAAGCTTAACTTATTCTAGTTTTCACCATATGCAATATTATTCATCATAAGAATGGATAAGAGACTAATCAATTAGGTTGGGTTGACATCTTGTAAATTCTTTAAATATAGGCTTCAGTCTCATTCTTCTTGGTAATTTATCAACTTGCTCTCTTGTTAAGTCTTTTATAAATGGATCCATGATGCTATCCTTTAATTTTATGTAATTAATAAAGATAATTTCATTTAAGAGTAATTATCGTACGATATTATATTTTTGACAAAAGTGTTGAGATTCACCATTACACATACTATTTTGACCAATAGTATATTGATTATCACAATGTATACATAAGCAAAAATTTTGGCTAACTTGATATATCTTCTAAAATGTTTCGAA
Organism: Populus deltoides; assembly: GCA_015852605.2. Classification (NCBI taxonomy): domain Eukaryota; kingdom Viridiplantae; phylum Streptophyta; class Magnoliopsida; order Malpighiales; family Salicaceae; genus Populus; species Populus deltoides. The sequence goes on from CM027581.2 coordinate 6,626,427, forward strand.
GCCATTTTGCATCTTTTCCAATTATAAACTTAGAATCTATGACGAATCTGGCTATACATGTTTGTTTAGAGAATTTATAAGATACTACAACTTTTTTAATGGTAAAGATAAATCCACTAATAGATTTTGATTCTTTAGAATTAGATATTTCAATTACCCTTCAAGTACAATTGAATATCTTGTGCAATATAGTTTATATTTTAAGGTGTATCTCAGATATCCAAGAATGTTTATAATGGCCTTCCAATAATCTTTTTTAGGGTTACTTATATGCACTCAGTCTGTTAAACATATATGTTATGCCGGTCTAATGTAATTCATGGGATACATAAAACTTCTAATGATACGTGAATATTTTACTTAAGATATTTATCACTAGTATATTTTTTTTATAGATGTCTATTTACATCAATTGATGTTTTATCTATATTGTTCTCATTTTTATCAAATTTTTCAATAATCTTATCAATATAATGATATTAAGATGATATTAAGCCATCATGTATTTTAGAAATTCTAATTCCTTAAATCACATATATTACACTCATATCTTTTATATCAAACTTATTAATTAGTATTACCATCCAAGATTAGTATATCATCAATGTATAGACAAACAATGATATGTGTTATATTTAATTTTTTTACTTAAACACATTTATCATATTCATTAATGTGAAATCTATTTGATAGCATTACATTGTCAATTTTTCATACCATATTTTTGGTGTTTGTTTTAAAGCACACAAAGATTTAACAAGTTTACAAACATGCATTTCATATCTTGGTACTTTAAATCCATCTGATTGTTCTATGTTTATTTCTTCATTTAAGACCCCATTCACAAAAGCGATTTTAACATCAATTTAGTATATCTCAAGATTGTTAAGCAAAACCATAACAATTAACATATAAATTGACATTATTCTTGTAATTGGTGACTAAGTATCAAAAGCTTTTCTTTACTTGTAACTTTTTATTGCTAGTCTAGCTTTGAATAAATCCATAACTTTTATCTTCCTCTTAAATATCCATTTGCACTCAAATGGTTTATTTTTAAGAAGAAGATCCATTAGGTTCTATATTTGATTTTGCATTATGGATTATGTCGCATTATTGATGGCCTTTTTCCATAATAATGCTTATGGAGTTAACATTGCCTTTTTTTTAAAGAAAAAAATATTTGAGGCTCATTTTCTAATAAATAAATTATAAAATTAGGGCCAAAAGTTTTAGATATTTTAGCCCTTCTACTTCTTCTAGATTTTTCTTTCTCCTTAACTTCTGAAAAATCACTATTAATGGACTTATTAGCTCTTGTAGTAGTTTTTTTTCTTATACATTTTTACATGAATGTTTTTTAAATGATGCGTTTCTAGATTCAATTATTATATTAATAAGAATATATATAAAATATTTGACTTATGTATAAGAAAAGAATGAGCAAAACTATTGTTAGCATATCTTATGAATATGTAATCAATAGTTTTAAGTTCTATTTTGACTTTATTAAATGGAGGAACCATGACTTTGGCTACACATCTAACTCTTTCATGTATTTAAATGATGGTCTTATACCTTTCTATGATTCATATGGTGTCTTATCTAATTTTGTAAGGGGTTTTTATTCATAATATATTTTACTGATAAAATAACCTTCCTTATAAGTTTTGAGGTAATTCTAAACTTATTAATATAGAATTTATTATTTCTTTCAGTGTTTAGTTCTTACGTTCAACAATATCATTTTTTATGGTGTATATAGAGCCTTAGTTTGATGGATAAGGCCATGTTCAAAACAAAATTCATTAAAAGGTGAACCATATTTTCCACGTCTATCACTTCTTATCACTTTAATATTCTTACTAAATTGATTTTCAACCTTATTTTTGAAATTTTTGAACATTTTCAAGGCTTTTTATTTGCTTCTTAGCAAATAGACGTAACAATATCTTATACAATTATTAATAAAAGTGAGACAAGAATAAGATTCTTTTGAATATCATATACATAAACCACGTTGTTTATGGTCCATCTCTTTCTTATACATCATTTTTAACACCACATTTCCATGCATTAGGATCTTGCACATAAAGAGTTGCCCATGAACAACTACTTTTGATCACCAGTTGTTATAAACTTAGAAAAAATCTTCGCATTAGAACATGTAAGATAAGTGCTCTAATATCAACTTACCAATATTTAGGATTGTCCACCAAGTTCATTTCTAACACAGTTATAACAAGCTTTATATCTTTGTCATCAACGTTTTGAATCATATTGGCTTGTGTATTCTTTCATTTTCAATAATGATAGTCCTTAGCATAATGTCCTCGCATGTTATGAATAAAGCCATAAATATTTTTATGTCAACATCTTCAGTCTTATACTTCTTATCCAAGACTCTCACAATATTTCAACAATTTTGATTGGACTATGTATGTTATATAGAGTGTTGCCCACTCTATTAAGAATAAAATTCTTTCATATAAAGTTTGAGTGCTTCCATGTTTTTACCATATCAACCGTGGTCAAATACTATTCTTTTTCATTAAGAATTAGAGCCTCCTATAGTAAGAACCATGTAGGACTCAAAGTGGTCAAGTAGAATGACAATTTTTGTTGTCATCTCTTAAAGTCCACACCACTAAACGTTTTAGGCTTTTCTCCATGTGGAGCATGTCCAGGAATAGAGTTAGTTTGTAGAGGCAATTGAGGCAACGAGATCTATTAGGATAATCGGTGAATTAATTTTATTAACACTAGTTTTAGATATTTATTATCACAATTATAGAATCAATTTTATAATATTTCTAGATATGCATCACACTCATATAATCGCAAAATAAAAGAACACTTGAATAAAAATTAATTAAAACAAATCATAAATTATGTGCGTTTATGTGTGAAACAAAATATGTATAAAGAACGTATAGTAGCCTAGGGGTAATGGTTATTCTTGTTTGGTTAAGAATGTTGGATTAATCTAATTTCTACAAATACATATAAAACATATATGAATCAACATATAAAAGAATTTAATATACAAATTTATTGACATAAAATGAACCTATAGATGTATATTGAGTCAAGAATCAATCATTTGGTCTTAAAATAATTTAATGCATGCCCTTTAGTGCTTACAGTTTGATTACAATATTGTTTTCTAGGTCTACTCAGTTTTTTCTTTTAATGGCACAAATAAAAAAAATAACAAATCATATTTCTAGGTCCATGTTTAAAAAAGGCTAGGCAAGCCTGGCTTAGAAGAACGGGTCATCGTACATAGTCTAAAGTAAAAAAAAGTCAAGCTCTCATGGGCTTGAAAGGCCAGGGTCACATGCTTGGTTTCATTTTTATTAAAGAGACTGAATGACACGTTGTCCGTCTAAAAAGACAATGTACCATCCACTTGAATATTTTTCAGTCATTTTTTATGTCTAGAAAACAAGATTTGAGTTTGTTCCACCTTAAAAAAACATCTTAAGAACTTTAATAACTCTATTTTCAACCTTAAAACATCATCGATTCACTCAAAAAAACTTAAATCAATATGATAAAAAACTCTTTGCGTGTTTTTATTTATTTTTTATATGATTAGAGAACAAAATCACTTTCATTAAATTTTTTTTTTAAGATGAACTCATTAATGTTAGAGATTAGTTTTTTTTGGTCAAAATGCGGTTAGTCAAAAACTTTTTTTCTCATGTTCATTTTCAAGGGCTTTCTTCCTTCTCTATCTTAATACAAGATTGTAAAGTGATGAAAATGAAATTTGAGGACCCAAAATAAAAGCATAAAACGACGGGACCAAGTTAATGGAAATTAAAAAAAAAATCAGAAATCAAAATGTACTTTTCGCGCTCAAGTAACAACGAAAAATGCACAATTTTCCTAATGTGCAATCCACTATTTCTTTAGGTATAGGAAAACAGTAAAAAGGCTATAGCAAAAGGCTGTTATCTTTTAGTTTATTTTATAATAATTTATAATAATAATAATAATAATAATAATAATAATATAATTATAATTTTAGCTTATTTTATAATTGTAATATAATACATATGATCAAAATAGAAATAGAAAGGATAAAAAAAACTGAAAAACCAAGAAAACAAAAAAAAAACTGAAAAAATCAAATAGTGAAAAAACCGATTAGAATTTTGAAAAAACTGACCAGTTCAGTTCGGTTTTATAAGCCCGAAACTGAAAAAATCAAACCGAATCCAAACAAAAAAAATAGGAAAAAAATAAGCCAAATTGAAAAAACCGAGCCAAACCGGAAAAAACCGAGCCAAACAAGAAAAACCAAGCCAAACCGGTTTGAACATGTTTTTGTTCTAAAAAACCGAACCAAACCAAAAACAAAAATAATTATTTTATTTAATTATTTTTTTAATAAAAATCAAACTGAATCAAAAATAATCACTCCTAGATTAAAAGGTGTTGTGATCGTGTAAATAATACCCTTCTTGATCATATATATATTATGGTTTAAAACCACATAACATGCGGCTATTAAATATGTATTTAATACGTTGAGAAAATATCTACACAAATGGAGGTATATAAATTAAGACATGTATTTGTAATGAGAGGACAGGATAATATTTCATACGGTAGGAATATGGATTATTTAACTAAAAAACTGAATGGATATATATTACTTAGGATAAGATTTTACATTTCTTGATATTATATTCTATAACTAAAACTAAAGAAATAGATTTATATGAATTATTTCACATTTTCTAGCATTGGGAAAATGCGAATTATTTCACTGTATCAAAACTATTTTCTGGCAAGTCCTGAACCCACACCACAGGCCATGGCAAGAAGCAAAATCCAAAAATCCACTGTTCGCACAGCTTTTCAAAGATTCTGTTCTTGTTCATTGGTATCCAAATCAACTTCATTGTCGTTAGGCAACCGACTTTAAGCAATTCTGTCTTCTCTGACAAGCAGCCTAGACTCATCCATTACACGAGAACTCTTTCTTGAAGCTTTAATGGCAAGGAAAAGAGGCGAAACGAGCAACACCAAGAGCAGGACAAAGGACATTAGACGCCCTAACAACTGGAAACCAAACAAGTCTTCCAATACTGTAACACTCATAAGATAAGCTGCGACAATCAAAGACAAACTATCAAGATATTTCTTCTCAATTTCCCCTTCATCAACCTCGTAGATTCTCACAAACCATCACATAAGAGAAAGAGGGTTGGTTACTTGGTTCTTGTCAAAATTGCCAACGTCAAGAGATACCAGCTGCGTTTGCTGTTGAATATGGTTTGGTATGCTTGAATTAGTATTGCCCCACTCAAACCAAGAAATCCCTGCAAACAATAACCAAAAACCAGAAGAAAAATCAAACTCTGTGGTTATACTTTGGTTTTATGGATGGAGACTAAGCCAGTCTCTGTTTTCCATGTCTAGAAATGAAACAATTAGTGGAAATTAATTGTAGCTTAATTACCTTCATGATGCCAGCGGCAGTGCCACTAAAGTGACGGAAATTCCTTACAGAGGTGACAACATCAGCGGTGTTAAAGAAACTCTCGGCATGTGCCGCTACAAACACGAACAGACACATCGCCGCAACCGGCGGTCGAGGAATCAAACCAGTAACAGCAGCCCACGTAGAAAAATAGCCCGCGAAACACTGAATCGCGCCAGCCACGAGAACAACCCATGGCCCACCACGGACTCTGCTTTGATTCCAGGACGTGGCAGAGGTGTAGAGAACACCAGAGAGGACTCCGCAGTCGACACCGATATCAGATACGGTGTCGAGTGTTGATTGGTCATAAGCTTGAGTGGATTTGAGAGTTGGAGAGTAGATGGAGAAGGTGTAGACTGTAGAGAGATCCGCTGGTGCACTGAATCCATATGCTCGCTACTGTAGAGAACCATTTGCTGTTTAGCTTTAGCGTGTTTGAGAGTTTCTCACTGTCAAGGTTAAAAAGTGAATTTTATTTAAAAATATATTAAAATAATTTTTTTTATTTTTTAAAATATTTTTAATATAGTATATTAAAATAATATGAAAATAAAAAAATTAATTTTAAATAAAAAAATTAAATTTTAAAAAAACACGGTTTCTAAACAATACCACATATTTAAATAATCTTTATTTTTTTATAACCGTTCGTTTTTTATTTCTTTTTTCTTTTTAAGTGCGTTGTTGCTGCAGTACCAACATGACTAGTCATTGTTGTAGAACTGGGGTTGTGTTTTTATATTTTTAAATTATTTTGATATATTAATATTACAAATAATTTTTTTAAAAAATTAATATATTTTTAAATAAAATTAAAAAATAATCATTACCAATATTTTTAGATTTCCCATTCATCTCCAGTGAAAATGTCAAGCTGCTTCTTAATTGACAGCTGGTATTTTGCTGACGTTAAGTGAGGTGAAAGAGTTGTCGTTTACTCTTTAGCGCCCTTTCAGTTTATGTCTTTATGATATGTTCTCCACTACATGACAGGAATTGTTGCTATAGTTAGTTACACGTGGAAATCTGAATCACAACATTAATATTAATATTGAAAAAAAAAACCCTGAAAGAGTTCAATAATTCACTGTTGATTATGAGATAATTCATATTAGAATAATATTTTATATTTTGATCTTTTTTTATCAATTTTTTTCTCTTTTCAATTTTATAATTTAATGTTATATTGATTATAATTTCAGGTTCATTATTTATTTTAATTTGTTTTTTATATTGTTATCACGAGTTTTTAAAACCATTCTGATATTGAGTTGCTTCTTTATTTCATGAAAAAAAAATCAATATAGTTATTTGCAAGGAATTGAAGGAAAAATAACCAAAATTAAAAGTAATTAACAATAGCAATTTTTTTTAAAAAAAGGTGTTAATTCTTCTTTTTTTCTTTTGGTCTCTGATTTTTTTTTTAAATTGGATCATTCAATGTTATATTGATTGAGAATCGAAATTGATGACTTATTTCATAGTTGGCTTGATTAAAAAACAAATTCTGCAATTGTCATAATGCTAAATCTTACAAGAAATAATTTGATTTTATTGTTTGTAAATAATTGAAAATAAAAGGAATAAAATTGTCTAAAAAAACAACTAAGAGACCATTGAAAAAAAAACAATTATGTGTCAGTGCCTTTTCCATAAATTTGCTTTATGGGGTTTTGGCATAAAATCATTTTTGATCCTTTAAGTTTAAAGATAGAACAATTTGATGCAAAACTTCCGTAATTTTGCATTTAGTCGTTGAGTTTGAGATAGGAGAGAGAGACTTGTAGTTTACGATGGGTAAAGAGGGAAAGTTGACAAACGTACACTTCTCGACGATGAAACTCGTCGATTTTAGTATCAACAGTTATATTCGATAAGGAGAGTTTTTTAGGCTTTTTTTCCCTTTAGAGAGAGAGAGAAAATATAACAACCCTAATATTTTGACTCAACTTCCACGTAATTTCCTTATAATTATTCTATTTAATAGGTGAATTTTTTTTTTTGTATTCAAGAATTTACATTTCTAATTATGAAAAATCTACTCAAATTTTGACAGTCTCTTCTACAATAGAAGATCCTTAGTTATCGACTAGAATTTGTATCTCTTCAATATTCATCAAATCATAACTAAAATATTTTCCAATCATCTTGGACTTATCACATCAATGTATGAGGGTACCTCTAATTCTCATCCTTCAACTTTTCCAACATTATAATTCTTTTATTACAAGTATACCAATGTGCACTTTATAAGAAAATATCATAGATGAATCACATACATTCATAATTCTATCACAACAAAAGAATTATAATGTTATAAATGTCTTTTAACGTATTCTAATTTAAATAGTTTAGTAAGCATAAGGATTCTCATTATTACATGTCAGATTTACATTACAAAAGAGATATAGTTTACATATTCATTTAATTTAGCAAAAGGAATCCTAAGTATCTATCAATCTGCTTATGGATACGCGGTATCTAAAATTTAGTTCATCATACCACATAATGAAATAAAGTTACTTAATAAGTTAATCAAACAAGATGAACAATTTTAATATTACATTTCATTTATATCATGTCACCATCCACAATTTCTTTTACAAATCAATTGATCTTAACTAGCATGTTATAAATTCAGGTCATTCTCAACCTAATATTACTAACCCATTTTCGAGCATACTCTCACCCCTTTTCAAGTGTTTACTTTCATTTTTCATTTCCAGAAATGACCCATCACTAGGTAGTTAAATCTCCCAGCCCATTTTCCATTACTGGATAACTAATTTCTCTGCCTTTTTATCGGCATTAATCCTACTACCTAAAAGCTAATTTCTTTGCTTAATTTCGAGCATTAGTCTCATTATTGAGAAGCTAATTCCTTCACCCATTACTGAGTACTAGTTTCATTACCGGTAAGCTAATTCCTTCGCTTTCATTTTTTTTACATGAAATCAAAACACTTTTCTACATTGAAAATTCATTGAATCTTTAAAACTTAATAAATAAAAGGATTGGGGGGGTGTTAAATACCTGTTTATTGTCGAAGCTCTAGTTATACCTTTTTGTTGCTGCATAGTTCCCGATGCCTCTTCTATATTAACAGGTATACCAAGTTATATATATATATATATATATATATATATATATTATACACATTTCACATATCCGAGTTGATTTTTCAACCATGTGCTTGTAAACCTATATCATCTTAAACGTCATTGACTATTTCTTCAAAGGCTTATAGTTTTCCCATGAGTCATTGAATTGTCAAAAAGTCTATTTTGCAATTTTCTATAGCAACTACCACATAATGAAACTTCTTTTGCAGCTAGCGTAGAATCTTTTTTACCACGCGTGTTTCCTCCATCTACTCCTCATATCTCTTCATTTGATTGTATATGACCAATACCTTAGCAAAGTAATTTGAAATACTCTCTAATTCAAGTATGTATAGCTTTTCAAAGTCACCTCGTAACTTTTGTAGGCATACCTTTCTGACATTGTCAGCTTCTTGGTTTGATTGATGCAAAACTTCTCATGTATGTTTGGCGATTGTTACGTTGGCCACTATCTTAAAAGTGGTATCATCCAGACATTGGTGGATGATTGTGAGTGATTGTTGATCCTTCCTTCATTAACGCTTTTTGCACGACCTTTCTTTAGGCTGAAGTCAACGTTACTCCTTTCATAAGCTCCTCAAAACCCTTTTCAACTATTTTCCACACATCTTGGAAACCTAGCCAAGCTTTCACATAAATACATTAAATTTCATAATTGTTCTTTATCAAACGAGGACATTGAATTGAAAAGTTTGTATTGACCATGTCAAACAATAAAAACAAGCTATAATACCATTGTTGTAAGAAAATTAGTGTGGTAAGTGTTTATGGACAACAAAGAAAAAAAAACTAAATAACAAGAAGAATGTTTGAGAGAAAGAAATGTTTCGTTAAGTGTTTTCTCTTCTATACATCTTTCTTTTTCATTATACTTATGATTTATGTTTTTGATTACAAACCTATTTATGAACCTAAAATCTTAGATATACTACAGGGAAAAAAAAAAAAAAAAACCTATTCTTGAAAGAAAAGGTAATTCTGCTGACCAGGGTCTTTTCATGGTTTTAAAATTTGAAATTTTGCTACTTCAAAATGTGTGTGCATGTCAGAAAAATTTAAAGAAAACTATTAGTCACTAGGGGTGACAGATTCGGATTAATCCGTCCTTGCATTCATAAGGTCAGCGAGGGTTTAGTAAAGCTCTAAGAACAATTCAAGGGTAAAAACTTGATCATTAACCAAGGCGAAACAAAGCAATCCAATCAACCTAGGAACTCCTATGTACGCCAATACCAAAGAAACGCCAAACTCAAATTTTCGTTTGTCAAATGCTGTCCAACAAAATAGAATATTTGTGCTGATATAGGTGCAAAAAAACATGAAAGTCTCACACATAGGAAACTTAGTCCTATTTGTAGGGGTCCCAATTCAAATATGCTGCATCTTTCTAAGTGTAGCTGAGGTGAAGATGTTAAAATGGATGAGAGGGAACAGAAGAAAGACCCAACAAGAGACAAATATATGCTGTGACTGTGGTTTACAGTTGCTAGATTTCAGAGTCTATCAGAATTTCATTGCAGTACTGTGTCATAATTGTAGACTTAGATTGTAAGGTAATGCCATCATAATTCTCATAACACATCTCCCCAAAGTTACTAAAAGTTTGGATCTATCCGCATTTTGATCTTCCTTTTACATGGAACATGATCTCAAAACATGTAGTAAAGAACGTCTTTCCTTGTTTCTTGGCTAAATTGTTGGAATATCTTTCAGGTGTGCTTTCAGATGTTGGACGCATTATTGGCTGAAGAGAAAATCCCAGATGAATATTCTGGACAAACTCAGGTTTATAGTGCTCTTTCCCCCACTGTTCTTGCTCAATGTTATGAAAGATTCACTTTGATGGATTGTGATAGCGATTGCAGGTTATACTCTGTGATGACTGCGAGAAGAAAGGAGCTGCTCGTTTTCATTGGCTATATCGCAAATGCCCATCCCATCCATAGTATTTTCTCATCCTGTTCCTACTCCCCATTTGATGAACACCTAATTAAGTTTGCTTTTGCTCGACTTTTTGAATCTGTTTCATGGAACTTTACACCATAACATCTTCAATCAAAGCGACCACTTTATTATCCATCTACCATAATCCTGAATTCTCGAACTGGCCATGCACTTGCCCTGCAACCACAACAACCTACTCAAAGACCTGGAAAACTCAGTCATTGAAACATCAGCGGTTCCGCTGCTATAGACAGCAGTGGTGTGCATAGTGTCTTCATATTTTGATCAGAGAAATAGTAATCCCTTGGTGCTTCAACAATTCATAGGTGTCACTATAAGAAGAATAAATTCATACTAGTAATCAAATAGGAGAACGTTTACCTTCATAATATATAATGATTCACTGAAAGAGATTATGGATTCTGTCGCTGAAATCAAACAAATTAAGGGAATATAATTTACGAAAATAAAATCAAACTATGGATGCTCAGACTCGTAAATAATAAAAAAAAAGAAAGTAGAACCTCAAAATTGTGGAATTTACTCTATGGAATCATTACAGGGGAAAAAATTGTAATATAACTGAAATAAAATGCTATCTAGTTCCTACTCAGTTGACACTGGTAAGACTGAAACATGCAGCAGCACTCTTCAATTCATTCTCCGCAACATGCTCCATGGATTGTGTAGTGTCCTTCAACGATTCTTCTGAGCTGCATGCATACATCATAAAATTTGCATCTTAAATTAACATACATGGAACCAGTATGAAATTAAGCTAGGAAATGTAAGATGAAGAGCTTTTAGCACATTTTTTCCATACATTTTACACATTTTAAACAAATATCTCTTAGAATTATGATTGCCTATCATCAACAGTATCGAAAAAGGAAAGCATACCTGGACTCATAGGGTTCTTTAGTTTCTATATATGATTGCCTATCGTCAATAGTATCAAAAAATGAATGCATCTCATCATAATCTTGAACAATTTCTTGTTGGGTAGATAGTGGCTGAGAAGCAACTAGCTGAGACTGAATAATTGGCATGTAATTGGTGTTATTGTTAGTAGCATAAGGATGTTGACTCCAAAGCTGATTCCCAACATTATCAGTAGAATCCAAGTAACCAGAGCTGTAACCAATATTACTGCTAATAGAGTAGGAGTACTGTTGTGCCAAGCAAGGCTGAGGAAGTGCCATTCCTAATTCTAATTGCGAGGGAACATCCTCTGTCAAAGCTGCAATCTGATGGTGGTGATGCTGCCTGTACATCTCAAGGTGTGCGTAGACAGCACGGAGCTCTTCTTCCACCTGCCGAATCTGGAAATGCAGTTGACAGATGATGCCCAAACAGCCATGAACAGGAAACCTGTCACGAATATTGGATTGGTAAATGATAGAACGCATTGCTTCCTCCTTCTGGAGATAATCAAGATTCTCAAGTATCCTGAGAATCTTGCGTACGCCAAACAACTTATGAGCATTTTGGAACATCTTTGGTTGTTCAGATGGGAAGTAAGGTGCTAGAGGACACTCAGAGGAGCACTTTCTCCTTTGATACTTGCACGAAGCACAAGCTTGGCTGGTGCCTCCCTTGAGAGTCATGTTGTTAACATCAAAGAAGATGGTAGAGTGATTAATGAGAGAAGATGTAAATTAAGGAAATTATTAATAATGGTTGGGGAGAGATAGAGAAAGAGAGACGTGTGATTGTTGTAGTTGCTGTTTAAACCGAAATGGGTAAAAAGTAACATTTTCATGCTGAACAAGTCTTGTACGAGCGGATTTGCTGGATGTGAAGAGACTAAGTAAAAAGAGAAGATCAAAGAGAGCGATTATGGCGGTGTTATTTGTTAATTTCTTTCTTCGATTTCAAGTAATTGTCAGTGGTAGGGACAACTGTTGCCATTCTAGCTACTATATATACATGGAATGGTCACCTCTACACTTCATCTTGTACTGTTTACGTGGCTTGTAAATTTCTGCATGCCTGCAGGTTCGGACTTGAGAGAAACTGCTTCACCAGGTGAGAAATCCTCTCTGGGTCATGATCCCCTTGGCCTGTCCAACGCTGCTATACCAATTCGAGCTTCAGCTTCGTCTTTGGATCCACTCACTTGGACCTGTGGATTAAATTTATGGATTACACGTAAACTTACATGAAAAACTTGTAATTAATTAAGGAGAACGTTAAAGACAGAATCCACCCTAGCACTCTTTATTTTGGACACTTTCTCCTTAATTAAGTCACATATCTAATAATAAAATTAAATTGATAATCAGTATTATCTTTTAAAACTTTTTGTAATTTATTCTATCACTTTGTTTGAACAACAGATTTCACTGAGAGATCAAATCGGATAGATTGAACAATTCGAAATCCTAACTACTCTAGCTAACGAATTTGCTGCTGCATTAGCATTCTGACTAATAAAACATATGTAAGTGGATGCCTAATATGCGAGCATGATTTTCTTGAAGAACTTGAATTAGAAAAATGATATGATGAAAAACATAAATAATTGAAGAAAATAAAAAAAAATCCTCAAATATTGAAATTAGGTTTCTTGAAGAAAATTTAGGGGAAATTGGGTTTACTTGTTGCAAGGAGGGAACTTATAAGTGGATTTTTAAGAGGAAAATTCAAATTAAGGAATCAATGAGATGATATGGTGCGTTTGGTACATTGCAGTTACAACTAATGTTGTGCATTTCAATTTCACTTGTTAATTAACTGATACAAGCCACGTGTTAATTAAGAAAAAAATGCTAGAATGTTAAAGAATGGAAAGACTGTTATATATATTGCATTATGTTTCAACAAAATGCATGTTGAATTAATGATAAAGCACACTCTAGTATTTTTGGAGATTCTCCATCTCACTCATATCTGTCTTCTTTCTTTTCCCCTTTTAAACAATGTGCATCACTCAACATCTTCCTTTCAATTATTAACATCTTCCTCTTCATTTCAGTCACCTTCTATCACCTCTTAAATTAGATAACCCATTGTCAAAGTCTATTGCTCCATTACTATGAAAATATATCTAGATTACATAAGTATAAGGTTTGGTTGTGAAGGATTGATTTGTTGAAAGAAAAAAAAAAAAACCACACCCTAGGGAGATAGGTTCGGTCAAGACAAGGATTTTTTGTGTGTATTTTTTTTGAAATTTATGCATGTTTAATGATAAGGGAACATCTTTGATGAGTTATATGTTTTTATTTGTATGAAATCTTGATGAAAGATCGAGTTTTTTGAATTCCTAAATTCTAGGGTTTTGAATAAATTTAGGAAAAAATTATGATTCATGATAAAGTTTTATGAATAGGGAATTGAATTAAGTATAATTTGGTGAAAGATTGAAAAAGAAAACCTTTGGTGATGTAGATGGGGATTTCGATCTCCATGAATTTTGTGGGGGGGGGGGAAGAGGGTTTGTAGTAATTGAATATGTCCTTAAAGAATCCATCATTTGGAGTTTTAAATATGAAATTTGCATGAGTATGAGTTGATCTTGAAAAAAAAGAAAAACTCAAGATTTTAGAGATGAAGGTTCGGCTAGAGAGAAAGAGAAGAAGGAAATTTTCCAAAAGCCAAATCAAGCTAGCTGTTTTGAGAAATGGTGAGAACGATTCAAGAAATAATCAGACTGTTTCTCAAAACGATGAGACCATTTTAGTTACTATTTTGTGGTAGCCTGATTTTGTGTTTTGGTTTTTTCTTAGTTTTTCTTTGCATCTTTTGGGTTGTTTAAAGAATATAGGTGATTATTATGTGAAAAATAAAATGTAATATGTTTGTATGCATAAAATTAGCTTGTATTATAGCGTTTCTTGTATGGAACATTAAGAGTTGGAAAGTTATGTGAGATGATATAGGGGTATATGTATTCATGAGTAACAAGTACTTAAATTATTTAAAGAATATTGAGAAACACATTTTTAATATTTTAAAGACTGAATGTGATGTATGGCTTGGTGTGATGCAAGAGAGGCATCGGTTGCGGGAACTCAGGCAAGCAGGACAGGACTAGTGAAAGAAATATGTTGGTACTTGTCACCTCAACTCTTTTAATTTAAAAAATTTATGTAAGTCATTATTCTTAATATTTTGATTATTGATTCATACATAAATATTGTGGAATGATAAAGATTCATGAAATCTCGATGTGGATATTAGTTTAGATAAGTGTTGTGTGCATTAAGCTGGCCACATGAGTGAGGCTTAGATTGATAAGTTGTCATTCATAAAATGCTTGAATTGTTGAATGAGAAACTAACCCTTTGAGTGGGGATTAGCTAAATAAATTTGAATTGCAAAAAACAAGTACATATAGGTTGTATGTATTATAGTCGGCCACATATGTGGGGTTGAGGTCAAAGTCCCTTAGAGGGTAAGATAGATGCATTTTTATGTATAAGAGTCGGCCATATGAGTGGGGCCCTAAAGTTGTTAACATTAAGTCAACCATGAGAAAATGAAGACTTAATCATAAAAAATAATATACAGGCCACGAGTGTGAAGGTAGTGCAAAATTTATAGTTAGCCGCATGAACGAAGATTAGAAAGGTGTTAGACATACACCTTATACACGAAAACCAATTAAAACAAACGATTGGTTGTTGTTTATATTAATGAACCTCTAAAGAAGGTTTATGAAGGGTTGGGTACGATGACCTTTAATGTTAAGTTACCTTTGGATATTTCTTGTGTGAAAAATAACATTTTGAATCTAATGTTACATTAAAAAAAAAAAGTTAGCTTAGGGTTGGGGCTTATAGGCTATTATTGGAATAAAATGTTTGATTGATGAATTATTACTACTAATCAATGGTAGGGGAAATGTTGATGTTAAAGAACTATAACAAAGAAATCAATGGAAATTTGTGAAAACAAATGTTGATATATGTTTGAATTGTTACTGTTGTAATGTGATAATATAATTTTATTCTAAATTCTTAGTATGCTTAATTTTAACAAGTTCTTCATGTGCTCCTCAAAGGTAGACTGGCGTGATAAACTATTTTAGCTATAGGATTATATCATATATTATTTAGTTGTAGGACTTTTAATAGTTTCCAATTAGCTGTAGGGTTTTGATATTTTATATTATTCATGTTACTTTCTTGGAAGATTGTAATAAACATATTTGTTGAATTATGAGGATTATTATGTTATTATGATAAAGCTTTATTAATGACAATAATTTTCATCTTTTCATTTTAAATATAAGATTGTGATGTTTTACTCTTTTAAATTTTTCTATTATATTAATGTATTGCAAATTTGTATGTGATTGTTTTATTGAAAAATATATTTAGACGAAATATATATACTCATAACGTGTATGTGGAGGAGGGTGTTAGAGTGGCATTGGCAGGTGGCAACGAAGACGACATCAAATAATTCCCTTCAAAGTTTATCTTAAGAGTATCATAATTAGACAGAACTCATCTCGACGTTCTATATGTGAGATGCGTAATTATAGAAGTATGATGACATAACAAGTTTGGAATTTCTTCCAACACAGTGACTGCCCTTTTGGCATACTTCATTGTCTTTTGGGGCAATGTCACCTTGACCTTAAACAGATACTCATTCCTAACCTTCCACTCTTCCAGCAAACAAGCAATTTTAAGGGTATGATGTCATCACACTAGGCCACCCAACTATTAAGCATTCATTCCCACCGATTACCAATGCTACTGAAACCAACCCTTTGGGATACATAACCCACATTGGAGGTGAACCAAGCATCATTAGCATGAGGATGAAAGAATAGCACGCATGCACGAGTTCCTACCTTGATATTGCTTACCTGACACATTTTATTGTTGAGCAAATTAGTTTGACATGGTAACAAATTTCTTATTGCTCTCCAAATGAACAACTTAAATTTAGGTGCACCTTCATCTTCAAGATGGTTTCTAAGTGCTAACTCTCACAGCATAGCTAACAACAGGATAATTAGTCCGCTCAAAGACATAAGGCAACACCCAACAACTAGATTTTACTGTATAAAAATCTTGTTTATGGTGGTGCCACATAATTCTTGAATAATGAGGAAGAGAGTGTTTAGTTCAGTCCTTTGAGATTTGTAAGAGTCACCACTAGATTTTTTTATTAAACCTATAAATACTATGTAATATGTATTGTTTATGTAAACTATTAATAAACAAGAGTTCAAAGAGATTATGTTTAAAGTGTTATGCCTTTTTCTTTGTACAAAACTCTAACAAATTTGGTATCAAAACTATGATAAGTAATAGCTTTCAGCAACAATAACAACCAATTTCAATCTCAAATTTCTTATCTCACATAATAAAATTCTAACATATGGTGTATAGGAGTTAAGGTTCTTTAGATTTATGGGAACTAATTGAAGATAGATACATATTAAACCAAAATCAACAAAAGCAAAGGCATATTGAGTAATGCGAAAAAAAAAATGATTTTTGAAGAATTTAAGAAGTGAGATAACAAAGCCTTGTTTACAATTTATCAAGGGCTTGATGAAGTGACTCTAGCAAAAACTTTAAAAGAGACATAGGAGATTCTTAGAAAATCCTTTAGTGGTGTAGAAAAAATAAAAAAGGTGCAGTTGCAAACTTTGAGATGATGAGTGTTTTTATTTTTGTGGTCGTGATTTGAAAAAAATTGTTTTTAAAAAGCATTTTTTATTGTAGTGTGTTTGATTTAAATAGGTATTTAGTTAAAATTGTGGTTGAAAATACTTCTAAAAAAGAGCAAATAATAAGTTTTTGTTTAAAACTATGGTTAAAGTTGTCATTGCATGTTCAATTACTAAACAGAACAACTAATTTATATATTAATTTGCATGTTAACAATGTTTTTTCATAACCTGTGGTCAAAACATAATAAATTATATTATAGTAGCTTTTATAGTTGTGATTTGAAAAAAAATCATTTAAAAAAATTCATTTTTATTTATGGTTGGGCTAGGCAAAAAATATTTTTAGTTAAAATTATGGTTTGAATTGTTGTTTGATCAAAAACATGTTATAAGATGTTGATTAAATTATGGTTGGAATTGTTGTTGTATATAAAATGACCAAAAAGAACACAAATTTCTCTCTTATTTTTAAAATAACAAAATTAACAAATAGTACAAATAATAATCCGTTTTAAAAAAAAATGAAAATTGAAGAAGATTGAAGGCAGACAAATTTGGTGGATGGATTCCCAGCTACTGTGGCCTTGTTTTCGTGGATTGATTTTTTTTTTCTATGTGTACAAATTTGTTTTTTTGAGACTTCTAGGAACCATGACTAAAAGGTTTGGAGAACCTTAGCTAATTACTCAAGAATGAAAGAAAGAGAAAAGGAAGGTTGAATGGAAAGATAACCTCGAGTTATTTTGGTCACTTTCTACAACGATTCTTTTTTGTTTTCTCAAAAGTTGTTGGTGGAGAGACAAATATGCTTTCAAATCAGCTTCAAAAACATATATGAGCTGCTTCTTGTAAACTTATGGATGAATCACAAATATAATTGGGTTCCACATTTTAAAAGTGTGGTTGAAAATTTAACCAAACAACAATAAAAAATTGGTTTTCAAAAAGCACTTTTTATTGTGGTGTGTTTAATTTAAATAGGTATTTAGTTAAAATTGTGGTTGAAAATACTTTAAAAAAATAAATAATAAGTGTTTCTTTGAAACTGTTGTTGAAATTGTTGTTGCATGTTGAATTACTAAAGAGAACAACTAATTTATATATTAATTTGCATCTTAACAATGTTTTTTCATAACCTGTGGTCAAAACACAATAAATTATATTATGGTAGCTTTAATGGTTGTGATTTGAAAAAAATAATTTTTAAAAAATCACTTTTACTTGTGGTTGGGCTAGGCAAAATATATTTTCAGTTAAAATTGTGGTTTGAATTGTTGTTTGATCAAAAAACTTGTTATAATATGTTGGTTAAAATCATGGTTGGAATTATTGTTGTACATAAAATGACCAAAAAAACACAAAATTCTCTTTTATTTTTTAAATAGCAAAATTAACACAAGAAGAAATGAAAATTGAAGAAGATTAAAGACAAGCAAATCTGGTGGATGGATTCCCAGTTATTGTGGCCTTGTTTTCATGGATTGAATTTTTTTCATGTGTACAGATTTGTATTTTTTGAGACATATGAGAACTAAGGCTAAAAAGTTTGGAGGATCATAGCTAATTACACAAGAAGAAAAGAAAGAGGAACGGGAGGTTGAATGAAAAGATAGCCTCGAGTTATTTTAATCACTTTCTACAACTATTCTTGTTTCTTTTCTTAAAAATTATCGGTGGAAAAACAACTATACTTTCAAATCAACTTCGAAAACATATATGAATGCTTTTTATAAACTAGCAATTGAACCACAAATATAACCGGATCCCACATTTTAAAAGCATAGTTGAAAATTTAACCAAATAACATTTTTTGGTTTCTCCTAAACACCTCAAAAACAAACACCCCTATATTACCTTCAAGAATAACAGTCCAAGTTCTTAGTTTGTATAAAATAAAAAAATAATGCTTCCTAGGTTTAAAAAGGTCCAAGCATTTTTTGCATTCTTCCGCCCTCACATCTAAGCCTTGTCAATGTAATGAACTTACAATATTTTATCTAATTCCCACATGTGATTTTCACTGAATAACATTTAGGGTACGTGATTTTAAAAATAACCCCAAAAGACAATCAAGACAAAAAGAAAATAACAGAGACCAGACTAGTAAGTTGCTAAATTCCCAGTGCAGTAGAATTTCCATAAAAAAAGGAGAGAATCGAGAGAAATACTGCAGAATCGTATGAATTCAGTGAGTGAGAGTAGGAAAGGCACGTTTTTTCCCCCATCAGATTATATAGCATGCGAGTAGTCATAAACAGTAACCATAATCTGCAGATTTAGAGATGAAGACCCTGATGTGATCTATACAAAAACTCTTCATAGGGGGGGTTATATTTTCTTAAAGTATGAACCTAATTAACAAAATTCCCCCCTTTCAACCTTCACAGCATATGTTTCTGCCTACAACTGGACAGTATTTGCCACTATACGCTCCTTCAATGCATTCGCTCCAAGCAATTACTGTTTTTTCTATACCAAGTCACCCTCCAGGTAAGATCAGAGAGAGAGAGTGTGTGTGTGAGAGAGAGAGAGAGAGAGAGAGTTCCATGGACACAAACCCCAATTACTCTGACAAAAATTCTCAGATCCAAGGGTGCCAAAAAGCACCCTTCAAGCTCCTCTGTTATTTGATTCGTCAAGCTGCGAAAAAAACTCTCTTGATACATGGTTCTTCCGTCCGCAAATGAAGCTTCTCCTACAAAACCGCCTGATTGTATCATAAAACTCTTGATTATACGTCACCATTCTCTCGTGTGTCAAAATTTAATGTTTTCAATACCACTGCTGATGTACTGGGTCGATGTTGCAAAACATCACTATAAACAACAAAAATGTCAAGCCATGGTAAACTTGATACTCTGTGGTTCAAGAAATAATTCCTCAAATTCTTCTTTAAACACTAGTTTCCAGCTTCAAAGAACAGAACTTGAGGTTGCAAGTGTCCTTTTTCACACATGATAAGAACCTCAGTCCAGCTACCAATTACCTAATAGAAAGAATAATTGTAAGACACGATAGCAGATAAAACAATGGCCAGACATGAATGAAGAAGTACCTTGACAGTCTTGTCATCATACATAATCCACTGACTGTGATCGTGACTATAGGCGAAGCAATGATAATGTTGCCCGTAGTAGCACACCTGAAGTTAAAAGGATCATGAGGAACAGAATAAAGTACAAATTGGCATCCCAACAACCAATGACCCAATCAGACATCCATAACATGAACAAACATAGCAAGAATGTTCCAGTAAAAAGAACAACTAAATAAATTTTACTGCTCTTCTCGTATTCCCCCTGATTCAAAGACTTCAAGTTCTATAAGAATTTTCTCCCTTGTTCGCAATAAAAGAACGTTAAATTTGATTCATTTTTCAACTGCCATAAGAATGCACAGCCTACATGGATGTGCCATTCATTTTGTTTCATTTCTTAGTTGATGAGGCACATCTGTCTGTGGTTACTTTCGTTCATATGTTTAAAACTATTTCTCTATGGAAAAATATGAAGGCATATGGTGCACTTTAAAAACAAACCAATTTTCTAGAAAACTGGAGTTTTTTGTTCAAATGCAACTCATCTAAAAAATTAATTTTTCAAATTTACATTGAGTTTTAAAAACATATTTTTAATGTTTCTTATGGTTTTTCTTCACAAAGTTTACAACGTTTTTCAAAAAAAAAAAAAAACTGAAGAAGAATAATATAATATCCTTCATTTATATACATTCACTTTTAGCAACATAAAGCATTAAAATTATTTTCTTTTACATATATGATTAATATCATAAATTTATTTTTTTTATTATAAGTGTAATACAAAATACTATTCTTTTTCTTTAGTTAACAAGTACAACTTTTTTCTGATAATTTCTAATTTGAATGAAATAAAAGTAATACTTCTATAGTTAGTTAAAGATTAAGATATTATTATAATTTTCTAATAATAGTTATGATCTTGACATTTTTCTTCTTTTTGTAGTGAAAAAATTCTTAACCATTAAAAAACAATAAACAAAGTTTTCTATTTTTCATTGGAAATAGGGATGGAAGATAATTTCCTGTTGCTAGACAAATACTAACCATGAGTTTTCTTTTTTGTTTTCTAAAATAGAAAACAAGGCATCATTTGGTTTGCATTTAAGTGTCACAAAGAAAGGATATAAAAAAATTAGATGAAAACTGGGCCCTTGTTTTTAAATAAGAGAATTCAGAAAATGACTTTTGGTAGTTTTCATTTGAATACAAAACTGAAAAAAAAAATACTTGTTTTCAGGAAAACAATTGTCATTTTCAATTGGTAAACATGTTCTCTAGAAATCTTTCTACAAATTGGGAGATTTTCAACTACACCCTAAGGTTTCCACATTTTTCCACTTGATGAATTTGATTTTTATATCTTTCTCCTGTTGTCCCTAGAAAACTGGTGCTTAAATATTTTCTCACTTTCAGTATTTTCAAATGCTTATCTTTTCACCCTCATATAGATAACTCATCTTTCCTTCCAACATAACTAACAGAACAGCCAAACCAATCTTTCTTAATTTAACAGCATATGCAAAGTTTTTAATATCAATATCTTCATCAAGATAACATAATAAATGGTCTGAATGACTTTACATACCACTGAAACCAAGCTACGTATGTTCTTCAGATCCAGACCACGATAAAAAACACTGATATCTATCCCAGTACTTAGAGCAGCCAATGTTGCCTTTATATCATCAATGCTTTCACAGGTTTTTCTCCAGCCCAGAACTGCATGCCAAAAAATTGCTTAATTTTGGGTTTCCACAAGCTTGTCAT
The DNA here is from genome assembly GCA_015852605.2 of Populus deltoides. NCBI lineage: Eukaryota > Viridiplantae > Streptophyta > Magnoliopsida > Malpighiales > Salicaceae > Populus > Populus deltoides. The sequence continues at coordinate 6,648,440 of CM027581.2, forward strand.
TCTGTCTAAGCAAAAATCTCTTAACTATTCAGGAAAACATTCACCTGTTGTAAAAACATGTGGTGGAGTTGACATAATGTGATGGATGTAATTGGGCTTCCCACAACCACCAGCCTCGGGATCACAAGTTAACTGGTGATTCATTTCGACAAGATTTAAAAGTTCATCAAAACAGCTTTCAGCACACATGACCTGCAAGGAAAAAGGAAAAAAATCAATGGACAAGGTAATAGATAATGGACTATACACCTAGAGAAAAAAATTCTGAACATGGAGAAGTAAGTGATTGTGTAAAATATTTTTACCAGCAACAATTACCTTCATTGTTCGGAGGGCAGTGGCATTTATATTATGAAAGAAAGCATTGTACTTCAAATGTCTGGACTCCACACCACAACTCTGGCAATTCATTTGTTCTGAAATGTCCATTCCAAAAAGAGAGTGCACTATACAAGCATTCTTTTTTGTACATTCCCAAGATTCCATGCCACTACATTCCACTGATTCAGAATCAGAGCCATGTAAACCAGTGGTAAATGCTCGATGAAGGCAGTCAAATATTACAGCCAATACTTCAGATGCATCATTCATCTGACCCTGCAATTCGATTGTGACCAGCTCAGCAAAGACATCCTTGTACATCAATTCATATACTGTGAAGAGTGAATGACGAAAAATCACAGTTCACTGAATACATGAAAACCAAGGCGGACAAAAACAAATCTTAAAAAATCACCTCCTGGAAGAAATTACTATTAGGATACAAATTGCTCAAAGCTATCCTGAGGGATGTAGGAGCAACTGCTTCCCTTCGTGTATCTGTGGATGCCATGCTGATAGCAGTAAGAATATCATACAATGCACAGACAACACATGGATCTCCCACATGAACATGCTCTGATTTTGATCTACTCAAGAACTCATCTCGAAATCGCCTTAAATGCCACAAGGACTGAAGTTATACAAGAAGCCAGAAGAAACAGGTGAGCAATGAATAGTGAAATGGAAAAGCATACACCAATGGAATAGTGAGAAGAATATATAAATAGAATAGTGAAACAGCAAAGATGTCGTTGTATAGAAAATACCTGTATGATAACATTCAGGAAGCAATTGTATTCACCAATATCATTCTTCAAGCCAGTGCCAAATACATCAGTTCCATCCACATTTTCAGTTGCAACTTCATATGGTACAGTACGAGAATTATCAAGTTCAGAATATATTGTTTGTAGTGCTTTCAAACATGACATCAAGGGTATCTTCTGATGTGCTTGAAATGTGTCTTGAAAATCAATGCAAATAGATGGATATAGAGTTACAAATAAATGGACCTTTACTTCAGCGACTAGGGAATGGAAAACCATGTCTTGACCATGTTGGTAAATGCATTCAATAGCCTAAGGCAAATGCTGCCTGGCATGATTCAACCAAACTCAGCCAACCAATCTCAAGACCAGGTCAGAGCCCATTTGATTCTCAATCAGTAAGATGATGGATTGCTTGATATCGAGTAAGACAACAGTGCAAAATACTTTTATGTCAGATGCAAAGATATTCGTTTGACCTCAATGCTCATTGTGACCACCTCAAATGATGTAACAAGTGATTTTCTAAGCCTGACAGGTATAGTGCCAACAAATAATAATAATAATAATAATAATAATAAATGCACAGTCAAGTCCAGTACCCAAGCAAAGCAATTATTTAATTAATCAAGTAACCCACATCCCAGCTTCCTAGCGAGACTTGTAGCATGCTCAGAAACCCACCCAGGCGGGCAGTTGCGGGCAAATTAAATGTGAAACTATTCTCTTTTCAACAGGTAGTTAGTTAAGTGAACAATATAGAATCTTGAATGTTTGTCAAAGTGAATTAACCAAATACACAGAGGAAGCTTTATTGGCCTCTTTTTCACAGTGGTGTGTGCATACACATCAAATGTACATGAATTGTTGGAGACACAATTCCTCCTGCCTATATAGTACTAACACAAATGAAGAGAATCTAGGTTCTGATGATGGAACCCATCCTTCAGCATAGGCATCCTCCATGACATTCTAGGTTTCATTGTTGAGGCTTCTTGTTGTTATTGTCAAAATAAATTGACCCTGAAATAGATGGTTAGGTGCAGAACTATATGCAACAATACCTTTGATGAAAATAAACCCAGGGGATAAACTGCCCAAATGGGAAACAAATTTTCAATTTAGTTGATGAGAACAGGAAACACAAGTCAAATTAATCTTTTTATGCACAGAAGACTGAACTTGCCATTAAATAAGAAAATGAATAAAGATTACATTTTACAGAACTGGAAAGAAAAAATATAGCACAACGACCTTTTATACCAGATATCAGAAGATTTTGACAGAAAATGTCTTAAGAAACTGTCTATCATACAAAAATATCAATAATGCTCAAAAACCTTAAAGAAGCATAGATAATTCATTAATGCTCAAAGACCTTAAAGAAGATAGAAAAGTGCAATTTTGATAGAGAAGTGGGGTTTCATGGGCCAAAAGGCATCGAATGAAGAACACTGATTTTGTTCCCTTAGGGCCCATGTAGTTGGCATAGTTAAAAATGTGCAATTATAAAATGTAGTGAAGTACAATGAAAGCAAGCAAATGATCAAGAGAAATTTACCGAGGCTTTGGCGCACGGCTCTTTCAAGGTCAGCTTGAAACCTTTCCTCATCATCCTCCTCTACTTGTAACTGTCTCAGAGTCTTAGTTGCACTATCTCCCAAATTTGGAGTAACTGATTTCACATATGGAAACCCATGTAATGTTAGGTTCAACGTGTAGAGAATCAACCAAAAAATAGCTTAAGGTTTAATGGCTGACAGGCAAGTAAAGAAGACCATAATACAACAGCACACAACAAACCAGAATGAGAGGCCAAAGCGACCATCATACAACTAAGGTATCCTGGAGAATATAATTAAAATGTAAATCCCAGACAATGCACATGAGCAGTTGAGCAGAAGGCAATGTTAAACAAGTAATACAATTGATACTGCAAAACTTAAATGCTACACTTAACATTCATATGAAAACATCACATAAAGTTACAAAACTAGAAGCCTCTCAAAAAGCTCAATTCAACAAACCATAATTTTATGTTGGAATTTAAACTAGTTTGGTAATGACATCATGAGTCATGAACGGGTTTTTCACAGAGATATGCAGGAAGAGAGCAATATACCATCAACACCACCTGATGTTTTTACTAATACGGTATTAAAAGTAAAGATTAAACATTTCTATACCCACAACGTCATCCTTTGTGAAAATGCTGCTGAATGAGATCACTACTCCCTTTTGCACCACACTCAGACATTATGCTAGCATGTCTTTTCAGTGTCAGGGATCAATTGGATGCAAAACTAAGGAGAGATGTGGGCTTGGTAGAATATATAGGGGGGGAAACTTCTTCAATTACTTCAACGATTCTTTGGCTCAAGGAAACGTAACAAGAGGGCTTCTGAGGGAGAGGAATTTCCTCTCTCAGCCTTTTGATGGTTAGATTAAAACTCTATACTAACTTTTTTCTATATAGAGCAATATTTGGAAGATTGTCTATTTATTTATAAATTTTGTAGATTCACTCACTTGCCTTTGTTCTTCAACAAACAACTCTCTTGTAAATGAGTTCACTGTGCTCTCTAGTATGGTTCTCTTGTCACAAAATATTTTAATCATCCATACAGAAGATGAAAAAAGGCTAGTATAGAACAGTAAATACAGGGACAGGAACATCCTTACATGCAAAAACTAAGCTATGAACATCAGAGCCAATTTTGTTTTAACACATCTTTACTTTAACAACAACTACAAGTATCATTAAGTGTTGCATAATAAAAAATTAGACACAGAATCACCAGGATAATCCCAAGGGTAATATGTCCTCGGATTAAAAATATTTAATTTCAATTACTGTCCAGGAAGTATTATATGTATTGTCATTTAAATAAAAGATGGAGTAAACAATAAATCTAAGTGAGAAATAGACGGATTAAAGCTGCTGGTTAACAGGGTGTGGTGGGGTGGGGTTGTCGAAAGGGCAGTGGGAAACAAAAGATATCACCATAATTAGATGATAAAAAAAATGACGTGTTATCCACATTAGGTAATCTTAAATCCACAACCATGATTACAGCACTTTAGAAGATTGAAGTCCATTGCAATGCACGCTTCTATGCATGATACAGCCTAATTAAGAATCAAACAAAAATTAATCATGGGGAAAATTAATCATGGGGAATAAACACATACTGCTTCCAACTTCAATATTTTCCATTTCACATGACATAGGTTGATTTTTTCCATCATATTTAGCGGAGCTTTTCTGCCTCCTACTTTTCCTACCTAACCGTCGATCAGAAGGACCACCCTCCACATTTCCTCCAGTAGATGGCTCTGCAAAATAAAGACGATGAAAATCATTGAAGAACATTACCACAAGCCCCAGCCTCTTTCAGAAACTCTATTGTATAATGCTAACCCACCACTGGCAGTTGTCATAGGCATGCCTTCTAAATTGTTGGGGAACCCACTCTTCTGTGTCAACTGTTCCTGAAAGTGAAATGTCATAAGGTTCCATTTGACATTTAATGGAAATCTCCTAAACACAGCATTCTAACTCTTAGAATAACCTCTGTTTATCTATTCAAGAATCACATTTCCAAAGGATATGGAACTAATATTGATTTTCAATCCCTGTACAATATCTTGAAAGGGAAAATTTCAAACTAATGCTTACCAATGGCTCATAGGAATCAGCAGCAGGATCAAAGCAAATATTGCATCCATACAACTTCTCTGGAAGAGTTATATGAGAATTTTTGTACTGTTGCTCAGCAAGATGTTTCTGTTTGGCCTCATTCTCTATTCGTCTTTGATACTTTAAAGATTCTTCAAGCATTCTTTCCTCCTCTTCAATCTCAATTTTCCATCTAAATTCTTCCTCCTGTTGTCTCAAGTCATCACCATTTCTGGAAAGATGACACTGAGAATCTGGATAGTCACCATCAGATGCAACTGGAAAGGAACTGCAGAGAGGAATGAATCAAACATTATAAAAAAATGCAGTATGCATTATCAGTACTACAAAAAAAGGTGCAAATTAAAACAGCAGCGCATATTGTGGAAACACAAATTAGAGGTGCAAAGCAAAACATAAGAAAGCATACCCCCTTTCATTAGTCACATCTTGAAGCAAGTGCTGCTCGCTAGCAGCAGCAACCTACAAAGCAGAACACATTAGACTTGCATAATGGACTGTGTCTGTCTACTATGAAGAAGCCTGCAGTGCATGAAACACAACCATAAGGAGAAATTTGAAACCTTCAATTCCTTGGTTTTCTTATACTCTTTGTTCTTTCTCCTATCCTTCCCCTTCTCCAATGTATTTCTTGAAATATCACTTCTTCCTTGGGTACCCTTCTTGGAATCAAGGGCAAGCTCCGCCAAAAATGCTTCTCCTGCAGCATTAGACTTCTCTGTGGCATCCTTCTCAGCTAGATCCTCCAAGTGTGCCTGCAAAAGAGAGATTAGAGCAAAAATAATAAGCAAAGATACAGCTCAAAGAGATGTGAAACACCCTATTCATCACTGCTCAATACAGACCCTCATGTATGACTTCACTAGAGGTGGCAAGATTGATCGATAATCAAGGGCAGAAACTGACTCGAGCTTGAGTTCCAACTGTTGCATTCCAGTAACAATCCGCATGATTTGGGCATCAATTTTGCTGAGCTGAACCACTATAAAAGTGAGTAAAGTTGCAAGGACCATTATCAATATTATTTTACTAAATAAGGGGAACTAACATACTGACCTCTATTGACAACTGTTCTTTCTGTCGCTGGATAGCAATTTCTATGAAAGTTTCCACTTGATGCATTTGGTCCTTGGTTCTCCAATTACCATCTTCACCAGATTTCAAGTCACAAAACTGAGAAGTTATACCACCATAAGTATCCTCGTACCCATATTGATTGACATTCAGAGTATCTGCTTCTTTTAACACATTTGATATAGCATCTAACTCAAATCTACTGCTAAAGAACAGAGCATCATGCTCATTCTCAACAAGCTTCTCTCTCCGCTGCCTAAGAACAGAATCATAGCTTCTAAGTTCAAAGAGCGTGTCAGTTTCCCTCTTCTTACCTTCTTCAAGACAGAGATCCTCCACAGCCTGCAATGCTTGCTCATAGCTTAAATGTTCACATTTCCTCTCATAAAGGCTCTGCAGATGGTAAAACTCCTTCTCAAGCGTCTGGAGAATTTCCATCCCTTGATTCATTCTCTCTTCTTTTGTACGGATCCATGATTGTAATTGCTCTCCGCTAGAAAGACCTGCAAATATCCATGATAGTAAAGTATCAACAGCAGGTAGAACCCCATCTCCATTGCCAACAATAGTTGAACTTGCTGTGGTGACATCATCATCAGGACATGTTCTTGGAGCATATTCCAATGGCAATAAACAATTATCCAAGTAGAGACAAGATGCATCATCATTAAGAACAATATTCTCTTTTATTTCAGGACCTTTAGCACCAGTATTCATGTCATCTACAACGCTACTTTTCTCAGGAGACATTCCTAAACCACAAGAACGAGATAGTTCCTGTAAGAATTTGAGGATCTTTTTGAGCTGGAATGCTCCCAGAAAGCAAATGCACATAGGTGTCTGGCCCACACCATGGTTCAGAAGTTGAGAGCCAGTAGCAAGACTCTGTAGCTCATCCACTGTAAATTGTATCACCTTGTTAAGATGGCTTGCAGCAAGATATTTATGTCTAATAAGTGCCTGAAATACATCATGGATTTTTTCAAGGAGCTTTGCTCGCTCAGAATCCTCTGAAATAGGCCAGCGCTCAATAGTGCATGCAATAGACAGTTGGTTCCCATCAAATTCTTTACCTTCAATACTGTAAACTTTACCGGAGTTGCTGCTGCTCACAGGACAACTAATACAACCATCCCTCAAATTTGCCTTCTCTGGAGAAGAATCCCATGCGTCTTTGAAACAACCATCACCGTCCTCATTATGGTTCTCTGAGCAAATATCCTCAACAAGTTCTCCATTCTGACATTTCCCTCGATTCCAAAGCATCTTAACCGCAGAGGAAATGTCTAATGGTTTCCAGGAGCAACTGTTAATCATTTCAATCCACTCATTGTCAGGACTCTGTGGCAAAACCTCCTGCATCTTCGGCATAAGACTCCTCATGTGCTCTTGCACAACATGATGCAAATGACTATCCGAGTCCGCAAACTTTTCATTGCATCGACAACACACCCAAAACCTCCAGCTCTTATTCTCCTCGCTGCAAGCCAACGCCTCATTCAAAACATCACTCGCCAATCCATTCTTTGATGACACAAAATACCTCTTCAAATCACTGACCTTAATGCTCAACAACTCCCTCTTCATTTCCAAGCTCATCGAATTCCAATAGGACCGAACCCAATCCTTTCTCTCAGTGTTAGTCCCATTCTTCCTTGCATTACTCCCATTCTTCCTCCTCTCTCCTCTCCTATCACTCCAAGGCGTTACCTCCACTCCTTTATCACTCCTCTCTCCCTCACGCTGTCCCAAACCTATCTCCGACTTCTGCAACAACCTCGCAGCAGCAACCCTAACTTCAATTTCTTTCCTCTTCTCTTCCTGTGTCTTAGTAGCCTTCTTAATCTCATTTGGCCGCCTTGTTTGCACCAACCTAACTTCCATTGGATCTTCAGTAGCTCTTCGTATAGGTATTAACCTAATCTCCTCACCAGTCCCCAAATTCTTCATCCAAGTAGAAATCGAAGCAATGTTCGACTTCTGCTGCAAATTTTCAACTCACCTTGCACATGTGCAATCCTCCCTTCCGCAGTAGCTATCTTCTGCTGACTCTCCTCCTGCAAACTCTCCTTCGCAGGATCAATCGGATTCTCAATTTTCAAAGCACGGTCACACTCTTTCATTACCTCTTCATACTCTTTCCCATCATTCGCAGCCTCATACAGTAAATTCGCATAGAAATGAGCGAACTCGATCGAATTCGGAGACAATTCCGCGGCTCTACGAGCAGCTTCGATTGCGTTCTTTAAATACCGCTGCTTACTGTTAGGGTCGTCGATTATTGAAGCAACTTTAACACACACCGTACTATGAACACGGTGGATTAAGGCGTCGCCGCCGTGTTTAGCGCCTGAATCCTTCATGATACGTAGGGCTTTTGTGTGGTTTCCACGACGGAGAGCATTTAAGGCGCGGTCACATTCGTGCTTGATTGTTGAAGAACCGTCCGATTCTGTAGAAACCGAATTAGGAGAAGGATAGAGGTCGGTTTCATCGGAAGCCACAGTGGGCGCCGCCGCAGACGGTGGCGGAGGGTGTTTGGTACGAGAAGTTAGAGGCCGTTTTCTGTTCCCCATGGAATTTTAATGGTCCGTCACAAAAAAGAAAGGATGCATGGAATATGCAAAATGCGTCACTTCTATGATTATTATTACTATTATGATCTATAGAGTAAAGAGACAGGCTTACTAGGAAATGTGAGTGGGGGTAAAGAGGGGATTTCACTAGGTGTGCCGATGACGATGACGATGACGATGACGATGACGATGACGATGACGATGACGGGTGGGTGAGCGATCCGCGATAAATCTTGGGAGAGAGGAGGTGAGTAATAGTGGTGTTTAAAAACAAAAACGAGTCATTTGTGATATTTGTACTATCTCCCTGATTTAACTCATCAAAGTTGATTAATATAAATATTACAAATAATAATAGATTAAAAATTAAATAAATTAATATTATAAATTAGATAGAGTTAAGATTTTTAAAAATCATTTAACCCGTATAACTCATGTATCATTTTTTTATAATACTTATATATATTTTGCTATCCTTCTCTTTCTTTTTCTTTTTTTTTTAATATGTATCATTTTTTTATCCAATTTCAATATATATTTTCCTTTTATGTTTAGTGTTAGCTATATGTTTGAAATATAGTAAAACACATTGTAATATCAATTGTGATTAGAGATAAATAATTATATGTTTTTGAAAGTATATATATTTTTTAGAATCATGGATGAATAAATAAATTTATATACTCAAGATATATCTATAAAAAGTTTAACTAAACTCGATATACCCAATTTACTCAGGTTTAAATTTTTTTAATAAGTCAGGTCTATAATTTATAAAATATTATAAGTTGGAATAGATATAATTATGGATGCCAAACCTATCCATAAACATCCCTAATAAGTAAGAAAGAGCGGGTGAGTGACAAATAGGCACCTACACATGGGAAAGGGAAGAGAGAGTGAGATAAGGTTTAATATTTGATGAAGAAATTGAGTAATTAAGCGTGTTTTGTATTGTAGTTCGTGGTGTTTTTCAAGTATTTTTTACTTGAAAATATATTAAAATATTTTTTTTATTTTTGATATTAAAACATCAAAGTTATTAAAAAATAATAATAATAAATACCAATTTAATTATTTTTCAAGTCAAAAGTATTTTTAAAATGTATTTAAACACAATTTAAAATATAAATACAAACAATCTCTAAGATATTGTTATTGTTTAATACCATAAAGAATTTTGATTTATTAATTAAAGGGATAAAACTGTGTTGTTGTTATTATTTTTTAAACGTGGCTGCGGGTGAGGTTCACCCGCAGCCACACATAATATCGTCTGGTAAGAAAAAAAAAGTATTTTACATTGGTAAGACCCACTAAAATTCAAGATGAGACCGCAGGTTTTGGAGAAGCAACATTTGGCTACTTCTCGTGGGGCAGGAAGCTGTACAGTGGGGCATGGCTCCACTGTTCAGTGAATAGTGTGAACAGTGGAGCCATGCTCCACTGTATAGTGCGAGTGAATTTTAATTCACTCGTACTGTTCACTAAACTTAAATATTTTTTTTCTGAAAACCCAATGCAGTTAAGTGATTTCACTCGCACTATTTACGTGAACGTGAACAATATTTTTTTTGTTTTTTTAAAAAATTAGTTTAAGATGAATTAGATTTACTCGTATTGTAATCTCAATTGTATTCATGATAATATTTTGCCTAATTTTATTGCATGCTCAAAAAATCATGAAAACTGTAGTTTTTGTCGAATAAATTTTGTACGTAATGAAATTGTAAATTTTTTTTAAAAAAATTGAGTTTTACTCGAAAAACTAGTATTTAATATTATTTAATAACACCACATAAATTAGAAGAATATCGCGTGATGATGTAATATTTGTGGAATTTAATCACAATTCCAATTATGTTCTTGTCGGGTCCAACCCAGTTAAAAAAATTCAGTTTTTTTATTTTAATTGTGTTTTATTCAAAAAATTAGAAGGAAATCGCTTAATGACGTAACAAAAAATTCAGTTTTTGTTGTTGCGTGCTTAAGAGTGTGTTTGGTATTGCGGTAGCTGTTGTAGTTGTGGTTTGAAAAAAGTTGTTTTATAAAAAGTACTTTTAGTTGAGGTTGGTTTGAAAAAATAGGTGTTTGGTTAAAACTGTTGTTGAAATTGAGGTTGAAGAAAAAATAATTTAATGTGTTTGGTTAAGAATGCTTTTGAAATTGAGGTTATAAAATAATTTAAAAATATATATATATATATATATATATATATATATATTAATATTGATGGTTTTAAATTTAAATATTGTAGAATTAATTACTCCTATTACATCATGAAATAAAAAATACTTTATATAAAATATTTTTTATTATTCTATTAAACTATTTATAATTCTATTACGTACAAAATTCATCCGATAAGAACTATAGTTTTCATAATTTTCTGAGTGTAAATAAAATATTATCAGGTATAAAATTGATATTACAGTGCGAGTGAATTTAATTCACTCTATACTAGTTTTTCGGGAAAAACAATATTGTTCACATCACAGTGCGAGTGAATTTAATTCACTTTAAACTAGTGTTTTTTTAAAAAAAAATATTAAAAAATTTAACACACTGAAAAAAATATAAAAAAAATCACGTGAACAGTGTACAATGAACAGTGCAATTCACTTGCACTGTTCATGAGTGAATTGCACTGTTCACGTAAACAGTGCAATTAGCATGCACAGTGCGTGAAAAGCAGGAATTCGTTGCTTTTCATTACCTGTGTTCCGAACACAAAAAACATGTAGGACCCATGAACAGTAATTCACTTTTTTTAATTACCAAACGGCTGCAAATTGCGTTATAATTAAAACGCAGCCGCGTAGCAAAACGGGCTCTAAGAAACCATGAAAAATATAGTCATTGTTGGATAGATTTCGTATGTGATAACATTGCATATACTTTAATGGAATAATAAAAAATATTTGATATCAATATTATTTATTTCATGATGTAATAATACTAGTTAAATCTACAATATTTAAATTAAAAATATTTTTTAATTATTTTATAACCTCAATTTAAAAATTATTTTTTTAACCAAACACATTAAACTACTTTTTGTCCAACCTCATTTTCAACCATAGTTTTAACCAAACATATATTTTTCCAAACCAACCTCAATTAAAAGTATTTTTTATAAAATATTTTTTTAAAACCACAACCACAACAAAGAACCCATAATACCAAACACACCTTAATTAAGGTGATTTTATTATTAGTGATGGTGTTGGAGTTGTAACTAGTTTTTGAGGTAGATCTGAAGATTTATAGCGTGTTTGAAATTATGGTAGCGGTAATGGTTTAAAATGATTGTTGTTTAAAGATATATTAAAATAAAGTTTTTTTATTTTAAAAAAATTATTTTTGATATCATCTCAAACATAAAAAAAAATCATTTTAAATAAAAAATTCAAAATTTTAAAAAATATAATTTGTAATATATTTCCAAATATGCTTTATACTAATGGGTGGTAGTTGTTGCTTAGACAAGACAATATAACTTGCAGAGAGTGGCATGGCAGGTTCATGTGGCTCGGATGGTTCGAGGTGGTGGATTGTGAGCAGCTTTGGACAAATGCGAAAGGTTAGGGTTTTTTTGCTTTCTTTCTTCAGCATTAGGTGAAGGAATGATATGTTTTTTAATCATTCCTGATTGTACTTCGTGCATGATTGATATTTTGGAGCACGTGGATATTTTAAAGATTGATATTTTTTAAGAGTATTTTTTTATTTAAAAATATATTAAATATTTTTATATTTTATTTTATTTTATTTTATTTTTTATATTAATATATTAAAATTATTAAAAAATACTAAAAACACATTAATTTTATATTTTTTAAATCAAATATATTTTTAAAATATTTCCAAACATAGATTGAGAAACAATATCAAACAACCTTTTTCATGTCCATGTAATAATTCTTAATAATTAATAACATAACTTACGATTATTATAAAAAAAAAAAAGTGTAATTTTGACTAACAACCAGCACAAAGTTGACCACCAAATGTTTTTTACAAATTCCAATAAATATACATTAAGTAGAGAATTATAAGGACGGTTTATTTTATTGCAGCCTGAATTACTATAATAAAATTATTTATTTGTTCTTAAGTAGAGAAAAAAAAAGTTTTGAGAGTGGAGGTGCTTTAATCTTTTCTACTGATCTATGTATCATTAAAAGATTGTATATGAGTGTGTAGGTCTTTTCTATTTTTTTTGCAGCAAAAATATTTTTTAACACCTAGAGTTATTAAAATTTAAAGTTGTTGACCAATAGTTTTTTTACTTTTCATAAAATTTTAAATAATAAAAATACTTCTTTATCCCGAAAATCAAAAAATTATTGAGTTGTTGGATAAGAGTATTTTTGTTTTTTTTCATTATTCATGTACAATTAAAGTATATTTTTTGCCTTGGGAAAGACAAAAAATAATGTTTGCATTAGGGCTATTTTTGTACTTTCACACCGGTTTTTGAGGTAATTAACAGGGTCATGAGAGCGCTTTAATATTTTCATGTTATCTTTTTAATTTTTAAATCAAAAAACATGTTGGTGTTTACTTAGCATGTGTCAGCAAATGAGTGGTACCCGCATCATTCAGGCGTGCACGTGTGATGCCACTTGGTAGCTAAACCTGATTTTCCATCATCTGTTTTGATGTGCCACACCATGTCCTCTTCCACATAACATGGTGCGTGATGATGTATGGTAGTTAGATTGTCGCCAGAAGTTTTTTCCCCCTTCTTTTCTCTCTCTTGTTAGGTGAGGTGCAAGATTGTCCTCTTTTTTTATTTTTCAATTTTAGTTCTCATTCTTTTAACTTTTAATTTTTTTCTTATTCCTTTTATAGAAGATTTTTTTTTTTTAGTTTAGTTCTTAAATTACAATTTCTCATATGTTTTGTTTTTCATTTTGATTGTTATTTTTTCAATTTTTAATTTTTTTCTTGACCATTTTGTTAAAGTTTTGTTATTTTATTTTTTTCTAATTTGACTCTCATTCTTTTGATTTTTTTTCTTTTGTTAAAGTTATTTCTCAATTTAATTTAACCGTCCAATTAAAAATTTTTGTTTGCCCTCTAATTAATTTTTTTTTCACCCTCATTTTCTTAAATCCTTTTATGTGATTGATTTTTTTCTTGGTTTCATCTTTTGACATTTAATTTGTTAGGGATTCGGCTTCGTGTGATTTTATCGTTATGCATTAGTTTTTTTTTAATACTAGTTTTGTGATTTTCTTTAATTTTTTTCTATTAATTTATCCCGGTCTCATAACCTCGGTCACGGGTTTTGCATGTCTTTTTATAATATGTTTTTTTTAAAAAAATCTTTGATTTTTCAAGATATTATTCTAATTCATCTATATTTTTTATTTCATAAAAATGAACTTTATTTTTTAAAATAACAAATATTCTTTTTTAAATAATATTTCTTATGTGTTTGGCCTTCTGTAATATTTTTTTAGGGTGTGAGTTTATTCAGTCAATTTCATTTATATTTATCTTTTAGGTCACAAGTTTTTTATGGTGTGAATTTATATTTTATTGATTAAAATAAATAAATTCAATGAACATAGTTGGGTGAATGTCTCATTTTATGTGATTGAATATCTTGATGTATATTTATCTCTTTCTTTTAATTTCTCTTTTGGTTATTGTTAAAGACATTAATTTATATAGATGATTATCGATTTATTTAATTAGATACTTGCATAAACATTTTGATTAACATTTAAAATTTTTATTTTTATGTAAAAAAGCATATGAAGTAGCCTACAAACTTGATATATATAAGTTAAATAGTGTAGGGAAATCACTATAGATCAAGAGACCTTTTACTGTGTATTGTAATAGTAGTTTCACTTTCAATTTCTCATCTTTTCGTGAGCGGATAAATGTTTTTTTGGCTTTTTTCCATAAAGGCATTCAGGTTTTTTCAATTTCCAAGTATAGTTAAATAACGCTTCTAGCCTTATAAAAGATTTTAAAAAAAAACATTGCCTTTGGGGGTATTTTGGTATTTTTACATGTATATTTTGTGTAATTAAGAGAACCATAGGGGGCATTTTATTATTTCCATGATGTATTTGTTATTTTTAATTGAAAAAGTTGCGGGCGCGTGTTCCTTACTTCTCAATGAGTGCGCGACGCCTGCGCCATTAAAGAGGCGCATATAACGCTTCCCAGTGATCGAATCTAGCCATCTACCGTCTAGCTGGATGCGTAGCCGTGTCCACTTCCACATGGTGTGGCGCGTGTAGACAGATAATAATTGGATTGCTGTCGGTGATCAATTGTTTATATTTTTTCTTTCTTTTCTCTTTTCTGACAACTAAAGTGCATAATTGTCCTCTTTGTTTGTTATTTGTCAAATCAGACATGTTTGTCATTTCCACATACCTTAGGTCTAACATTGTTTCCAGTTCCAAGGCGTTTGGGTTTGACATGACTGGCAGACCCAAGTCGCTTGTGTCTAGCATTGGTTCTAGTCCCAGGACACTTGGATCTGATAAAGAATTGAGTAAAGGTTTAAAAATTAACAAACTTGATTATATTAACAACATTATTAAAATTTTCTCCATATTCTCAATATTTTCTTTACGCGTGCCAATATATATATATATATATATATTAACTAATACTCTAAAACATGTGGGGAAACTACTGTAGCTTTCCCCACTTGTTTTTTTTTTCCATTCCCCGCATGTTTTTTGTTTTTTGTTTTTTTTTAAATTATCTTCTTCTTTTTTCATTTTTTTGTTTTTGTGTTTTTTTTAAATTATCTTTGTCTATTTTATTTTTTTTCGTATTGAACTGGTTGAGAATTTAACTTTATAGTTTTTTTCTTTGAAACATTGTCGATTGCTACAGTGTTTCCGCACATGATTTTTGTTTTGCTACAGTGTTTTTCCACATGTTTTTTTCTAAAATTCTCTGTCGAATTTATTTTTTTAATATTGATATGGTTAAGAATTTAGCTTTGTAATTTTTTGCTTTAAAACATTGTGGATTGCTACAGTGTTTCCCCACATGTTTTTTATATTTTTTTCTAAAATTATCTTTGTCGATTTTATTTTTTTAATATTGAGCTGGTTGAGAATTATAACTATAACTTTCTTCACAAAACATTGTGGATTGTTATAGTGTTTCCTTACACGGGTCTTTTTTTCTTTTGTTTTTTTAAAAATTGTCTTTATTGCTTTTATTTTTTTAATATTAAACTGGTTAAGAATTTAACTTTGTACTTTTTTTTTCTTTAAAACATTGTGGATTGCTACAGTCATTCCCCATATAGTTTTTTTTGTTATGAATTTTTTCAAAATTATCTTTGTCAATTTTATTTTTTTAATATTGAGCTAATTGAAAATTACAACTGTATATTTGTTTACAAAACACTATAGATTGCTACGATATTTTTTTATATGATTTTTTTCCTTTTTTTTATGTGTTTTTTCTAAAATTATCTTTATAGTTTTTTTTAAAAAAAAATTATAAATTATAATAATTTTTCTCTATATAATTTTTTTATATATATAGTTTTTTAGAAGTCAATAGCAACACATATACATAGCACAAGCTCGCAGAAGCTCGTGCATAGCTATCTAGTATATAAGGAATCTTTGTACCGAATACAGCACCCGATGGGTTACCAGAATAAAGTGGCATCTTTTTTGCCACGTCAGCTCATATAAATCTAAAATCTCTTCCAATACAATCAATAAAATTCGAGAGTTTTAATTCTTCAATGCAAAAATAGCAGCCACCTTTCACCAAGCTCTCGTCTCGTCCTCCAATTAATTCATGCATATTCTCATTTTAATAATATTTTTGAAAATATAATAGTGATTATTTTTAAAATATTTTTTATCTGAAAATATATTAAAATAATATTTTTTATTTTTTAAAAATTATTTTTGATATCAACATATTAAAATAATTAAAAAATATTAAAAAAATATTAATTAAAAAAAAATAAAAAAATTTAAATTTTTTAAAAATACTTTAAAAATACCAAAATAAACTAAATTTAAATATATAGAAAATTGCTCGATTTGCAAGGATACATAGGAAATCTGATTAGATTGCCTATATCTATAGGGTGTGTAGCAAGACTCTTCAACGACACTTTTGCAAGCCAAGTAATATTAATTAGTTTAATTAGTTTTGGGTTCTTGAATATAATACAAGTAATGAAATAATAAAATAAAATTATTTATAAATTTTTAATATTTAGTAAATAAATTTAGAGTTATTTAAAAATTTATTAATTAAAAATCTAGAATTGTGCAAATTCTTTATTTATTAAGAGTGAAAACAATGTAGAGAGCATTTAATTAACAAAGAAAAGAATACTTAAAAGAAAAAGGGTTTTTACCGTAACTCTTCTTATAAAATATTATTTATTAGAATTGTATTTTATTTTTTATTTTATTTTATTATGTAATATTAAAGTTTTTTTTATTGTGCTATACCAACCTACTTACAACTAACACAAAGATGAATGAGAATCAACAAACATTATCACATGATCCTCTGGAGTTATCAATTGTTTTTTATTTTAATTTTATTATTTAATATGGGGTCAGTTGAGATTGAACATCATAATTTATTTTGATTTGCTTTGTATAGGGGTATCTTGATTTCATAATTAGGGTTGCGAGTTTTGATATTTTAACCCTAGTTAAATCAAGATATTTTAAAAGTTTTATAATTTTCATCGTTCAACATTGAATTTGAAAAGATCAATTGAGAATTGAACTTCATAATTGTTTTGATTTGCTCTCTATAAAGTTATCTCAATTTCATGATCAGAGTCGTAGATTGACAGATTAATCCAAGTTAAATCAAGTCATTTATTTATTTATTTATGTGAGGTTATCTGAGTCATAACCCGGGTCATGAGTTAGGTGGATTGAATCTAGTCATTTTTAAATATATTTTTTTTAATTAATTTTTTTTAATATTGTCATTTAATATAAGGTTGATTGAGAATTGGATTTCGTATTTTATTTCGATTTGCTTTCTATGGAGCTATCTCGGTTTTATATCGAGAGTGGTAGGTTTAACATGTTAACTTGAGTTGTTTTTTAGGTCTTTTTTATCTGATTTTTTTTTCAATTTCATCATTCAACATAGGATTGATAGGAAATTAAGTTTTATAATTTGTTTTGATTTGTTTTTTATGTGATTATCATAGTCTCATAACCCGGATAACAGATTTGACATATTAACCCGGGTTGACCCAAGCTAATCTAATATATTGTTATTTTAATATTAAAAAATGATGTTATCTTGATTTTATTTTTTTAGTTAAATATGTTTTTATAAGTCGTCTGAGTTATTTTTTGGACCCATAAAACTAACCGAGTTACATCAAGTCAACCTTCACATGATATACTTATTTTTCCACTATAAAATATTAGCAACATCTAAATATTTTTTTTTATATTCAAATAAGATTTGACTCATCTTGTAACGAAGTATAAATCAATGATCTAGTATGAGCTGTATCGTGTCCCCTCTTTTCACGAGAAAAAATACCAGCAATATCTAAATATTTTTTTCATGCTCAAGGAAAACTTACTCGACCTGCAACAGATCAACATAAGCTAGGTTGTGAGCTATATTGTGTGTCTTCCCTAAGCTAGAACTACCTATCTTGGTCCCCACACATACATGATTTAAACTAAACCCATCATACAGATCAACATAATCCTCTAAAAGGCCATTTCTAGCTGCAGATTGGCAGTTCTTTAGCTTTGGCCAAAAGACAAAACAATCGAAAAATTATCTTCCTTCCGGGCTTTGAATTTGCAATATGACTATGGCATGTCTATTAAAAAGTGCTGAAGCTGTTGTGAAGAGCACTGTGATGGAGTCAGATGGCTAATAAACATGGAATATGCCATGTCTTATGCATCAGTAGGATACATACTAGCAGTAGAGTTTCATAAAAACAACAACACTTGTTTGTTTCGAAGGTTTGTTTGAAGAGCTGAGCATGGGAAGACTTTCTTTATTCAACAAGACATACAGCTCTTGCCGTTATTCCCAGCTTCACAGAAACATAATTCCAAATTCAGACACATACCCAGCTTCACAGAAACACAATTCCCTCTGCAGTGCAGTGGTGATGGAACACTCTCATTCAAACAAGTTTCTTCAAATTTTGTGGATTGTTTATGTCCTTTGACAAAGGGCTAAAAGGGTGCTCTCAACTCTCTCCAGTCTCATCTATAGTATGATTGGGTTTGGCTTATGGCTCGATTATAGTTAAGGAGGTTTTTGTCCCATCAAAGCATCTGGGCTTCAGGTTAGCTGGGCTCGATACAAAATCCAATCCTTCTAAACAAAGAGTACAATGGAAGAAGAATCCAGGCATGGAGCATAAGAATAATTCCTGGGGGACAATCAGATGCAGCTGACATGGGCAATACATACAATGTTAATACATCGAAAAACCAATATATATAGTTGAAAAACAATGTTAATACATTAAAAAACTATTTTTCTGTAAATAAACCGAACTAAATAACCAAAAAAATCACTCGGGTATTGTTCCTATTAAAAAATAAATCCAAATTTTCATATTAAAGAAATAAATCAAAATCATAGGACAAAATCAGTTGGATTTAGTACAATTAGATTAATATTAATGGGTAGAACATTGCCTCCCTCTAAATAGGAAAAAGAAATGATTAAGTTATCTAAAGTTAGATAATGAAAGAAATTTAATTAAAATTATTCGGTATAAGTATACAAAATTTATTTTTCTCTTGATTGGAAAAAAAGGTTGATTTTGCATAATTATAAATTTAATGAATATTAAAGAACCAGAATTCGTTAATTTTTTAAACAAATACTCTTAAGAACCAGAATTATTTTATTAATCTCACAAAATTTAAAAGTTAATAATTATATAAATCTTTAAGTTAATGAGATTTAAATCAACTCAACCCGCAATGTTAGTATGCTTAGCAAGAGGTTAAAAATGAGATTAAAATTTACTTTTTGAAATTTTAATTTTTTTTTTTAAAAAAGATTCCCATCATGTTTGGTGTAATCATTACCCTGAAAAATAATTGATAATAATTACTCCAAATAATATTATTTTTTCAAGTCTCTCTCATCCTTTTTGTCTTAAATCTACACCAAATAATTTCTTTATTTATCTATCACCAATAATTAATAATAATTTGATTATTTTCTCTTCCTTATTAGTATGAAAAAATAACTTGCGTTCTTAGAATTACTTATATAATAGTTAGTTTTTTTTAACATTTTATCAAATACCATCTAAAATTTTATATGCATGATAAAAATGAATCTTAAAGAATCAAAATGTGAGTATTCTTTTGTGCTTGTTTGATATTATAATGTTTTTTAAAACTATTTTTTAATTAAAAATATATTAAAATAATTTATTTTTTTTAAAATTATTTTTAATATCTTCACATCAAAATAATTTCATATTTTTTAAATAAAATTTAATTTTAAAAATATCTAAAACCAAAAATTACTATCATAATTCCAAACATAATTTAGGGTGCTCTCATATCCAAACAAGGCCTATCGTCACCGCAAAGGTAACTTCAACCACAGAAGGATTAATATATAGGCAATCCCAATTACCAAGTTAAATAAACGGGAGAAAATCACAAGCAACTCTAGGTAGCATTTAATGGTTATAATTTTTTAATTTTAAATTTATTATTGGATTTTAGTGACATTAAGTTATAAGGGTAAAATAGAAAACCTGTTTGAATTTCTCACAAATTCCTTGCATAAATCAAACATAGTAACACATATTACAAAAAAAAAAAAAATTAATTTTCAAAGGAGCACAAATTAATATTATTTTTTCAACAATTATATTTAGAAAAACATTTATATCCTGATTGAAATCAATTCTCTATTGAAAATGAATCTAATTAATAAATAAATATAATTCAATTCAATTCACATGATGTTTAGAATAGATATAATTCAATTTATTTTATTTTTTATGTTATCTTATCATCTTCATCTTATTTCTTTAAAAGTCTGTAAAATAAGTATTTTGGGAAGCTAGTTTTAATATTAATGTTTAGAATAGTCTCTAATTTACATTTGTATAACTCTTAGGGATCGAATTCTATTTAAAATTTAATTATTGATACTCAAAATTAATAATTTCAAACATAAGATTTTATTAAAATTTCTTAATTAAATTTAATTCAAAAGATTACAATTAAACGATTACAAATTCAAATGTTTAGTAAAAGATGCATCCTTTGCTCCTCTCCAATACAATCTTCCATTAACCTTTTGATTCCGCTTAATTTCCTATTGATCATGACTAGCAAGCATAGAGGATATCCAGGCAAAATAAATAAATAAAAAATGCCATGATTGAGACGGTTTATTTCCAGAACTAGTAACCGAGGTGAGAGAAAGATGTTAACAGAACTTCCAAAGGGAAGAACATGCAAGATCATACTAGATAGCGGTCATTAAGTGTAAGGACTGAAGTTGCGCAAGGAAATAAACCTAGAAAACACATTTTCCAAGCATCGAAAGTCTGCATCAGGAATAAACCTTGTGCTAACCTAGAAATAAACCTCGCATAAGGAAATCTGCATTATCTTCCCAGAAAGAAAGTCTTGTGCTCTTTGATTAATAACTATCGATATTTTCCAACTTCTATGAAAGTGTAATGGCATGTTTATATATTTAAGAGACTCCTTCAAGTCATAAGGAACTAAAATTTCTAAATCTGAGCCGCAATTCTCTTTAATAATTAGAAAAAGAAACGAAAGAAAAAGCTGATGAATAGAAAGTCATAAGAATGTAATTATACGCACTTTGAATATGCATTGATACGTACAGCCATTTCTGTCCCTCCTCCTTCCTAAAATAAATTTTGTAATTCATTCAAACAGTGAATTACACCCTACTTGCCGTGTGTGGAAATAGTTTCAATCTGAAACATCTTCTGATGTTGATTTTGGAAGGGTGTGTTTGACATCAAAACATGACAGCAGCATTTGAATTAAGGACACGTGAGCAGAAGTGCTCTCAGTAAGTTTATGACTTGCATTTTACGTATCATTATCTTCTATTCTAATGAAGAAGACACGTTCAGTATGAAACAACATGGAACAAGCTACTTTTGGCGCACAAATAGAAGGTATGCTCTGAAAATGATTTCATGTGCCTGCTTTTGTTGGAACTTTTACTGGTAAATTAACCCTTTGATTACAAATATTTGAAGACTATCTGAAAATCACTGTAGAAATGAAATTTACTGCTTTTAAGGGCTCGAAGGACCACAGGTGAATAGTAGTAGCTGTTGCTTTTAGTGAGTTCTTCGGCCTTGGAATCATTTCCATACACAAAGTTTTTCTTTGTTTATGTTCGTATGGTGTGTTCTAAGTTTCGATAACAATACATGCTATAGTTAAGAAAAAACTATAGTTTATATTTTTTTAAACTGCAATAATAAAAGCCATCGAAGGTACCTGCAAATAGCAATTAAAAAAAGCAGCCATTACTCCAGATTAGAAGAACAAATACCCAGTAAGGTTGTTGTTAATAGTCTTTTCATCTTCTTTTTTCACACATTCCGAATAGTCTTGAAAAGCTTATAAGCTACTTTATGCAGTTGGCGACACATGCTTTTTGCTTGCAACCCACCATCAAACATCATCATGGTGGTCACGTATGCAATAACATGGCCTTTTCTCTCCCTCTCTCTGTGTTTTTTTATTTTCGCTTGACAACTTTGGCCTACAAGCCATGCCAGGGTATAAAGTTCCCAGTCTTCAAGGCTTTCTATCATTGCATGGAGGCGATAAGAACCTCAACCAGACCTTAAGAAAGCGGTCTCAGGTTTTCATATCTTATATATTTGGATTTATGGTTTTTCCGGAGTGGAAGTCCCTATAATTCAACGATACAGTCATATTGGTCCTTGTAATACTACAAAGCCAAGTCGAATCCTTCTAATTTGAATTTTGGAACAAGGTAAATATTCCCTTCATCTAAATCGAATTTGACAATTGATTGAGCATTTTGGAAACTTTCTTTGTTTTAGTTTCATCAGTATACGTGTTGAGATGTAATTGGGTAACCACAAGACTCACACGCCATGTCAGCATCCTATAACCATAAAAATTGAAAAAAATTATATATGGATAAATTGAGAAAAACCTAAGTTAACGAAGAAATTGAAAGAATTAAGAAAATGTCATATTTGTTTTGATAAATGAAAGTTGAATTCAATATCTAAAAAAAAAAAAAAATAAAAAGTTGTTGAATGATTAAATTAAATTAAATTAAGAAAAAACCAAAAGTATTGAGAAAAACCTAAGTTAACTAAGAAAATTGAAAGAATTAAAAAAATGTCATATTTGTTTTGATAAATGAAAGTTGAATTCAATATCTAAAAATAAATAAAAATAAAAAGTAGTTGAATGATTAAATTAAGAAAAAACAAAAAGTATTGAACCTTTTTTTCTTGCAAATATAGGGATGTAATTGTCTGGCCAAGAAAGAAATTTAACCTTCTTATTTTTTTAATCCTTTGATTTTTTTTTTTCAATTTGATCCTTCCATATTGATTTTTTATATATATTTAACTTGATAGTTTTTTTTGTTGCCTAGATATAAGGATCTCGCAATGTTGAGAAAAAAATTCAACGTGCATTTTGATACTCGTTTTTGCAAAATCAAATATGATTTTATTGATCTAAAACAATAAAGGCTTGGGGGATCCAATTTGAAAAAAAATAACAGGTACTAAAAAGGTCGAGCAAGACAACTTGGCTGGTGAGTGCATTGCATGCGCCAACATGTGGGAAGAGGCTATTGTATTTTGGTGGTGCATGAAGCCTCTTTCGGTGTCATCATCGTGCCTTCCACATTGGCATTAAAATTATCACGATGAGCTTTGTTTGATGATGGAGCGCGTGTCCAAGGTGGAGCGACGATGAGTCTCTGAAAGCCTTCTCTTTCTTCTCCTTTCTTTCTCTCTCTCCTCTCTTTGGAATTCAAACCAGACCTGCTAAAATTGAAAGGTATCCTGTTATTTAATTTTTAGATTATCAAATTTATTTTTCAATCTTTTGATTTTTTTTGTTTTAAATCTTTTTTTAATTGATTTGTTTTTTTAATTTCATCCCTCAGTATTTGATATCAATTGGTTTTTATATCAAATTTGGTCTTCAATATTTTAATTATTATTTGTTTTGTTTTGAATCCTTTTCTTATTGATTTTTTTTCAATTTCATTCCTTAATACTTGGTTTCTTTTTATTTTTATATTAAATTTGATCATTATTCTTTTGATTACTATTTTTTTATCCTTTTTTATTTAATTTTTTTTAAAATTTTATCCTTCAATATTTATTGATTGTGAATTTTTCTTCATGATTCTTTTGGGTTTGCATTTGAAAGTTTATTTTTTTGGAGTTAATCGTTGCCAATTGTTTTTTGTTCAGTTTATCTATTGTCGTTGTCTTTTTTTTTTATCGTATTATTAATTTAACCGAGTTTATTGAGCCTAGTCGTGTTAATGATCCAAGTCTCATATTTTTCTTGCTTCTTTCAAAATACTACAATCTTTCAAACATCTTTTTTACGATAGAAAAATCTAGTCAGACCTGTTATCTAGCGTAGGTCATAGATCTAGTTTCTTTCTATAACAATACTACTTTCCATCCTACCCAGTAGCAAGAAAAAAAAACTTATTATTCTCATAACAAGCACAACAGCTAATTCTACAATAATAATCACATTTCATATTGTATGTTTATTTTGTTTTACTTATCACAAAGGTTCAAAATATAGTTTTGGTTGTAACTCAATTTTTTACTTCTCAAATATCCCTAAAAAAGAAAATATATATTTCCAAACAAAAATCAATAAGAAAATGAAAAAACATTAAAAAAAATGCAATTAAGGATGAAATTGAGAAGTAATATTGAAAATGATTAAAATCAGCTAAATAATTGGAAAAAAAAAACAAGGATTGAATGGGAAGAAATAGAGAAATTGACAAACCATTTTAATACAATTAGGGATGAAATTGAAAAGAAACATGAAGAAAAATATTTAAATTAGCTAAATAATGAAAAATCAAAAAGTCAATGACTAAATTGAAAAAGGTTGCAACAAGAAAATTCTTTTTAAGTCAAAACGACACCATTTCGTTTAAGTGAAGAGAGCGTTTGGAAACGCAAGCCAACCCGCGTTTCCAAAAAATTTAATTTTTTTGCTAAAAATTATTTTTTTAATGTTTTGGATCATTTTGATACTCTGATCTCAAAAATAATTTTTTAAAAAATAAAAAAATATCATTTTGATGCATTTTGGCATGAAAAATACTTTGAAAAATAACCGCACCCACACTCTCAAACAAGCCTGAAATGATGCACTTCACTCTTTGATGAAATGGTGGGTTTGGGCTTTGAGCAGAAAAAGAAAAAGAAAGCACCAAAATGACATCGTTTTGGTGTATAGTCAAAACAATACTTCTTCTTCCTTATGCATATAGCTTTACAACTGTTATTGTTTCATGGCTTTTGACCAAACTTTGACAACTCTTTTCTCTCTCCCACAAATGCCTCATACAAATACCAAATAATACATCATTTCCCTTCTTTACATGTGTATTACATGCTCAACTAAAAAAAAAAACAAGCTTTAACACTCTGAAATGCTACAAAAATGGTGTAAAGAGAATAAGAAAAACAACCTTAGCAAAATGTAGAACTATGGTAGAGAGTTGAGATTAACCTAAATAAACCTATGGCTTTGATCACACCACCAATAAGGGTTCCAAGTGCTTCATCTTGTCTATATATAGTGGGAAAAGGCAAGAGAAAAGAAGATCCAAGTTAAAAGGAGAAAATACCAAGAGAGAGAGAGAGAAGAAAAAAGAGTTTAAGCTTAGAGCAGTGAGCAAGTTTGAGCCAGGAGGGAGTGAAAATAGAAGAATAATAAAGAAAGAAAAAAATAAAAAACAAGATAAAAAAGAAATTTTAAGAGAGAACCGAGAAAAATCCTCTTCCTTCTTTTCTTCTTTTTATAATAGGTTTTGCATGTTTTTTTACTATTCAAAATGCAAATGATAATATGTCACTATTCATGCATGCTAACTATTCATCCATCAATTTTATTTTATTTTTATTGAGTTTGCATTCATGTTAGCTTTGTTTTGTAAAATTGCACTCTCACCTTTTTATGTATGTATATGTGTGTAAAACTTTATTATTTACATTTTGAGTATCAGATGACTCTTGCAAATTTGAGTCAAAGAAGACTCTCATGAATCTTTCTTTATTCTTGAGTCTTAGATGACTCTTGTAAATTTTTTATATATATATCTTTTAGTTTTAGAGGACTTTTGCAAATGTTTCTTTACTTTTGATTCTTAGAGGACTCTTTTAAATATTTTTGAGTCCTGGAGAACTCTCATAAAATTTTCTTTATTTTTGAGTTTTATAAGACTCTTGCAAACTTTCCTTTATTTTTTAGTCTCAAATGACTCCGATAAATGTTTATCTTTATTATTGAGTCTTAAAGGACTTTTGTAAGATTTTGTTTTTTTTTTTTACTTTTTAATAATAATTTCCAAAATAGGACTTTCTTTGCACATCAAGAACAAGATAGATTAAC
Source organism: Populus deltoides (assembly GCA_015852605.2). Classification (NCBI taxonomy): domain Eukaryota; kingdom Viridiplantae; phylum Streptophyta; class Magnoliopsida; order Malpighiales; family Salicaceae; genus Populus; species Populus deltoides. The sequence continues at coordinate 6,674,541 of CM027581.2, forward strand.
AAAGAACTTATCTATATTATCAAGATACATTGATAAAAGATCTCAACTATCTCTAATTGACAAAGAATAGAACTTCTCTAATGAAAAATAAGCAATCACTCTTTTTTCTTTTTCTTCATAGTTTTAGATTATTTCATTTAGATCTATATGATCACATGTCAACTATTTGTTCTCCTCACTTGTCATGGTTTTTCTTATTTAAATAAAGGTTTAGAGTTTGTTTAAAGTTGGATAAATGAGACTGATACTAATCCACGGTTTTGAAACTTTCATGACGAAGTTTGGTAGTGTAGCCTAATACTCATTGTTTCAAAATGACTTAAACTCATTTATATGTGTGATCTCTTATATAGACAATCTAGATTTAAAGATTTAATGTTAATGTAATTGGTAATTGCTAGAAAGACTATCTTACAATGTTAATGTAATCAATTATCTTATTGAACAATAAGTAATAATATTCTAGGTGTAGAATGAAAATAGTGGTTTGTTCATAATATAAATAAAATCACTATTTTCTATTCTTAAAAAAACCATAAATAGATCAACCATAAAAATCTAGTATATGTGATACTAGACAGAAAATAGAAAATAGTGATAATACCACATTCTATTTTGACTAAATACCCAAAATAGTTATAACTTCACGTTAGATTTTGATTTGCTCTCTGTAAAAAAAAAAAAACACAAATGATACAAATTGATAAACACAAATAAGATTTATATTTAAATATTGATGCACTAAAAATAAAAATAAAAATAAAATGCAATAATGAAAGTAGAAAGAGAAGAACAGAGACAAAAGGATATAAAAGAGATAACCCTAGAACTCTACCTGCCTCCCCTCTCTAACCTAAATGTAATGAATAATATTGTCATTTTAAAGTCATAGTTGTGATACCTATACAGAAAAATAAATAGCGGCGGCATACTTTACAAGTAACTAATATACTCGTAATATAATGAGTATTTTAGCTTATCTACAAATCACAATCATCTCTGTATTTGATGAATGGGTGTAGATAAGAAATAAATTAAGGTTTTGTTTAAATAAGAGGTAAGACACAAAGGATTAGATAAAAGACAAGATAATGTGAGACTAGATAGAAGTGACTGGATATGGTTTTATTTGGTTCGGAATATAGGAATGGAATTTTAGTTACTATCTCTATTTAGTTATTGGAGACAAGACATGACAAAATGCTCTTGTAACATGTTGTAGATGGTAGGAGAATATTTTTTATTTAGCAAAGATTGTTTTTCAATGAGGAGAGCATAGTTGATGAGAATCAAAATTATTTTAGCAAGGGTTTACATGTTAGGAAATCGTGTTTCATTTTATTTTGTAAATTTTCTCATTCGTAAGGTTTCCTTACAATTCAAGGAAACTAGAGGCGGTTTTGAGTTATTTTTTCTAATATATAGTTTTACACTAACAATCATAATTCTCAACCCAACCATTGGATCGAGCTAACATTTTACTAGAAGTTTTCAGAAAGGCTTTTTTTATATTAGGTTCATATTTCAGGCTAATCGAAAACCAAGAAGGTCTTGCGATAAAGTTTAAAAGCTATTGTGCGAGAATTGTATTAATTTCCTAGTTGATTTAAGACTTTCTTTTCTATTTTATTTAGATTATTTTATTATTTTTCCAGAATTATTTAGGATGTTTTTTTTACCTATTATAAATAGGGTTATTTAGCTTGTATTTAATTTTTTTTATTTTAGACCTTGGTTTCAAAATAATATTTATGTGAGTGAGGAAAATTCATACTTGTTGGTTCTTGAGAGAACTAAAATTGACTTATCAAAGAAAAATTATCTTTGTGGTATCTTCCTTATACTTTTCATTCGCGATTTGCTAATCATTGAGTAAGGGTTCAAATTCCAATAGTGTTGGTATCTTAGTTAAAAGTAATCATTATGTCACACTTTATATCTTAAATTTGATTTATAATTTTCAGAGATTTTGTTCAAACTTGCTAGTGAGTTTTTGGATTTTTATATCTACGGGGTTTGCATTGTTATCCAACAAATTTTACATAGTTTATTTTTCTAAAACTAAAAACAATTAACATGTAGACATTATTCAATAACTTTAATAATTACTTTATATCATCATTTTTTTAAAACTCTCATACATGAAAGTAAATTTCTATATGATTAACCATACAAAGAAAAAACAATAATAATAAAAAAAAACAATAAAATTTCACTCCAAATAATTTACTTGAAAAAAAGCATTGCTATAAAGCATAGCATGAGCCCATAAAAAAAAGCTATACAAGGAAGGTTTTCATGTGCAAGGGTGGTGGGGATTAAATTTTATGAAATAAAAAAAATAAGAAAAAATGGCTCTTATTTTTTCTTTTAGCCTTAATACTAGATAGGTGGCTCACACTATGTCACAAGCCAACCTAAAATTTTTCTTAGCATAAAAAAAATGTTCAAGCGATGGTAGCATTTTCAAATAAGTAAGAAAAATTCAAAATACGAGTCATTGACTTTACTAAATTTAATAAGATCGGTTAATTTAATAATATGATTTAAAAAAGGTATTGATGATAAATAGATTGAATAAATTTTTTAACAATAATTAACTATAAAAAATGAACTGTCAATATCATATTTAGAAGAAGAAAAAAAAATCATGTTGGAGACTCATTGTTGCTTTGTTGTGGACACTACCCCAGCACTAGAAAGAGCTCATCAAAACGGTTCTAACACAGCCAAACGTTGCACAACGACATTGAAAGAGACTGTACACGCTATCAAAGCAACAATTCAAAAAACCGAACCAAACAAAATATCATGACTTGAACATCTCTTACTTATAATTAATTATTAATTCAAAAATAGAATTTATTTTTTAAAAAATAAATTTAACACAAAAAACAAATAAAAAGACCTTAGAAAACTTACGTCATTTTCAAAACTAGTAAAAAACCGTATAAAAAGAAAATAAAAAAAATAATAGAGACCAATATTTAATTAAATAAGTTCTGAAGAATGAAACCAAAGAACCATGAGCTTAAAACAATTAAAAAAAAACCAAGCAAACCCGGATATCTCCAAAACATAGGTTAATCTCCCAAAATCGTAACCCGTGAAATTCTAGACCCGAGCTCAATAAAGAAGCTAAATTCTCAACCAATTTAATGTCGAAGGATGAAACCGAAAAAAAATATCAAAATAAATTTTTTTTTCTAGCAAACCAGTGCGAATCTTCTAAACTTGGCTTAATCTTTTAAACTCGCAATCCGTGAAATTCTATGACGACCCAATCAAGAAGGTCAATTTATAACCAACTTAATGTTAAAGGATAAAATTAAAAAAAATGAATTTAAAAAATTTGTTAAATTAAAAAAATAGAAATTAAAAAAATCAGGATCAAATCTGATAGGAAAAAAATTAAAAGGGGATAAAATCTTTTAAAAATTAATTTTAAAAAGTATCGCAAATAAAATAAATAATAATTAAAAGAAATGGATGAAATCTGAAAGATGAAAAAAATAGAGAATGAAATAAAAAAATCTAATTTATAAATAATTTTAAATAAAACAAATAGTAATCAAATGAAAAGGGACTAAATCTAAAGGAAAAATAAATTAAATGATTGCTTTAAAAATTTAGAGGGTCGGGTGTGAAAATCGAGAAGGAGAGAATAAAAAAGAAAGCAAAGGCAGCAGGTGCAACTGTGATGATTCGAATGCCGCCTTGAAAGCCATTGTTTGGCAGTTGCATGCCCCATCACATGCCGCTCGTAAGGCACGGGTGTGTCTCACATGCCGACTCATTTGTTTTTAAAATAATATTTATACTTATTAAATTACCAGATTACCCCCTTGCCAACTCGATTATAACCAAAAAATCAGTATAAAAATACAAAAAAAACCCTTGCATGCCAGTTAAAAAAATTGCTTTTAATAGTAATTGAATCATTTTACTATATTTTAAAAAGCGGAAATATAAAAAAGCTCTTAAATATCAATTTAGTTTTTTTGTTGTTTTTTAAATTAAGATAATTATTATACTATATTTTAAAAAATATTAAGTAACCGATTTATCCCCAACAATGACTAATGGGTGATAATAATAATAAAAAAAAAAAAGACTATTATCACCAAGAACAAGTTTAATGATTTTTCTTTGAAAGACAAATTAATTATCGTTGTTGTAATCCATAATTATTTGTACAAAATTACCTGTGTCTTGGTACCGAGTGAAAATTTCCACCCTTTTATGTTTTAGAGGATTTGTTGGACTAATTATACAATAGTAGATTAACTGAATATTATATTTAACCCAGGAGTTAATAAATAAATAAATAAATAAAAGTACACGCACTAGCAGAGCGTAGAAAACTCAAGATATCAACTGTAAAGAAGAATAAGTTGAGAGATAATTATGGTTTGGTAATTCGAAGGGCAAATCTGATTTAATCATGATGCTCGTGGTTACTCTGTAAAGGATCCTCAAATAATCTTGACTTGGAAGCCATTCAACAATAAGCCCAGTGAGGCATAGAGGATGGAGAAGTGGGGCTCAGGGAAGAGAGACCACCTTGCTTGGACGATCATGGCACTTGCTTTTGAGCGAAGAAGTCTCATCATTTCTGTTGACTTTGAGCATAGAATCTTAAATATTTTCCATGTGAACAGGCGATGGTATTTGCTCTGATAGCTGCTTCAGGAAGACCTTGGACTTTCTGCTATCTTGACGGGGTCTCTCTCTCTCTCTGCTACATCGTTCTCTCCTATTAATTACGGGTGCCCTCCATCTTCAAACTCATTCTTCCTTGTTTCTATGGAATTATGAAGTCAGTTTACGAGTTTTTTCTAGTCTAAACCTGTTACTACGAGTTTCCGACTAATCCAGTCGAATGTCAAATAATCCACCAAAAATTAAAACTTTTTTAGTGATGATATGCTCAATTCAAAGACTCCAATTCAAGATACAAGCAAGTCAATTGAGGAGTTGTTAATAGAATACTTGCCACCATCGTAAGACTATTTTATTTTTAATTAAATTAATAATTACATAAGTTTCCAGTGACTTTAATCGAACTTGTAATTATTAAAAACAAATTCAAAAGCTGTAAGATATTTTGTTGAAGGCTAGGTTACACTTGCAACTAACCCACCAAGAATCATACATAAGCTGTAAGGAGTTGCTATGAAGAAGAGAGAGACGAAGCGCAGGAGAGATGTGTTGAACGCTTAAGAACTTTCCCTCCCTCGCTGCAAAGGAAGGCCACAATGCAATCGCTCGTTAACCTGATGGATGCTCCAGAACTGGGAATTCAAATTGAAGATTCTTACGAAATTAAATTTTTGTAGGTCTTGGTCAACCAGAAGCCACCGTGTGTTCTAATCTGTTGACCTGCTCCAATACTATCACTACAACAAGGAGCAACATCAACGGCTGAGGCTTCCATGTTGTCCCCCCCGACATCAGCATCAACAGGGAATTAAATTCATGCAACTGTTTGGTTTTTTACTATGATTATCTAAGAAAGAGAGAGGGACTCGCCAGTAAAAAGAAATTAAAATTTAAATGGAGAAAAGGGTTGGTAAGTCGTGGATGATTGCTTGATGAGGCGTGTATTCATGGCAGTAATTGATAATTTCCGCCGCAAAAAATAAAAAGTCATCTTTTTGGGAATAAATAAAAAAATAAAATAAAAAAAACCAACGATGAAGTGTAACATATTTATAATGTACTTGGGTATATAATAAGTGTGGTCATTAAATTAGATATTTAAAAAAAAAAGAGACCTTTTTTCTCCCCCTTCTTCCACTGGACAACCACCCTCCTCCCCCTCCAACACCACCAGAACAACACACCGTTTCTCTCTGTCTCCGCCTCTTTCTGTTAATTTCGAACGAGAAGAAAATAGCATGGGGAACTGTAACACCTGCGTAAGACCAGACACCTCACCAGAAGACACCAAAACACACCAAACCAAAACCAAGAAACCAAAAAAGTCAAATCCTTACTCAGAAGACTTCCCCCACCACCAAACCACCACCAACAACCGATCCTCACCTGCTCCGATCCGGGTTCTAAAAGACTCATCTGTCCCACTTAGCCACCGCCCACGAATCTCCGACAAGTACATACTCGGCCGTGAACTGGGTCGTGGAGAATTCGGCATCACATATCTGTGTACGGACAGAGAGAATAAAGAAGCATTAGCATGCAAGTCAATTTCGAAGAGGAAATTGAGGACCGCTGTGGACATAGAGGATGTCAGGAGAGAAGTGGCAATCATGTCTACTTTGCCTGAGCATCCAAATATTGTCAAATTGAAAGCTACTTATGAGGATTATGAAAATGTACATTTGGTTATGGAGTTGTGTGAAGGAGGTGAGCTTTTTGATAGGATAGTGGCTAGAGGGCATTATAGTGAGAGAGCTGCGGCGCATGTTGCCAGAACCGTTGCTGAAGTTGTTAGGATGTGTCATGCTAACGGGGTTATGCATAGAGATTTGAAGCCTGAGAACTTTTTGTTTGCTAATAAGAAGGAGAATTCTGCTCTTAAGGCTATTGATTTTGGCTTGTCGGTGTTCTTTAAGCCAGGTATGCTGCGGATATATATATGTTTTTTTTTTTTTTTTTGGGGGGGGGGGGGTTAGATTTGGAGTCTTGGTGGGGTTCTGGTTAGCTGGAAAATCTTGTTGTTTAATTTTGATTCTGAGATTTGGTGTCTCTGTGGGAGTTTTCGTTAACTGGAAAAATTTGTTCTTGGACGTGGAAATTTTGTGTGTTCTCTAGAGCAATATTGCTTTTAGATCATTGTTTAAGTTTTTTTTTTTTTTCGTTATAGTTTTGATTTGCTAGTGAGTTTTTGTTCTTTTTGGATGATTATTTATTTACTTATTCCTGAGAGTTAAATTTGAACTTTTCATTTTTTTGTGACAGGGGAGAGGTTTTCAGAGATAGTGGGGAGTCCATATTATATGGCACCAGAAGTGTTGAAGAGGAATTATGGACCGGAGGTTGATGTGTGGAGTGCCGGAGTTATTCTTTATATTTTGTTATGTGGGGTTCCTCCATTTTGGGCAGGTACGTCTGTCACTTAACCTAGTTATTGTTGATGAGCATGGTGATTAGAATAGAATGTTTTGGGATTGGATGGCATCAGATTTTGATTTCTTTTTTCTTTTGATTTCTTGTGGCAGAGACCGAGCAGGGTGTTGCTCTTGCGATTTTGAGAGGGGTGATTGATTTTAAGAGGGAACCTTGGCCCCAAATTTCAGAGAGTGCCAAAAGTCTTGTTCGGCAGATGTTGGAGCCAGATCCGAGAAAGCGCTTAAATGCTCAGCAGGTTCTTGGTATGTCCTTTTACAGCTTGTTAAATTGGGATTTCCTGTTTTCTTTCTGGTGGCATCATGTTAGGGAAGTGATGGTTCCATAAGCCTTAAACAGTGGAAATTGCTGGGGGCATTGTGGGATTAGTTGTATCTGAGAGAGATGATATAGGTTTCTCATCTTCACTTTCTAAATTATATTATTTTATTCAGAGGATAACAGAACGTTATAGTGCTGACAGTGGTTTCAGATAGTTCTAGACATTTAACAAACAAGGATTTAGTACCATTTCAATCTTGTTCTGGCCACAAATACTAGATCTTCCTTCCTTTCATTTTCTTTAGATGAATGGAGGTTTGGGATCTAGTTTTGGACAACTCAATGGCCAAAATGCAGTATTTCTATGCTACCAAACTTCCTGTCCAACACTGAAAATGCTGACAAGTTTACCGAAGCTTGAAAAGATTTTAGAACTTTTTCATCTGAATTGGTGAGGAAAATGTTCACTTTGTACATTGAAGTTCTGTGTTTCGAGGGGATTAAGGATTGGTGATGTGGCTTCAAGGAAGTTTGCTTGATAAAAAAAATTAAGGCACTAGCAGAGAATATGACCATTGTTTGTTCTTGTTGTGGGGATATGTCCACAGATAGCGAGAATTTTAAGCTATGTCTGACCAATTTAGCGGAGGATTATTTTGCTTCCATTTCAATTTTTGTTCAATGCTGATGCTAGAATTAAAACTAGCTCAAGGAGAATATGTAGCACGGTGGAAAAACTGTGAAATATCTACTTGATGGGATATTCTTAGGTTTCTCTGTTACTTGTATCTTTCGAATGGTTGAAAAACTAACATGGTATGATAAATTATTTGTTAGTGGGTGATATCTTTTAAATCCTATATTTCCATAAGCTATTAGATGTTTATATTATTCCTTGCAATACAGCTGTATTCTTTGGAGACTCAATCTATCCTGCTCCTTGGCTTGTTTTTGTGAAAGATCTGGACCAGCCAACATTTTTTTTCTTTTCATTTGCTGACAGAACATCCCTGGTTACAAAATGCAAAGAAAGCCCCAAATGTCCCATTAGGAGATATTGTGAGGACAAGGCTCAAGCAGTTCTCTGTGATGAATAGATTTAAGAAGAAAGCATTGCGGGTAAGCATCTCTAGTTCCTTTGTGTGTAATTATCAGCTCAAATTCTGATCATTAATGTAGTTTAGGATAAAATTAATCAATTGAGAGCAACACACTTTGTCCAATTATGCTGTAGGTAATTGCGGAGCACTTAACTGTTGAAGAGGTTGAAGTAATCAGAGATATGTTTGCATTGATGGATACTGACAATGATGGTAAAGTAACATATGAGGAACTGAGAACTGGTCTTCGGAAGGTTGGTTCACAGTTGGCTGAACCAGAGATAAAGATGCTGATGGAAGTGGTAAATCCTTGTGTCTATCATTCTTATTGCTTTGTCATTGTGTACAATACCTAGTTTTATATATAACAAAGCTTATTATCATAAGCAATGCTTGTTAGTACTGTTTACTTTAATCCTTTATGACGCTGTACACGGTTATAGAAAATTTACAGTGAGATTTGTCAATTTTCATTTTTCTCCTGGAATTGAAATGACAACAGTACTCTTTTCTGCTCCAAAGTCATGGTAGAAGTGCTCACAACTCCGTTCATTTTGATAAATGCCCCTTTAGCTCTTCTTCACTGCTCTAGAATGATTGGAATGCTTCATGCTACTTAGGGTGAGTTAGGTGTTGCGGTTAAGCCACCAAAATACTGAACACCCACCTACTAGCAGTTGCATGCATAGTTTGGTTTGGTTGTCCAGTGGTTACCACCTTCTGATGAATTGAGTATCACAGTTTTCTCGCAGCCTTCCACCGTTGATTTTCTTACAGTATTTTACCTTTAACACCCTAGCATTCAAAGAAATGGCTACTTTATTTTTAGGTTTTTCTGAATAATTTTGAGGTTGAATCTTAAGCCTTATTTGTAGAACCTGACAATGTTCTTTTTTCTTCAGGCGGATGTTGATGGGAATGGAGTATTGGACTATGGAGAGTTTGTGGCAGTCACAATTCACTTGCAGAAGATGGAAAATGATGAGCATTTCCGCAGGGCATTCATGTTTTTCGATACAGATGGTAGTGGATATATTGAATTAGATGAGTTACGAGGGGCATTAGCAGATGAATATGGGGAAACTGATAATGATGTCCTGAATGACATCATGCGTGAAGTCGACACTGACAAGGTATGACTTAATCTCATTATCTTTCTGAAGATCCAATTTTTCAGAAACATCACTGTCAAATGGTGCGGTTTAGAAATATCCAAATAATGCTAAAGCAAATTGGGGAAGCTTGAAACAGTGCAAGAAGTTTGAAAGTTGTCGCTTTTAAATCTCTCTCTGACTGTCTCGAATTATTTCACATTTTTATTTTCAGGATGGTTGTATCAGTTATGAGGAGTTTGTTGCAATGATGAAAGCTGGAACTGATTGGAGAAAGGCATCTCGACAGTATTCAAGGGAGAGGTTCAAGAGTTTGAGCCTTAACCTGATGAAGGACGGTTCATTGCATCTCCACGATGCGTTTACCGGTCAATCTGTTGCTGTCTAAATTATAGAGTTCGTCATATGTTCTGCTTGTGCTCACTAATGTTTCTGTCCTATCATTGATATCTTCAATATTTGAAGAGTCCGGATTTTGTGTCACAAAATGCAAGTAATACATTCCACATTCAAGAGACATAAATGGATATTGCTGGGATCAGGATTACAGATTGAGTTGGCATTAGGCTGCAAGAAGCATGCATCGGAGGTACAGTTCGTTGGCTTACAGTTGTCGGATTATGGTGGCAAGGCAATCTCGGTTTCCAAATTAATTTCATATTTTTTCTTGTACATCTTCTGGGTTCTTGGTGTTAAATATTTTCCTTTTTTCTTCCTGTGCTTTCCTGACTCTCTGCAGATATCCATTCGAGTTTGTATTTGTAATGTCGCCATCTCTGAGTTATTGAGTTTTTTTTTTTTTTTTTGAGTTCTGAATGGTGGATATTCTGGCCAAGATCAGTTCCAATTTGTATATCCTGCCGTGAAAGTTACTATCTGAAGCTAAAGACTATTTTTATCAGCAGCTATGCCTATCACGCCATTTCGACAGGGAACGTGAAGATAACTTGTTGCTTTCTTGCAGCTACTTAATCGTGGAAAAACCCTCCTTATCCTATTATCAATCGTCAGTATAAACAAAAGGTCTAACCGACAGGCACAAACTGTGGTCTAGCGACACAGATTGTCCACAAATTGACGCAACCCGTGTTGAAGAAATCAACGATTCTAGAAACGGAATTAACTCGATTCCAGGATAATGACAGCGTAGATGCAGTCCTCCCGTGTGACACGATGACTATTCTTGGACGTTGAATTGAGAATACTTGTAGATTAGGGTTTCCATTGGATCTTGTGAGCCCAATATAAAGAGTGGTTTCCAGGCTCCACACCATGGAAATGCCAGTTTCTATATCCTTTTGTGATCCAGTCCAAGGATGTCCATCTCATCTCAAAAGTTTCTTACAGCTTTGCTAGGTGTTATCTTTTCGAGTCGTGACGTGCGTTCCAAGCTATTGTTTCTTGCTCTAGCTGCAGGCGAATCTTCCTTCGAATTTCCTCGTGGAGACTTGTACTGCTTGGTGAGGGAAAATACTGTACCCTAGTTTGGTTTGATCTCCCAAATTAGGGCAAGCGTCGAGCACGCCACAGAAAGGAGTGAAAATATTGTAGATTAGGGTTTTATGTTTTTTTTATGAAAATAAAGCTCAAAACTATTTTATGAATTAAAAAAAAAAACAATCAACCATCAAATCTTTGGATTAGACCAACCTTCAAATCAGATCTTATAATATCATCTTGCACGTTGACCCTTAAGAGATGAGCCAACCATTCCTAATTTTCGCCAAATATTTTTTGGTCTTTCGTTCTCAACCTCTCATGAACGGCCTTCAGCTTTGGTGACAACGTTGGGATTGTCTAAGGTAGATGATCCAGACAGTACAATGCACTCCTGTGTGCTAAGGTTTCTGTGTGTGCGCTCTTTGGAGGGGGAAATGGTGGTATTTCTAAAGATCGATGTACCCTAAGTTAGTTTAAGATTTTTCCTTTTTAGGCTATTTTATTTTAAGATTTAGGTTTGACCGGCCAACTCGACGTGGTAAGTTTTGGCGCATGGTCTGTCTTGTGCCGACCTATGCTATCTAGTCCGGTCCAAATCAATTTTGTTGAAAAAAAAAGTCATGACAGAAGACATGGCTACATAGTTACGAGGTTTAAAAAAATTATCAGAATTCAAAAGCTTAAATTGTATAATTTATATTATTTTTTGATAATAAAAAGTGATTTTTTAAAATAACATCTCAAAAATATTTTTTAAAAATTAACACAACCCTAAAATAATATATAGGTTGTGGTGTTGGGAACAACGCAGCCTGTTTATTTTTTTAAAAAAAAAAACTTGACATTATAAAATATCCAAATTTATTTCAAAACAAAGAAGAGATTGCAAACAGCATGATTCGTAGAGTCTCTCTCTCACTGATAAGAAGCAAAAATATAAACAAGTGACTTGGAATGTGTTGCGAGTACATTTATGAACCAGATAGATATATAATTTTTATTATTTGAATTATTTTTTTAATTAATTTTATAGTTTAGTTGTATTTCTCACTCATCTTTAAATAAAATATGCATAAACCTTGCCTCTTCTTCCATGAAGTCTCATTACAACGGCCTTTTCCTCGTCAATGACTATATTGGCTTTCTTTGTCACTGTTATTTCAATAAAACTTTCCTTCTAGTGTCCTTTATTCCACCTTCTTTTCCTTTTTTCTTTTTTTTTTTTTTGTCAGAACTGCCTTTTAAATCGTGTTTGGTGGTGTGATAACTTTTGTGGTTATGATTTGAAAAAAATTGTTTTATAAAAAGTTTTTTTAGTTGAGGTTGGTTTGGTATTTATATATGTTTGATTAAAACGGTGGTTGAAATTGAGGTTAAACAAAAAATAATTTAATGTATTTGGTTAAGAATGCTTTTCAAATTGAGGTTATAAAATAATTTTAAAAAATATATATTAATATTGATGGTTTTTAATTTAAATATTTTACATTTAACTACTGTTATTACATCATGAAATAAATAATACTTTATATAAAATATTTTTTATTGTTGCATTAAACTATCTATAATTCATTCACGTATGAAATACATCCGACAAAGACTACGGTTTCCTTGATTTCTTAAGCGCGCAACATGTCGGGTAAAATATTATCGGGAATAAAATTTGGATTGCGATCAAATTCTGCAAATGTTACGTCATCAAACGATTTTCGTCTAATTTATTTAATGTCATTGAATAATGTTAAACACTAGTTTTTCAAATAAAACATAATTAAAAATAAAAAATTTAATTTAATTTTTTTTATTTTTACTGGATCTGACTCAATTCAATGCATTTAGCTTTAGACCGAACCCAATTCGGCTGGAAAAGTAGAAATATTCTTCATTGTTTACGTGAACAATAGAGTCACTTTTCACGTAAAATAAAAGAAAAAAGAAGAAAAAAGGAAGATAAAAATTGATTTTCATAAAATAAGATTCAACCTCAATTTTTAAGTGGAGTTAGTATTAACTAAACATTTTAAATCAGTGTTTGTTTCTTGCCGGTGCCGCTATAAAAAAAAAAAAAAAAAACACCATCACTTTCTAATCCACAACTGGGTAACAATTTTATTATTATTATTATTATTATTATTCACATGTGTGTGGACCCAACTTGTCATCTTTGTCGTTCTTTTGTTTGCCATTGCACTGCGGCTAGAAATAAAAGCAACATGAAGTGTTTGGTTAAGCCGAACCACAGTTTTATTTCATATGAGACCCACTCAAAAACCAGTAAATATGATACCAACTGTATTTGAAGAATTTTTTTTATTTAAAAATATGATTGTATTTATTTTTTAAAATATTTTTTACTCAAAAATATATTAAGATATTATTTTTTTTATTTTTTAAATTATTTTTTATATCGACGCATCAAAATGATATAAAAATACCAAAAAATATTAATTTGAAATAAAGAAAAAAATAAAATAAAAATTTAAATTTTTTTAAAAAGCTTTTGAAATGCAAAAAATTTGATATCAAAACTCAAGCTACTATTAAAGAGTTTTTTTGTATCAATTTTACTCTCCGGGTATTTTTTATATCTCAATTAAATATTTTCTATTAAAACTATTTTAAGGGAAAATGTTAAAATTCCTATAAAATGATGTTTTTTATAATTAAAAATATATATATTTTGAATGAAAATATGGATGAAAAGACTTTAAAAAAAAACTGGATGAAAATTATTAATTGAGAAATTCTAAAAGTTTGAGGGTAAAGTTGATGTAAAAAATTGTTTGAGGGCAAGTTAATATTGAGAGGTATATTTTTAGTTTGCACTTTTATCTTTTAGATCATGCATAATGCCAATGCAAGTTTCTTATGCTTATTCCTAATTTGCTTTTGGAATTAAAAATAATAATAATAATTTCTTCCTTCATTGATATATTCCTTTACCATATGAGAACTTTAATATCAAATTTTAATCATAATATCAGTAACATAATGTTTGGAACCGAGTGACTTGCTGAATTGAATTGAATTCATAACATATTATAATTATTATGTTTGGAATAAAATATTAAATTAAAAAATTAAATTTAATTATACTATTTGAAATACTTATATAAATGAATTGAATTAACAATTTTGATCATTTTACTCTTAATTTAGAAATTATTTTGTTACATAAATCATTTTTTTATGAAAACCCTTATATTTATTTAAAATGACATAAAATATAGATATTTTAAAGAAGTTAATTATAAATAGACTTTTCTCATTTTAACTTGTGGATTCAAATTTATACATCTCATTTTCAAAGAACTGGTTCATATCAATTTCACCGAACATAATTTTAAAATCTCTTTGAGAAGAGTCATTATTCAATTTAAACCTAATTATTTCAGCTGGAGTTGATGCTCAGCCGCAGCTGGAGTTGATGCTCATCCGCAGCCAACACTCCTTCCAGCAAACATTACTCCTCTCTTTCCGGGGTCCCTACTTTTAGCTTCTCTGTCTCCGTTCGTCTTGAAACTCCCAGGTGTTAGAAAAGAAGGGCAAATTCCCGCGTAGCAAAGTTCATCAGACAAGCTGTACCACCACAACATATATGTGGCATGAGGCACAGAGCATAAATTAGTGAGAAGACAGAGATGTAGCTGAGGATTATTCTCCTCCAAACTCACCAACTCCTACCACTTTAATTAGGAGTGATTTTTTTTTTTTGTTGAGTTTAGATTTTATTAAAAAAATAATTAAACTAAATATTTTTTTAGAAAAAAACTAAAACTTAACTGAAACCAGGTTAAACCAACCTGTTTCGGTTTGGTTCGGTTTTTTTATTTTAGCTTGGTTTTTTCCAGTTTGGTTTGGTTTTCTCAGTCTGGCTCGTTTTTTTCCGGTTTGGCTCGGTTTTCTCAGTTTGGCTTGTTTTTTTCTGGTTTGGCTCGGTTTTTTTGGTTTAGCACGTTTTGGCTTGGTTTTTTGCTGGTTCGGCTCGATTTTTTATTCAGTTTGGTTCGGTTCGGTTTTTTCCGTTTTAGGCTTATAAAACCGAAACCAAACCAAACCGGCCGGTTTTTTCAAAATTTTAATAGGTTTTTTTTATAATTTGGTTTTTATAATTATTTTTTATAATTATTTTAATTTTTCAGGTTTTTTACACATTCCTAGCTCTAACTACTACTAGGCTAGATGCGTTGCTGGTGCTAATTCCATGCACTTTCTCAAAGGGGTTCAAAGATCCTTTTCATCTTTAAAAAATTACAAGTTTACCAATTTAGCTTTGAAAGTATAAAAGGTGCAAGAATCCATGTGACAATGTTTTTTTAGCTAAAAATGGATAAAAAGTTTTTGGTGATTAAAAGTGGGAGAGCACATGTGATAAAGTTGATGCTCTTTATTTAGAAAGAGATTGAGTGGTCATACCAAAATATTTGATAAAAAAATTTCTTATTAGGTTTTTTTTTTTTTTTACTATGCCTAGGTTTTAGCAATAAAAAATAATTTGGATGGTAAAAATCAACAATTAAAAATAAATTTTAAATAAATTTTATTTTGTGATGGCAAATTAAATTCTATAAAAAACTTGATTAAATCAATGTAAGCTTAGTTATCTTCAAATCATATTTACTCCCGAATATGCATGAAAAAATTCCTACAATATTAAAACTTTGAAAATACATATTAAAATTTATTAATTATAGTTATCATCAAAATAATTAATTTATAGGTGCTAGTGCTAACAATAATTCCTAATATTACCAAAAAAACACTCTAACATTATTTGAAATTTGTGATGTATTCAGATAGTTTTTTAAAAATTATTTTAAAAATTTATTTAAAGATAATTTCATTATAGAATATAAAATAAATAAAAGGTGAAGGGCGTAAGGCTGGCATAATAGCCTACAAAAAAACTATTAGGTGCTTATAGGCTAGAAGGTTAAGCTAGCACACCTAGCTATTCTTGAGCCCAGAAGATTAAATTCTTTTTCATCTATTTTTTCACGTGACATTATTCAATGTAATTATTTGGAAATACGATGTAAATTATATTTTAAAAAATTTTAATTTTTTTTATTAAAATTTTATATATTTTAGATCATTTTGATTTGTTGATTTTCAAAATAATTTGTAAAGAATAAAAAAATAAATTTCAACTTCTTTCAGTGACTTTGAAATGAACGAGCAACATGTGTTCATGGGTAATGACTCAAATAACCTTCATCAAACTTTCCGCTTCAAGACGAATTTATTGACAGTAATACCGATCTTCATGGCCAGAATATGGCTAGCTGAGATCTTTCTTTAACCTCTCCTGTTTGGAATGAATTTCTCTCTTATCTCTTAACATTTTGATAAATGAATTGTTTTATGATTTGACAAGATAAATATCTTTGGGGGTGTTCTTGTATTTTTATATTCCCATAAAAGTAAATTGAGATTAAAAAAAAAATTAATTTAATCTTGTGTTCTTGAATTGATTTATAGCTGTTGAGATGAGAAATTAATTTACTGAAATTATAATAATGTTTAATGAGATGAGAAATTATAATAATGTTTATCATGTGTTTTTTTATGTAAAAATATATTAAAAAATACTTTTTTTTTAATCCAAAAACTCTCAGACTAGTTTTCCGGCCATTTCTCTAGTAATCAGAATTTGGACACGCGTTATTTGATTTATTTTATTTTTAAAAAATAAAAGTTGAATGACATGTCATTTTGTATTTAACAAAAAAGAAAGAAAGTTACACGTGCCAGGCTTTCTTTTTGATCGGCTAGGCTTTTGGCCTCATCTTTTTCGGTCCATGCATCAACCTTTTCTATGTTTTTTTTTTTTTTAAATTTTCTTTTTGTATTTTGATTGAAATGAATTTTAAAAAATGAATTGTTTTATGAATTGATAATATAAATATCATTGCGGTGTTCTTGAGTTTCTATATCTTCAAAGAGTAGATCGAGATTGAAAACTAGTTTTTTAATTTAATTTTATGTTTTTAAATTAATTTAGAATCGTTTGAAATGATAAATTGGTCTTTTGTTTATCATATGTTTTTATATTAAAATAAATTAAAAAATATATTTTAAGATTTAAAAGATCTCACCCCAGTTTTTCAACCATCTATTTGGTAATAAGAATTTGAACATACGTTGTCTAATTTATTTTATTTTTTAAAAATAAAAAGGTTTTTTTTTTTTATAAGATAGGCTTCTAGGCCTTATCCTTTCGGTCTATGCATCAACTCTTTCTATATTTGTTTTTCAATTTTTTTTTGTATTTTGATTAAAATGCACCATAAAAAAAATATGTTTAACATTATATTTAAATTATTATTCAATTTTTATATGGTTCTTAAATAATATTATAGGGTCTTACAAGGATGTTAATAGTTTTTTTTTCAATTAATATTTACCTAATATACAAAACAAAATAATTACAAATATTCAATGGAAATAAATCTTCTAGTTTTTAAAAAGTTTCTTAAATGATGTTATCATATTTATTATTATTTTTTCTCATCAATCACATACGAAATATTAAGATATTATTTTAATATTTTCTTAACTTTCTTGTGAAATCATGATTGATTTTTATTTAAAAAAAGTGCTTGTAATTAAAAACAAATATGTTTTTATTAAAACAACAAAGGGATGCAATAATAAGAAAATAGAGTTTAGATTGATGAAATATATTTTTCCTACTTGTTTTAAAGAAACATAAATCTTGTTTTCATTATTAAATATTCATGAGATTTGCTTTTTCATATTAGGTACACAATAATTAAAAAAAATATTAATATTTCCTTAAAAACTATAATATCATTTAAGAATTATAAAAAATTGAATGGTAATTTAAATATTATGATAAACATTTTTTATAGTTTCTTTTAATCAAAATAAAAAAAATTAAAAAACAAACATTGAAAAGGCCAAGGACAACATTTATTTTTATAATATTCTAAACAAATAAAAAAATAAATCTACAAGGTTCTTAAACCAATCAGAATCATAATCCAAGTTATATATTAAATAAGTTAACATAAATTGACCGCAATCAATTCAACTCACTATCGCTTTAATATATTTTTAATAATGAATATTAAATCAACATTAGTTTTAATATTTTATAAAATTAAATTAAATTTAAATCATATTAAATCAACATCAGTTTTAATATTTTATAAAATTAAATTAAATTTAAATCATGTTAATAAAATCTGGATACACCTACTAAATAATTAACTAGTTCACACGCTAATTTAATTTGAATCACAGTCAAATCTTAGAGATCAAGTTAAGGAGTTACCATTTTAATACGTTGAGTTTAATAATATTGTCTAAAAGTTCTCCACGACACGACACGACACGACACGGGCGGGGCAAGTGACAAGTTCAATGCTGATGGGAGTCGGTAAGGAACTTGGTATGAGAAGAAATTAGCAAGTTCGTGAATATTGGGGTCTTTAATGCTTAAAAATATAGGTTAGGGACTGATCTGTAATTCCCAAAAAAGCAAAAGGGTGGCGAAAAGCAGGCTGAAATTAAGGAAAGCAAAATCATCACTGACTCTCACGACTTTACTACGTCCCGACATCGAATCAATTCAAAAGCCACAGGCGACTTTTCCTTCTCCATAAAATCATTTTTTTTTTAATTTTAAAAGTTTTTTTTAAAAGGGTTTAAATTTTTTTTATAATTTACTTTAAATTAATATTTTTTTAGTATTTTTTAATTATTTTGATGTGCTATATAAAAATAATAAATTTTTATTTTAATATTTTTCAAATAAAAAATACATTAAAAAACAACCATAACTATCAAGCACCCATTAATTAAAGTTTATAAAACTCGAGAGCTTATTTCTGTGATGCCCCTTTACTCCTGTCTAATTATGAAACCGTCCCTATGTCTTAATAAAGCACCCATTAATTAAAGTTTATAAAACTCGAGAGCTTATTTCTGTGATGCCCCTTTACTCCTGTCTAATTATGAAACCGTCCCTATGTCTTAATAATATTTGGACTGTTTAGAAATATAGTTGTGGTTGTTTTTTAAATTGTTATTCATGCCAAAATATATTAAAATGATGTTTTTTATTTTTTAAAAATTATTTTTGAGATCAGAGTATTAAAACGATCCAAACATACAAAAAATTTAATTTTTAATAAAAAAATTTAAAAAATTTAAAAACAAAGATACAACCACGTTTCCAAACGCCGCAGTTGAGCTGCATTTACTGATGTTGTTTTTTCAAGCTAGTTTTCTTTTCATATATATATATATATATATATATATATATTTTGTTGTATATAACCTTGCAGTTCCTGTTCAATCGTTAAATAATTAAAATGTTAGCGTTAATAGCTAACAGTTAATGTACTAATAAAAACATATTATATTTATTTAATGAGGATTATTTTCTTATGAATTATGTAGCCATTAATTAAAATAAATGACCTTTTTTTCTATCTATTTTTTAATGATGGGATTCGTCTTCTATTATACAATAAAAGTTAGGCACAAAATTAAAATGCCAAGCGAGTACGTAGATTTTAAATTGTTTTCTACAAAATAGGTAAATATATATTTGCTTGCTAAAAAAAACCCATTTAACCAAAATTCCAGAAAATAAAAAAAATGTATGGTGTTCAACAACGGCAAATGTTTTCCGCTTCTTAACTTTAATTTTATATTCCATTTCTAGTTTTTATTTTTCCATAAAAAAAATAGAAAACAAGGTTACTTCTCACAATCTTAATTTATTTTTCAAATTAGAAAATCCAAAAAGATTGTTATGCACAAAACGGAAAGATAGAAAATATTGGGGTGAGAAAAAAATTAAAAAATCGATTAAACTGAGAAAATAAAAAAATAATAATAAAAAACAAACCTTAAAAAAACCAATTAGAATATTTAAAAAAATATTTGATTCAGTTCGGTTTTGGTTTCATAAGCATGATACTGAAAAACCAAACCAAACCAAACCGAAAAGGTAAAAATACCGCATAAAATTGAAACCAAGCCCATTAAAAATTCCAAAAAAAACCCAAAAACCAATATGCTTTTTTTGTTTTTAATATAAAAATAAAAAAACTGAAATTGAATCGAATAAAACCAAAACCATTCAGTTAGATTTTGGTTTTTAATATAAAATAACCGAACCAAAAGCGATAAGTTTGAACTGATTTCGGTTTATTTTTTATATTTTATAAAATTTTAATTTAATTGTTTTTATAAATAAAAACCAAACCAAATAAAAAATAATTACCTTTAAAAATATATATTGATAAAAAAAATGAAGTTGATTGAGTTACCTCGTGAGAAAAAACGAAAAGCCTATAAAAGGTTAAAGCTGAAATATGAAAAGATAAAGGTGTTTTTCACATGCTCTTTGTAAAGAGAAAAACATGGAAACACCACTGACTTGTTTTCAAAATTCCCATCTATAGTTATAGCTGGAGTTGCGTTTTAATTTAATAATGTTATTAAAAATAAAAAAATATTATTTTAATATATTTTTAAATAAAAAATACTTTAAAAAACAATAACAGTTTCCAAAATTTTATATATTCACTTAAGAAAATAAAAAAAAAAACCAATTTTCTATTCTTTGCTTTTTCGTCTCTTTAGAGAATTGAAGTGTAGCATAAGCTTCTCATTTTGCCCACAAAATTACCTCCTTTGAAGAACAAAATTTAAGCAAGACGGAAAAGGAGTAAAATGACTTTTTATAAAAATAAAATAAAAATAAAAATAAAATAAAAATAAAGTAGGCAAGAAGTTGGTGTCAGCAAATTCAAAGGTAGGAATGAAAGTGATCACGGGATTCACATACACTTTAACATTATCTTTCTCTCAAAAGGAGGTCGTCGTGGTGGTTCCTTTTTCTGAACATTTCTAGCAATCTACAAAATATTTAATTGGGCCCCAAGCTTGATCTAGAAGAGTTGTTCTATGGTAGGTAAGGTGTTGTGAAGTAATCTTGTAAAAATATTTTTAATTTAAAATATATTAAAATTTATAATATATAGTTTCACAATAATATTTTTTAATATCAAAATACAAAAAAAAAAAAAACATAACTACAAAAACATACGCCCTCCTTGTCCGATGGACTGCTGCAGCGAGAGACGCATGTTATTTTGTAGAAATTTAGCACTTTATTTATTTATTCACCCAGATGGAAAAACAAAAATAAAAAATAAAAATCAGTCAAAAAGTAAGTGAAGTGGAAATTAAATTAAATTAAAATAAACATAAAACAAGGGATAGGCCCCAGGGGCGCATGTGCGGTTTCTTGAAGGCTTTGGTGGTGTTCTCATCCAATAAATTATTATTTGAGGCAAAAATATCACAGATTCACAGCAACTTGATATCAAATTTAGTCCATCAAAAGACTTCAAAATTTCCAGCATGACCTCAAGTACAACTTCAAGAAGCATTCGGTACAAGTACTTGAAGCATTCATGGGGACCGTTTCAGACACAAAAACATATACGGGTACCTCTTTGGAAATGACCCATGAGGTAGGATAGAAAAAGATTGTAGGCTGTTACTTGCACACTCTTTGCCACTACTCGACAGCGGTTGGTTCTCCTAGTTGTTGGCTATCTTTGCAGATTTGGTGTTGGTGGGGTGTCTTCATTTTGGCTCCTAAACTCGTTGTTCACGCTCAAAATCAAGTCTTTTTTAACTTGGTAATGCTTGTCTGAACTGGAAATCTCGAGTTGTTTTGGCTCTTTTCATGGCGGTTGTGCTGTGAAGTTTGATCTTTGATTGGTTTGGTCTGTAGAGAGAGAGAGTTTACTTAAGGAGAAGATGGGAGACAAGGGTGAAGTTTTGGAGGCTGTCTTGAAGGAAACTGTGGATTTGGTAATAGATCAGAGCATACTTTGAAGCCATTTTTTGGTTTGGTTGCTATCTGTGTTAGTGTTCTTTTGTTTGTTTTTGAGTTACAAGTTTTAATTTTTCTTGATTGCAGGAGAACATACCCATTGAGGAAGTATTAGAGAATCTGAGATGTAGCAGAGAAGGTCTCACAACTCAGGCTGCTGAGGAGAGGCTAGCCATTTTCGGTCACAACAAGCTTGAAGAGAAGAAGGTGTTGCCTTTTTTTCTTTATAAACATTCTTCTTACTATTTCTGGATTCAGGTTCTAACTCAAAGTTATCTTCTGGGTGTGTTTCAGGAGAGAAAATTCTTGAAATTCCTGGGCTTTATGTGGAATCCTCTGTCATGGGTTATGGAGGCTGCTGCTATCATGGCTATTGCTCTTGCAAATGGAGGAGTAAGTAGTAGTATATTCTGGTTTTTATGGCAATTCCACTCGCGGATTTGTTTGTTCTGGGACATTGTTAAACATTTTTTTTTGTGTCTGCAGGGAAAGCCTCCAGATTGGCAAGACTTTGTGGGTATCATTACTCTGCTTGTGATTAACTCTACCATCAGTTTTATCGAGGAAAATAATGCGGGTAATGCTGCTGCTGCTCTCATGGCTCGTCTTGCACCCAAAGCTAAGGTATGTGAAGTTAACGAACCTTTGTTTCATTTTAAATGTGTTTCCATAAATCTGTGGATGTACTTATATATTGGAGCACTTAAGATTTGGATGAAATCCAAATTTGCAAATATGACTGACTGATGCACTTGTAATTAGATTGAACTGCTAATTTTGTTTCATCTCTCATAATATTGTTCTCAAGGTTCTTCGAGATGGAAGATGGAATGAGCAAGATGCTGCTGTTTTAGTTCCCGGTGACATTATTAGCATCAAACTTGGAGATATTATCCCCGCTGATGCTCGTTTACTAGAAGGAGATCCGCTTAAAATTGATCAAGTGGGGCTTCAAATACTTAGTTGCTACTTCATCTTGGCTTGGTATTTGTCTGGCTGTTATACTGAACCTTCTTCCTTTTGGTTTCTCAGTCTGCACTTACTGGCGAGTCCCTTCCCGTGACAAAAGGTCCTGGAGATGGTGTTTACTCTGGTTCTACTTGCAAACAAGGAGAGATTGAAGCAGTAGTTATTGCCACTGGTGTCCACACCTTCTTTGGGAAGGCTGCTCACCTTGTGGATACAACTAACCAAGTTGGCCACTTCCAAAAGGCAAGGAGATATAATTGTTACATGATCTTTGTTGAGTTCTAAGATGTACTTTTGTGATTTTGGTTTTGATTCGTTCTTGTTTCACATTGTGCAGGTCTTGACTGCAATAGGGAACTTCTGCATATGTTCAATTGCTATTGGGATGGTTATAGAGCTTATTGTCATGTACCCCATTCAAGATAGGAAATATCGTCCTGGAATTGACAATCTTCTTGTGCTTCTCATTGGTGGAATTCCAATTGCCATGCCTACGGTCCTCTCAGTCACAATGGCTATTGGTTCTCATAGGTTATCGCAGCAGGTTAGCCAAGTTCTTGGGGATGTTCTAATTGACCCTGGACTGCTGAGTTTTGGGCATAATATGATAATGTTTTGAATATGATCCAGGGAGCCATCACGAAGAGAATGACTGCAATTGAAGAGATGGCTGGCATGGATGTGCTTTGCAGTGACAAGACTGGAACATTGACATTAAACAAACTAACTGTGGACAAAAATCTCATTGAGGTTGCTTACTGAAAGCTGTTTTTCAAACATCTACTACAGAGCAGAATTCTTGCTTATATGTCCCTGGGTATAACTTCCAGGTTTTTGCAAAAGGAGTAGATGCAGATGCTGTTGTTTTGATGGCAGCTCGAGCCTCTAGAATAGAGAACCAAGATGCAATAGATACTGCTATTGTTGGAATGCTGGCTGATCCAAAGGAGGTAATTGATCCTTATGGTACTCTTTTTATAAGTTCTGGTCACTATTTAATTAGTAATTTTAAATTTAACTTGGTAATATAATTTTTTTTTTCATGTTTTGATGTTTTCTGAATTTTATTTCCTTGTTCCAAAAGGCACGTGCTGGAATTCAGGAAGTTCATTTCCTTCCTTTCAATCCTACTGATAAGCGGACAGCCTTGACATATATTGATAGTGGAGGTAAAATGCACAGAGTCAGCAAAGGTGCACCAGAACAGGTAACTTGCCCATGCAGCCTGTTATACTTGCCATGGGATGTTCTATATTTTGAATTTTATTCTAATTCCTGTCTTCAAATATTTGTTCAGATTCTAAATCTTTCACACAATAAGTCAGACATTGAGCGAAGAGTACATGCCGTGATTGATAAATTTGCAGAAAGAGGTTTACGTTCTCTTGCGGTAGCATACCAGGTAATCACAATCCTATTTCTCTCTTTCTTTTTCTCTTAGATATATGCTTCTAGCTTCATTGTTGGTTTTATTTTTGACTACATAGCTTTGATGAGCTGCTGCTTCACAATTGCAGGAGGTTCCAGAAGGAAGGAAAGAGAGTGCTGGAGGCCCTTGGCAATTCATTGGCCTCTTGCCTCTCTTTGATCCACCAAGGCATGATAGTGCGGAGACTATTAGGCGGGCTTTGAATCTTGGAGTGAATGTCAAAATGATCACTGGTTTGTTCTGTTCTGTTCTCTAGTTGGAAGCTGGAAGCCATGTGAAGACATTCCTTAATGATTTCTTTTCTTGTGGAGAAATAATTATAGCTGTAAAAGATGTCATGCAGGATAAAATGCAATTCTTCACTTGGGACTTGCTTGTATATAGTTTTACCACACATGTAACACAGAATTCTAATATGAGAACTGGAAATTCTTTCATATTTGCAATGGGTATGTTCTTTTCGTAAAACTTGTCAGAAAATTTATATGAGCCCCCTCCATGTGCCCCCCTTTATTGTACTGCCTTACCTTCTCTGTTAATCAAGTTTCCAAGTGTTGCACTTATCCAATCTTTCAACTCTATCTAACTTAAAATGATGTCAGATTACTTTTGGCATTCTGTTTCGAGTTTCTGATCCTTGTGGCTTTTATCAGGGGATCAACTGGCGATAGGAAAGGAAACTGGACGTCGTTTGGGAATGGGAACCAACATGTACCCTTCATCTGCATTGCTAGGGCAAAACAAGGATGAGTCTATTGCCGCTTTACCAATTGATGAATTAATAGAAAAAGCTGATGGATTTGCTGGCGTTTTCCCTGGTGCTTTTCTTTAATTTCTTTTCCTTAGTTAATTTTGGCACTCTGTGCTGAGGTTTGATGCATTGCTTCATAGAAATTTTGTAGCTGTTGTTTTTGTATAGGCAATGGATCTTTAGTTTTCCTTGCTATTTTTGACGGGCTTGACATCTCTGTCATTTCAGAGCACAAATATGAGATAGTAAAACGTTTGCAAGCTAGGAAACATATCTGTGGGATGACTGGTGATGGAGTCAATGATGCTCCTGCTCTCAAGAAGGCTGACATTGGGATTGCTGTTGCTGATGCAACTGATGCTGCTCGTAGTGCTTCTGATATTGTCCTTACTGAACCTGGCCTTAGTGTCATTATCAGTGCTGTCTTGACAAGTCGAGCAATCTTTCAGAGGATGAAAAATTACACGGTAAACATTGGATTATCACCATGTTATATCTTTTTAATAGACTGACTTACATTTTCCTCTTCCTTTGGCAGATCTATGCAGTTTCCATTACAATCCGTATTGTGGTAAGTAAGAGCTCTGTCTGGGTGTGTGCATAATATAGGGTATCTTGGGAAGAAATTTGTGATGTTTCCTTACCCTTGTTGGTTTGATATGGTGATAGCTTGGTTTCATGCTGCTGGCTCTCATATGGAAGTTTGACTTTCCACCTTTTATGGTGCTTATCATTGCCATTCTCAATGATGGTTCGTTGCGCTCTCTCTCCCTCTCTCCCCCTTCCCCCCCCCCTCCCTCCCCCCCTCCCCCCCTCCCTCCCTCCCTCTCTCTCTCTCTGACACACACACACACACACACACACACACACACACACACGAAGACACATGCAAAACATGTTAAGTGGACTAAAAGAATAGGGGAAATTTCCATGCTGTCCAGTTTTAGATTTAGGTTAGCATAGTTACCACAGATGTAGCATCCTTGACACCCTAAGAAAATCTTTTTCTGTTATGCTTGTTGATTGGGGTTTGTTTTATTTTCCTTGTATCTCGTTGGCAGTAGGTTCACATCTCATCTGTTCTCTTTATTCACTCATTCTTGATATGACCTGCATTTGTTTTCTTGGGATCTTACTAGCACCATGCGATTTCAGGTACCATAATGACAATATCAAAAGATAGGGTGAAGCCATCTCCTCTACCAGACAGCTGGAAGTTGGCGGAGATATTTACAACTGGAATTGTTCTTGGTAGTTATCTGGCCATGATGACTGTCATATTCTTTTGGGTAGCATATAAAACAGACTTCTTCCCAGTAAGATGACATGCCTTCTTTCATTTAGTTATGAAGTTTGTTTTGATTATGGAAGATGCATGTACTTGTTTGTAAACTATCAAGTACCTCGAACCATAAACTCAAAATACTCTTTACACTCGGCATGCTTGGTAAGAATGGAGTGGCAAGGTTTCATGGGGATAAGAAACTCATGTTGCTGGTTTAAGTTACAGGCCGTGGGTGACTGATACATGGTCATGTGTTATGTCCATCTTCGGCAGATTTAGAATTTTTCTTCATGTAACATCTGTATGCATGATGAATTTATTGTGTGGCATTCCTGGCGAACCTGTGATAATCAGTAGTTAATTCTTAATGCCTGTTAATTTCCAGAGGGTATTTGGAGTGTCAACCCTGGAGAAAACAGCTCACGATGACTTCCGAAAGCTTGCATCAGCAATTTATTTGCAAGTTAGCACTATCAGTCAAGCACTTATATTTGTCACCCGATCTCGAAGTTGGTCATTTGTTGAACGTCCTGGGTTATTACTTGTGGTGGCTTTTATCATTGCTCAGCTGGTGAGCCAATTTCCTTGTATGTTTGCTTGTGATTTCTTACATAATCTGGAAGTGAACTCTAACTTGGCCTTTCTTTTTGCTCAGATTGCCACTCTGATTGCAGTCTATGCAAATTGGAGCTTTGCGGCAATTAAAGGGATCGGTTGGGGTTGGGCTGGTGTAATTTGGCTCTATAATATCATCTTCTACTTTCCACTTGACTTCATCAAGTTCTTTATCCGCTATGCTTTGAGTGGGAGGGCATGGGATCTTGTAATTGAGCAAAGGGTATGGGTGCCATTGGCTTGATGGGGCTATTTATTTGAGTTTGGTCTGTCTTCGGTATAGTATTCTGTCTGCTTGTGTGTTTATGTTTTGTTTCTCTGATGGATTTCATTTTTTGTAGATTGCTTTCACAAGGCAAAAAGATTTTGGGAAGGAACAACGTGAGCTTCAATGGGCACATGCACAGAGAACCTTGCACGGGTTGCCACTACCAGACACAAAGATGTTCACTGAGCGGACACATTTCACTGAACTCAATCAGATGGCTGAGGAAGCAAAAAGGAGAGCTGAAATTGCAAGGTAGGCGCTGATGTTTAGCTGTCATTTTCAGCTTGGCACGTGATGTCTAACGTCTCAGCTAGATCATATCTGATTTCACATTGAAATGGGTCTTACCTGCAGATTTTCAGAAACATGAAAAAAAAAGGACTTGTTTCGAAAATATATACTATTGTGATACATGATTCTTTTTTGTGTTGTAATAACATGAAGCAGTAAGCTTGCCAGAAGATACGGAAAACACTTCCTCTTCTGGGCTAGTTGTGATACATTTTACATTTTTTCCTTTGCTGGAGTTTTGACGGGCCTTACTGGATGTCTAAGTTCATTTGAACCACATTTCTGCTTTTTTCTAATTTATTTGCATTGATTGCAGGTTGAGGGAACTCCATACACTCAAGGGTCATGTAGAATCTGTGGTGAGACTGAAGGGCCTTGATATAGACACGATTCAACAAGCATACACAGTCTGAAGATCATCTGGAGGGATAGAGCACAATAAATGGCAAATCTTACCACTTCCAGCATGTTGTTGTGAGTTACCTGGAACTACAATGCCAATTATCGCTACAATGTTCTGAGTTCCGTACTTAACAGTGATGGGCATCTTTAATCTATTTCTTCTCTGGTCTATTCTTGCTTTGCAATGCCCACAAGAGGGAAGGCTCATCTTTTTGCCGTTTTTGTTTATATAGGAAGGTTATGGACGCTGGTCGTTTTCTTTGTTGTATTATGTTTATATAGCCGGGTAATTATCATGGAACTGTCTTTTTTCTCTGTTGCTACAAACAAACTCGAGTTCAGTTTAGTAATCATCGTGGCAGCCAATGTGGTTTGGGGACGAGCCATTGAAAATCAGATAGTTGGGTGATAAAACTGCTGTTTCGGCTGCTATTTGTTTCTTGTCATCTGTTGCCAAACTATTTCATGCCTCCGTATTTTCCAGTCCAACACCGCATGTGTCTGGTTATGTCTTGAGAATCAATTTACAATGTGTTGAGGTAGCGAATGTGCCTGAAGAAGCTAATGTACGACATCAATTCTTGTTTCTGGTTGCAGTTTGCTCATTGAACGGATATTGACCATTGATTTTTTGCAAAATCCTTGAAGCCAGTTGTTTGAATCTGTTAATTCGTTGGCATTATGACAGTTTAAATGTTGGGGATATTATTCCCAGGGATTGAAACCCATTGAAAGTTGCTTTTGTCGATGCAAAGTACACGAAACTCGTGATTCAAATGAGCCAAGAGACATTATTCTGAAAGAGCCTTCTAGCTTACAAATGTAGCGGACTACTGAGAATCTTTTCTATATATAAGGTGAAGTCTCACCCTGCTACATGAACCTAGTTGTTTGTAAAACACTGATCATGCTACGGGTTTCTCATATTGTTTTTTCTCCCCCATGGAGTTCAACCAGTGCATCATCCTTGCCCTCCTTGTACTTGTACCATCTGGCACACAGCAAAAAATAGCCCATGTTTAGGACCCCCAAAGCAGCAATCATGTAGTAGTAGTAATCAAGTCTTCCCTTGTTGAGATCTTCTGATAACCAATTTCCAGTTGCTGCACCATTTGTTGTTTGGTGAACTACTGTTATCAGTAAACTACTAAAATAACTTGAAGCTGCTATGCCGCAATAAAAGAGAGATCCTCCAATGCTTCTCATATTCTCAGGAAACTGCTTGTAGTAGAATTCAACCTGGCCAATGGAACCAAATGCCTCTGCAATTCCTGAGAGTGATAGCTGAGGGATTAACCATAAAGCTGACATTGATGAAATGGCACCTTTTCTTGGTGCGTTTCCTAGAGTTGGCTTGGTAAGAGCTATAGTCCTTCGCTTCTCTTCAACTAAGCCAGAGACTAACATGGTAACAATTGTGAGAAATATGCCAACGCCAATTCTTTGAAGAATTGTGATTCCAGCTTCTTTTCCTGTAATTCTCCGCAGAAAAGGGACAAGAATCCGGTCATAGATAGGAATGAAGACGCTCATACTTAGCATCAAGAACACGATATATGATGCAGCTGGTATCGCAAAGTTGCTGTTTCCAAGGCGTCTGTTACTCTGAACTGCTTGGAAGACTACATAGGTGTGCTGTTGAACCACAGCAACATAGTATATGATAGCAGCTGTCCATACAGGAATCACCCTAAACAAGCATTTCACTTCTTCCACTTGCTGCAAACTACAAAGTTTCCAAGGATTAGCTGGCGATCCATCTGGGTTTACTTGATCTTGTTGAGTCATGATTGCTGCTTTGTCGAGGAATCTGCAGGCATCATCAACCATAATTAGAATTCTTTACGTGTGAAGGGCATAGGTATTAGACAAGATATATCAAATCAGAATGGTCTTAAATTCTAAAAGTTTAGTTGAAAAGGTTGGATCACCTGAATTGATCCGTGTAAGAAAGCTTGGAATTGATGGACTTGGGAGGAATATAGTTGAAAAGGGAGAGCCAAGGTTGGTCCACTGGCTTCAACTTCCTTTTCTTGACTGCAACAACTATAACCCGTGCTACACTGGTCATCGGACTGCCAGTGGCTTTCACTTTTACGTACAATTTTGTACCCATGTAGTATACTAGACAAGAAATGAGCATCAGGATTGCTGGGATTCCTAAACCTATAGGCCAGCTAACATTGGATTGCACGTAGACAATTAGCGTTAAGGATATCATTTGGGCAAATGTGAAAGTAAAGAAGTACCAATTGAAGAAACTATTTACACCCCTCTTTCCAGATTCTGTTTCAGGGTTGAATTGGTCTGCTCCAAATGCCAAATTGCATGGCCTGATACCACTAGCTCCTATTATCATCAGGATGAATCCTGCCAGTAGAAATGCTATTTGACCGCCTGTTGGCCCTATGCATGTGCTGCTCTCCTTTGCACAGTGGGGTGGATGCAGTTTTGAGATTGCTGCTGTTAGTTGTATAGCAAGCAATCCCTTCACACAAAGCAGACAACAAATAACCATACAGTAAGATTCATGATATATATATGAAGTCCTCCTTTCTGATATAATACCATGAAAATGGAAGACTTCCATTGACATGAAATGTGTTCTGATGGTGGTATATATCAACAAAACAATCCCCGATATATTTAGGATGAAATGGTAATAAAATACTAGTTTCATGAGACATTAGTGATCATTTTACAAGATCTTTTAATTGAATTAATAGGACTGTTCTCTCCATCGTCTCCCCAGGAAAAACCCTGAAAAAAGCCTCTCCATTTTACACTCTTAACGTCCCTCTCTTTCCCCTCCCAGTTTGGGTCATATTAATTTTTTCTTTTGTATCTAAAAGATCTATATCTTATATTTAGATGCAACTGGTCACCTGTCTTCCTCGTGCAATCATGATTTTTTTCAGAGTCTCCGTAGTGGATTGATGATTATTTCTAGCTAAATAAAGAAGATCGACATTGATTAATGGTTTTGGTCGTTAGGATCTATAGCGTGATCCTTCCTTCTTTCTTTATTTCCTTTTTATACACACGTTATTGGAAAAAATAGATGTTAAATATAAAAATCTACAGTCAAACTGCCAATTTATGGGGTGTGATTATAATAATAACTATTATTATTAAATAGCAGCTGATTAAGTTAATTGACTATAAGATTCTCATGAGTGCATGTTTGACATTGGTCGGCAAACTGACGCACGCTAGCAGGTGAAAAGCACGGTTAGATTTCGCATTATAAAATCCAGAGTATACCAGAAAGGAGGCGACGGTAGCGAATCCTAGCGTCTTATAGCGACCAAAGTAGGTGTCGCAAAAAAAGGCTCCGATCAATGTGCCCAAGTTGGCAGTACCATTGAAGACGGTGATGATAGTTGCAGCTGTAATGCTCTTCATGTTGAAGACAGTAGTGAGATATATCAAGAGGTTGGACAAGGTTCCAATGGTTCCTAGCTTCTCGAACGTTTCGTTCCCTGAAATGATAATACACAATAATCACCCATCACTTAGAATTGAGTAAATAAAAGAAAGAAAATACGAAGGGAAATCGAGGATGCTTGAAATCCCCTCATTTTCTGTGCTATATAATCGAGTATTTACCTATAATAAAGGGCATGACCTTCCATCCTCTGTAGATAACCTTAGGCTTGCTATTTGTCTCATCTTCTCCACTGTTTCCCATGGTTTCTTTCAGGTCATTCTGCACGCTTTCTTTCCCATTCTCCTCCCCGATGCTCCCTCTCTCGTCCCTCTTCTCCATGCCTTCTATCCTTCTTCACTCACTCCTCCTAACTCGGTGTGCGTACACGGTTTTTGTAGGACAGAGAGTAAGTGGGGAAGTGAGACTTTTGAAAAGGGAATAACTTTTCCTAGCCTTATTCGCTCACGTTTCTTCTACGCTTAGGACCACTTCTTTTTTTGGTTTGGTTTTAACAGTAAATATACCTCGATAAGAACCACCTATATTAAGTTTATTTTTTCAATTCTAATTAGAACGAGTTCAATCAAGTGTGTATCCAAGAACTAATGTGACCGGATTTCTTCCATAACTGTGCGCTGTCGGGTCCACCACAAGTCTTTCTCAGCTCAAATTTGACCTGAGAAAGAAAGCAGCAACGACAATCATGGTTCGCGTTTGAGACTGAGCTGCCATTGTCATGGAGCACAAACCACGCTTCCCTAGCTGCTGTTTGGAGCGCAATTCAAAAAGAGGGTGTTTTATTTTATTTTTATATTTTTAAATTATCTTTTCATGCTAGCGTTAAAAATAAATTTTAAAAATATAAAAAAATTATTAATTTAATTTTTTTTTAAAAGCAACGATCACCACCCCCAAAAGCAAAGAATACATACATGCTTTTCTTTATAAATCCCATATAAAAACACCTAATCATACCTCACGGCACACAAACGCCCTTCTTTAAAAAAAAAAAAAAAAAACAATTTCCTTCCACGCGGACAGTTAAATAATCCGTCATTTGTGACGTTGAGTCCACTGCCAGCCAAATTAATTTCCGCCGGTCGTCGAGATGTATCTTCTACATGACTTGAGCACACAGGGAAAGCAAGAGATATACGTGATTCTGGTGTTTTTGGTTTTATTTTTTTATTTTTTATTTAAAAAACAATGTCATTTTCATGTTCTGAATTTCGGGTTTATTAAAAAAATAATTTCTGATTTGCTGTCTTCCACCGTCCAATATAAAATAATAGCATATCTGTCTTTAATAATAATAATTCTTAAGAGATTTTTCCAAAGAAAATTGCACAAAATCCTCCACAGAACTAAAGAAGGAGACAAGTGGCAGTATATGATTTCAAATAAAACCTTGAAGATTGAAAAAAAAAAGAAAAAAGAAAAAAGAAAAAAGAGGTGTCACTCTCTCCTCCACCCTCTCATACCAACAGCATAATCATGTCTTGACAACTGGTTTTCTGACAGAAAGAAGCGTGGCTTGTCCGAAATAGAGGGTAGGACAGCGTCGATATATTTTTTTTTTATTCTTCCTATCCATCTGAATGCTTTTCATCATTTCTTAATTCTTACGAGTGTTTGTAACTGTGGCTGAAAAATATTTTTTGAAAAATTTTAAATTTTTTTATTCTTTTTACTTAAAATTTACATGGTTTTGATATTTTTAGTGAAAAATAATTTTAAAAGAAATTAAAAAAATATTTTTTAATATATTTTAAAATTAAAAATACTTTAAAAAATAATTATTACAACAATTCCAAACAAATTATGTATATTTATTCTAGCTGTAATAGTAAATAATTAGCTTGATTTTCGCGTCAGTGTTATTTAATTTTAAAATCTTGTATAAAAAACAAAAAAAAAAAAGTTGTATGCATATGAGCTGCTTTTCTTAATTTAATTTAAATAAAACTTTTATCACAATATATAAAGTCAAATTATTTTCATAAGTTGAAAAAAACACGTTTTTGACATGAAATTTCTCTCTCTAGAAACTGTGAAGACACTATTATGTCGGGAATACAGTTTTTTGTATCAATCTTTTTTTAAAGTTTTTATAGTTAAAACTTACTTTTTAATCTATGTATTTCCTTTTTATATATATATATATATATATATATATATATCTTCATTTATAGCATGGTTTTTTTTTTAATAAAGAGTTATTATGATTTGAAAAGCAAGTTCAAATAAAAAAAAAAAAAAAATTGTACTTTGATAATTTTTAATCTACTATATTTGAAAATAAAATAATAATTAATTTAAAAAAATGTAAATTTTTTTAATAAAAAAATTAAACATTTTATTATCATTGAACACTCGTGAGATTTTCTTATAAAAAAATTTGCATATTATTTTTGTATATAATTATTTGAACTGAAGAAGAAAACACATCATTTGCTTGAGGTTGTTTTTAAAAAAAATAAAAAGATGGCATGTTGGCTGCTACAATAGATTGCTAGAAAATTAGGGTTTGGGTAATTTAGACCTTAAAAAATGAATTTTAATTTATTTTTGCTTAAAAAAACATCAACAACCCAAAACATCCTCCACTCAGTCTCAAAACTCAAAATCAAATTAAATTATAAATATTCTGATCTATATTTTTAGGAATGAGTAAAAGCTCAAATCATCTCTGTCATAACCTATTTATAAGTTATTTCTAAAATTCATATTTTTTTAAAAAATAATAAAATAAAAGCTAGCGGTGTGTAGAAAGCAAGTAAAGGAGAATTTCAAACATATAAAAAAATCAAGCTGTAATTTTGGATAAAATTCAAAGCTTAATTATACCTCATTATATCTAAGACTGAAGAAACAACGTAAATTCAAGGTCAAATTAAATTATTATTGGACGAGTTTGCATAAAAATTAAGTTCAAGAACATACTTAAATTTATAATAGGTGAATTTGATTAAATCATGGGCCAAATTAAAGTTTGATTATGTTTAAGAATTAATTTTAGTCCAATTGAAGGATTTAATTAGATGCAAGACTTAATTATACTTTAAATGGGTCAAATTAATTTTATGAGAGGCTTAATTGGTGACAAATTAAGTTTGAGAGCCTAATTTGAGCTTAATTGAGAATCTTAAAATTTTAAGAGAACAAATTTAATTTTTACCAAGTTAAATGATTGAAATTGAGAAGCAAAATCGTAAGAAAATCAAAGTTTTAGGGTCAATTAGGGGTTAAATTGAAGAAATTCGCAGCAAATGACCAATCTGAAAAGAGTGCCGAACTATAAGGACCTAATTGATTGAAATCATGGGTGAAATTGAAGAAAATAAAAGTTTAATTATCAATTAGAGGCTAAATTAAAGAAATTGAGACCAAGGACCACAATAAAAACAACGCTGAAATCTGGATCTAGAATTGAAGCTTTTACAGGGACCAAATTGCATAAACTCTAAAGTTTGAAGCCAATCAGGGGTGTAGATGAGATAAATCAGAAATCAAAGGACCAAAACAAACTTTACAAAAACGATGTTGTTTTGATTGCCGTTCATCTTCTCCTTCAATTTTTTTTGAAACGATAGCCGAATGAGACTATTTTGTGGGTGCATTTAATGCCACTAATCTTCACCAAAGTTGACAAAAATTGCACACAAATGATTATCTGACATTTCTCTACAACACCGTATAGTACGTTCAGGTTGATTGACAATACAACAGTTGCGACTCCAGCCTAAAAAAACCAACTCAAACAACCTTTAATTATAAAAAATTACACAAAATCCTCCCCCACTCTATCCATATAACTAAAGAAGGAGACAAGTGGCAGTATATGATTTCAAATAAAACCTTGAAGATTGAAAAAGAAAAGAGAAAAAAAAACGAGTTGTAAAACCCCCACTCTCTCATACCAACAGTATATTAACAATACCAAAAATAAATATAGGGAATTCTAAGAGGTAAAACTCAACAGATTAAATTTTAGATTTGTTTTATAAAAGTCATTAATTCGAGACCCACAAATCTTAGGACCACTGGAGATTTACATGGTTATTAACTTCAGGGCCCGTGTAATTTGTCGAGGTACGAGTAAGACCACCTAGACACCTATATTAATAATAATAAATAATAATAAGTATAGGGCTCGTGTCCAATCATGTCTTGACAACTGGTTTCTGACCAGAAAGAGACGTGTCTTGTCCGAAATTGAGAGTAGGACAGCGTCGATATTTTTTTATATTCTTCCTATCCATTTGAATGTCTTCGTGTCCAATCATTTCTTACTTGATTGCATTGTAGTTACATGTCTTTAAAGATTAAATTATAAGTATCAATTCTAGCTGTAGTAGTCAGTAATTAGCTTGATTTTCGCGTCACACTACGAGTGTTATTTAATTTTAAAATCTTTTATATAAAGTCAAATTATTTTCATAAGTAGAAAACAACGCGATTTTGACATGAATTTTCTCTCTCTAGAAACTGTGAAGACGCGATTGTGTCGGGCATATTGTTTTTTCTATGAATCTTTTTCAAAAGTTTTCCTAGTTAAAACTTACTTTTTAAACTCTATATTTCTTATATTTATCTTCATTTATTTTAAAATATGCGAAAATAAAAGAATACTTAATTCAAAATAAAAATATATATAATTTTTTAATAAAAAGATTAAACATTTTATTCTCACAAAACGCTTTTGGATTTTCTTATAAAAATATTTGCATATTATTCTTGTACATGATTATTTAAACTAAAGCAGACAATATTGTTCACTTGAGGTTTTTCTTTTTTTAAATAAAAAGATGATATGTTGCCCACTACAATAGGTTGCTAGAAAATTAGGGTCCGAGTAATTTAGACTCTAAAAACTGAATTTCAACCTATTTTTACTTAAAAAAAACACAAAAAACAATAGAAACATCAACAATCTAAAATACCCTCCAATCAGTCTCAAAACTTAAAATTAAATTAAATTCTAAGTGTTCCGATCTACATTTTTAGTAATAATTAAAAGCTCAAATCATCTCAATAAAACTCCATTATTTAAAATCAATCAATTGACATAAAGATTGATATTTTTGTATGACCATTATATAATCAACCAAAACCTTTCACTCTTCTCTTTATTTTTAATTATTTTCTCTCACTCAATACACGATAATTGAAAAGATAAGAAAATAAAGTTTTAGAATCAAAATATTAAAACCAGCAACTAAAAAGGTTAAATATATAAAATTCAAAAGATGAAACCAAATATTTTTTAGCCTCATGAATAGTTAACAAGTATTGTGGATATATTGTAGCAATCAATAGGGCTCTATCTACATAGACAGTAAAACTTCTAACTCTTTTAGTTTTTTGAATTATAATTTTTAATATTAGCAACAAAATGCAATAAAATAAAATAAAAAAGATAACAATTGTAGATCCAAAATAATTTTATAATTAAGTATTACTCTAAAAGTGGTGGGTTTTTCATCGAGTATGGCTCCACCATTCATCATCTCACACATTACCGTAGATGGGTTGTGTAAAATTTTATGTTTTTGGTGATTTGGTCTTAATTGAAAACTAATTGATTTTGATTTCTTATGAAAAGGTGAGATTGAAAGAAGAGGGATTGAAATGAAAAATGAGCTAAACATGGGTGACATGCCATAAGTTTCGCAAAAGATACACTTTGGTCCT
Organism: Populus deltoides; assembly: GCA_015852605.2. Lineage (NCBI taxonomy): Eukaryota > Viridiplantae > Streptophyta > Magnoliopsida > Malpighiales > Salicaceae > Populus > Populus deltoides. The sequence continues at coordinate 6,711,568 of CM027581.2, forward strand.
TGTAATTTAAAAATCTCAAAAATTATATAATTTCAGTACCTCAATATTTTTCCAATTTAATTTTAGTGCAAAAAATTTATTTTTGTTATTTTTTAGTCCTTGGTTGAGAAAGGAGATAGAGGAGTCGCTGGATTCCGGCGGTAGAAAGAAAAAAGTATCGTTAACACTGATGTAGGCCATCAAAATGGATGATATTTATGTCAAATGGTTTTATTTAATGAGGGGAGTTCATATTAAGTGTTTTTTTAGCTTTAAAGTTTGTGAGAAAACATATCTGAGCTTGGGTTAATTTTTGAATTCGGGTTGATTTCAGTTTTTTGGGTTGTTTCAAGGCCATATATAGGTTTATCACGGTTTCTATGATGTTTTAGGTAAAAAAATAGGTTGAAAATGAGTTTTTGGATGAAAAAAACTCAAACCCTGATTTCCCAGCCACAAAAAATTAAGGGCATAATCACACAGGCCTTCTTGGTCTGATCATACAGGCCCGACGTACCTAGCCTTTGCTTTTTTGTCCAATTATTTATTCAAATTAATGATTTTTTTATGGTATGTTATTTTTTTAATTTATGTTTAAATTAGTAGCTCTTCTCTATTTCGCTTTGCTTAGAGAACCTGTTGTAAATAACAATTATTTTTTAGGTATGCATTTAAATTTAAAGAGTTTTTCTGATTCATCTATAATTTATTTTTTTATCTTTTGTATGAATGAACTATATTTTTAAAAATAAAATATGTGTAGTCTTGCATGATGTTTTTCTTTCCTATTTTATTTTATATGATCAATTTAATTTGTGTCTCTATTTCTATTATTTTTTGCTTAAATAAAAAAGATATTTTAATAAAAACATTTAGCAAACACTACCGAGTATATGTCTCGTCTTTCGAGATTAAATATTTTGATGTGTACTTGTCGCTCGATTTTCAAGTTTTGTTTTTAGATATCGTTAATGAATTTTTATTTATTTATTGACACACATAGTTCTCGATTTATTTCATTACATGTACGCATGAAATTTTTTATTTGAACTCAAATTTTTTAAACTACAGAAATGTGTTGGAAAAAATCTGCATATATAATTTTTTTATAGAAAAGAAAATATCCGATCTGTGGAGGAGCATGGGTCACATAACTAGTATAACACTAGATTTTAACAGCGCCATGCTATGGTAGTGCTTGTTGTGTTATCCAAAATCTTATTCCGGTGAAGGGCATGCAATTAATAAATGAAAAAAAAGAGAGGTGAAAAGTGAACTAATATAGATGTAAAGATAACTTGCATTTTTATTTTTTAGTGGTTCACTAGTTTTTTTTTGCTCACGCTATATTGTTAGTTAGATAAAAAATTATTTATACTAAAAAAATTATCTAGGTTGCGAGGAATTTTTTGGAATTGTTAATAAATCCAACCTAGTGAGTCAACTTTAAAAACTCTTGACTTGACTCCCTACCTAGCTCGAGTTTCATTAAGTTGTGTGAGAGTTGCCTTGACGTAACTCAGTCAACTTGACATGTTTAAAGATAACTTGGATGATCCATAAAAAGTGTGGTTTGACTTTAAAAAAATTTCAAGATGATTTGTTTTTAATATTTAGATTGTGACATATTTGATTGACTCGGGCTTTACAACTTAACTAGTAAAAATTGCAACCCGAATCATGGACACCACTAGTTTAACAACTTTTTTTTACTTAATAATACGATAACAAAAATAGAAGTTTACAAAATTGAACACCAACCAAATGTTAGGATTATTTTAAAATTGTGATAACTTCATAAAAAGTAAGTCAAAACAAATTATGAATACCAGTTCAAAATCAACCAAATATTGTAGGATAAAATTGATAAAAAAATCCAAAAATGATTCAATTAAAAGAAAAAAATTGAAAGATATAAATTTTTTAAAAGAAACCATAGAACATTGTTATTAAACCCAACCCAACAGATCAACCTTTAAACCTTTCCACCCAATTCCTTGCCTAGCTTGAGTTTAAAATTAACTTCAATAAGAGTTGGCTATTGGTGACCCAGTTGATTTGGCAGTCCAAAAACAACCCTGAGACCTGTAAATGTGTGGTTTGGCTTTAAAAAAATTTAATATGGCATCTTTTTTTTTATAAAAATATTGAGACAATGACATATTGAATCAACTTGGGCTTTGTTGTAACCCATTTTTGGGTCCCCACACAAAAATAAAAATAAATATATAAATATATAGCTGGAAGAAATTAGAAAAATAATAGGAGGTTGGAGCGCTCAGAAAAGGATCAGAAAATTGATTAAGGAGGTTCAAAAATACAAGGATTGAAATTTTTTACAATATATACTTAAATGATGAGAGCCCTGTGGGAAAAGAAAATTTAATTTAAAGAGAAAAGTCCAAAATTGGATGTTTATGGACTTAATTGGATTTTATTGAAGGTTTAATTGAATTTATAGAGGGTTTGATTGCAAAAACAATTGATTTTTAAGTCAATTTGAGCTTTAATTGGAAGAAATTAAAGTTCTGGGGTCAAATTATAATTTTTAAGAGTTGATTTGGTCAAATTAGGGGCTTAATTGCATAAATATTGAAGTTTAATGGCCAATTAGGGACTTAATTGAGGAAATCCGAAACTAAGGATCAAATTGGAAAAAGGCGCGAAAATAGAGGGGCAATTAACAAAATCAGGGGCCAAATTGAAGAAATTGAAAGTTTATTGATCAATTGAGGGTCCAATTGCATAAATTAGAGACCAAGAACCAAAGTGAAAACTGCGGCCAACTATAAGGGCGGCGATTGAAGTTGACAGGGATGCAATTGAAATGAACAAAAGATAAATTAAGGACTGATTTGGAAGTTGGCATGTTGGCGCCATATTTAAATGAAACAACGTGTTTTGTCCAAAATCTCGACGTTTCATGCTTTTCAAAAAAAATAAAAATAAAAAAGGAGCAAAACAGTGTCGTTTTGAGCGACACCATTCCCTTTTCTTCTTCCCCTGGACGTGCAGCAGGGGAAGAATGAAAACTTTTGTTTTTTTCTCTTTAAATCTTCCTGCCTCTCTTTCCCCGCATGCTTCTGCCTAAAACCCAAAGCCCCACGCATGCCCTCATGATGAAAAATCAGCAAGGACGTGCTCTGCAAACCCACGCCCGTTGGCTGCCTAGCCCGGCGCCGTGGCAGGGCAGGTTGGCGTCGCTCCCCACGCACAGCGATAGGGCGGCAGTAGGGATGCCCCCCGCTCCCCTTTGCCTTATAAATACCGCACTCATTGCCAACAGATAGTGGGGGAACAAAAAAAGGAAAACGCAGAGAGAAAACGAAAACAGAGCAGGAAAAAAGTGAGGAGAGGCAGAGAAATAACAAAGGAAAAGAGAGAAAGGAACGAATCGAAGAGAGGAGAGAAAGTGACCAAAAAGAGAGTAACGTAATAGAGAGAGAAAGGAAAGATTAAGGGGAAGCTTGAAACCGGGAAGGGAAATTTTGTTAAATAACAAAACCAAGAGGACAAAGAGACAACCACTGGTAAACGAAACAGAGAAAGAAAGAAAGAAAAATAGAGGAGAGGGGAAGAGGAAGAATCTCTCTCTTCGCCGCTGGAAACAGCAGCATTCAAGGTTGTTAAAATCGCGATTTTGACACGGCACGGAAAGTGCAAAACAAACTCGGATCGTAAAAACGGATCGTAAAATCGTAAAATCATAAGGAATTTTAAAATACATTAACAAAAAATAATTCAATTCAATTCAACAGTTTATTTATATTGTGAGTGTGGAAAGAAATAATCAAAGTCAACATAAGAAGTTGTTAAAAGGGCAAATCCAAACTTAGTCATCCTCAATACAATTAATTAGTCATGGCCTTCATTTTGAATCTTCTCCTACTGGTTTAGATAAAAGAAATATCCTGACTTCCACCTTTAAAAAATAATTAGAGGATTATCCTCCACTCTTTGATGAACAACAATTTCTTGTTTCCTTAGATAACTGGAATTGCATGCGTCATGGTGTTACATGTAAATATCATTAAAATTGCATATTAAGAAATTTGATAAGTGCTATAGTAAGCCTGTAACTTAACTATACAGTTTAATACAAAGGGAAAAGGGGGTAAAAGACATAAAATTTATTTATTTATAGTCATTTATGATTATTATTTCTAACGCTTTGAAAAACTAAAGAATTCAGACCTTTCCTTTTTTTAAACTAAAACTTTAGACCTTTCCCTTTCATAAGGCATATATATGTGATAGCAGCAGTCAAACAATTGATAATGGAAAAGTTTACAAGAACACGTATCTGAGACTAAGTTTGGACTCCACACCCCACAGTATAAATGGACAGAAAAACATTCAAAATCAATCCATCAATTCCATTTAATTCATTCCATCAATTCAATTCAAGGGACATAAAAACATTATAAATATACAAATTACAGGACTGGCAAAATCAACATACAATTACAGAGCAAAATCAAAAGCTGTAATTACAGGGGAATATACAATTACAGGGCAAAATCAACTATTGCAGTTTTGTATTTTGAAGGCAAAATCAACATACGGTGAAGAAGAGTCGTTGATGATGAAGGCTGAACGATTGCCAGTGAAGAGGAGCGATGTCGCCTGCTGCTGTTGATGAAGAAGAAGCCGTCAGCTGTTGATGATGGGAAAGAAAAGAGATCATTGCCGGCGTGCCGCTGTTGATGAAGATTGAAAAGGAAGTTGTGAGCTGTTGAGGAGATCGTCACCGCTGTTGATGAAAAGGAAGCCACGACTATGAGCACTGATGACTAGAGTGATGACTAGAGTGAGGAAAGAGAAGGAGTGAAGACTGGACCGTGACCGTGATCGTCGCCGCTTTTGTGGTTGCCGGTTGGTTAATTAGAGAAGGGGATTAGGGATTTGTTCGGTGAAAAGGAGGAGATGGACTGATTTGTTCTGCGCTTTTGTGACTGGAGAGAAGAGTGAAGACTTTGTCACGCAGCGTGACTATGCTGCTTCACAGCTAATAGGCGCCGGACAGCTGGAGCATGGGGGGAAATTTTGCTTCAGTGCATGACTTTTGGTGAAATCATGAAATCGATCATGAAATCATGATTTTTCACGATTTCACCCGATTTTAACGATTTCACCCGATTTTAACGATTTCACCCGATTTCACCGATTTTCGATTTTTTCAAACGATTCAACACGCAAAACATGTTTTGACTCGTAAAATCATACGATTTTACGAGTCAAAACGCGATTTTAACAACCTTGGCAGCATTGCTGTTTGGAGCCGCCGTCCGTGAGCCACGACACCGCCACCGGCCTCCACCGCAGCACCGCCAGCGAAGCAGCCAGACCAGCAACGCACTGCCTCTTCCGCGCCAGGTAACTCTTCTTCCCCCTTCATTGTTTGCGTTTTGCAGCTTTTTACCTCCTGCATGCAGAATGAATAGCATTCTGCATGCAGGAAGAGGAGAGGGAAAATAATTCCCCCCCGGTTAGTTATGTTGCTGGGTCAGGCTGATTCTGGCCCAACATTATTGGTTTTTTTCCTTCTCTGGGCCAGGATGGTTCTGGCCCAGCCATGTGTTTATGGGCCAGACTGATTCTGGCCCATCCCTACTGTCTGGGCCGGGTCCGTCCCAGAAGAAAATAGGATATTTTTGTTAGGCTGAGATCGGCCCAATACCTTTTGGGCCGAAGATCGGCCCAACCCTTTTGGGGTTGAGTCCGGCCCAGCCCAACCCGACCCATCTAGTATTATATATTATATATTATATTGTTTTTGTATTTTATATATATATATATATATATATATATAAAATTTTAAAAAAATTCTGAAAAATCCTTAAAAAATTTGTTGATTTTCCTGCATATTTTTATCAAAATTATTTAATACTGGTTTGTATTTTTATACAGTAAAGATACAAATCCAGTATTAAAATACTTGGTTTTCGTCGAGACATCAAAAATATAAACTATAAAAAAAATGTTTTGTTTTGATGCATACGGCCTAGTCTCTCCAAAGATAGAGAAAAAAATCATCACCTCATATTTTCATACAACAAAGAAAATTTCAAAAAAATATATGTATTAGTATGCACTTTTGCTGTAACAACAAGTTTGTTAGAACCATGAGAACTAGGCCAATATTTTAAAAATTCTAAAAAATCTTTTTGTCTTCTTTTAGTATCTGGATTACAAATTTATACGTAAAACGTATTCCTGATATTAAAAATATATTTTTCATATAGACGTTAGAACGGTTAGGTTTTTACCCGATAAGATAAGGACCTCCTTACTGAGGAGGACTTTTCTTAAACCATAGACAGACCAACAACTAGAAATACGATAACACCTTAGTTTTTTATTAGACAATCAAACAATGCAGCTTATCTTAGGTAATATGTATTTGGGGTGCTAATACCTTCCCTTTACGCAATCAGTTCTCGTACCCGATCTCTGAGACCAGTTAGGGTTCCTAGTGACCAAAATATTAGGTGGCGACTCCCATTCCATTTTTCATTGATAAAAAACAAGAATTTCTTGTCTCTCTATATTTGCCAGATAGATAGATACATTTTAGATTTAAAGTGGAACATATTCGCCGCGACGCCGCACCCGTGCGACAGGCTTCACGACTTAATTCGCTAAACCTGCGACTTGGATCAAGGACTCTACTGAATTTAAAAATTTATTTTTTAACTATTTTTTATTTAATGATGTGATAAAAAAATAAATATTTGTAAAAATTAAGCACCAACTAAATGCCGAGATATTTGTTTAAGACTAAGATAACTTTATATAAAATAAATCAAAATAGATTATGATGACCCATTTAAAATTAATAAAATATATAAGGATAAAATTTAAAGAAAAAAATTGGAAGGTAGAATTTAGAAAAAAAGAAAAAAAAGTTTGAAAAAAAATTAAGACATTTTATTGTATATATAAACAATATGACATCGTAACATTAATTTTTTTTTATAAAAGAAATCAGCACATTTATCTCAAAATTCTAACAAAATAACACAATTTGAGAATCTTCTAGTAAATAGCACACTTTCATATTGTTGCACTTCTGAAGTTGGACATTTACTAAATGTCACTATTCGCAAATGCAACAAGACATTTGTCACGTTTTAGAAGCATGACTTATCATGAAATTTAAACATCTCCCAGATAAAAGAACACAAATAGATGCAAATATCTCTCTCTCTAAAAACTAACTTCCATAACCTTTCTCTCTCTTAAAACCCACAAATCACTTACGTTTTTCCCTTAAAACACCTAAAAAAAAATCAAACCCAATTTAGTCTCCAAATGTATCCTTAGATGTTTTCCTCTTTAAAATCCGTCACTGTCACTGTTGCTGTCGCCCCAACTTTTTTTCTAGTCCTACAAGAAAGGTAAACATATTACATTGTTATGAATTTGTGTTTGATTTAGTTGAAATAAAATCATTGTTAATGGTTTAGTTTGAGTTTAGGGTTTTTTGAATTAGTAATAAATTAGTTATTAATACCATTAATTAGAATTGATCTGATAGAGTTGAACATGAAAATAAGTTATATTAATTACGAATTATTTTTTTCAATAAATTATGTGTTTTATTGGATTTTTGATAAGTTGTCGAATTAGAGATTTTGTGTGGATTGGTTGAAATCAATCAATAATTTTATGGACTATGCTTGATGATTTCATGTTATAGAGCATGATTGCGATAAAATTTTGACAAATTACACATTGAGTTGAATTGTGGATAAGTTGTTGAATTTAATAATTGAATTGTGGATAAGTTGCTGAATTTAATATTTTCTTTGAATTGTTTTAATTTGCTATGAATTTTGATTTGATTTAATGCAATTAAGTATGAAAATATCAATTAGATTTGATACATGAATTATGTTTAATTTTGATCAAGTATGCATTGTGTTAAATTTTAGGAATTTTTTTGAATTTGTTATGGATTTTGGCAATTAAAATTGGAGTAATGCAATTTAGTTAAAACTATGTCTGATTAACTGAAATTCGATTGTTTATTACATAATTTATTATAACATATTTATGTTATGTCTTATGGTGGCGTATTATTCCTGATGTGAATTGTAATATCACATACAATGATGAGAGCAATTTATTGTTAAATAGTAATTTAGGCATGTCATATGCGAAAATGTAATAAACTATTTGTTAGGGGCTTGGATGTAACTATAATGTTATTGATGTTGAAATAACTTAGAGGTGTCAAATTGGTGAACAACATTATTATCATGTATCAATTGTATGTGATGAGAGTTTTAAGATATTGATTGATTTTTTTTCATTCAAAATGGATTGAACATGATGGTATTGTATATGAGTAGTAAACCAAAATCTTTGTGTCTCCCAACTTCTAGTTGAATATGTAAAAGTGCTTCACAATCTACTGATCTTTCAAAGTCATTAATAGAGGGAAAACAAATTTATTGTCGGATGATTTGTTACAAAAGGTTAATGATACTTTGTTTGACAATCCATTTACTGATCAACATAGATTTGACTATTCTAAGCCTAATAACAATGAAGATGATAAGACGTTAAACTTGAATATGATAGTAAATATTGATAATGATGTTGATAATGATATTGATGATGAAATAATACCTCATATTCTTGAATATGGAGATGCTTCTAGATCAAGTTTTGTTGTTTCTCATGATTGATCACTTAGTCATTAGAATCATTTAATTATTTTCTGAAAAGTGCTCATGCAATGCTTGTTTCAACTCTAATACAATTGATATATTACAAGTGTAATAGTTATTAGGTCAAGTAGAAATGTGAAACAAATAATTTTATTCAACAATGAATAATTTAGCCTTCATTAATAAAAGTTGAGCTGACAATGAGCAGAGATAAATCAAGAGATCATATTGCAATATTTTTCAATTCTGAACAATAGGTTTTCTAGGTCAACACCCCTATTAAATCGGGTGTTGTAAAAAAAGTCAGTTAAGCAGTCAGATTGAATAACAGAACATGCACATATGGTAAATGATAGGGCATACCGAACTTTCAAGTACATATGTTCTTGTATGTTGTGCTGAGAATCACTTAGACTTTACATAATTTGTTGATGATCATTACACGATTCAGAGCTACATATCAGTATATGGCATGACATCCTGTCCATTACCAGATGAGTTAGAATGAAGTGACTACACAAGACCTCAAGTTGAAGCAGACTTATCTATATGGAAACTCAAGCATGGTCGATGAAGGTCTACTCGTTTGCACAATGAAATGGATGCAAAAGAGAGTCATATGCATTAAGATGTGGTATGTGCAATGAAATAGGCTATAATAGGAAAACATGTCATATTCAACAATATATGTATGATAAAAAAAGTTAAAATATATTATGGCATTTTTCATTAGCATATTAAATCTATTTAATTTCACATTAAACACAAATACTCTTATATTAAATCTATTTAATTTCACATGTCATACAAATAATAAGTGTTGTGCACGTGAGGTGACGAATCTTCTTCTCATGTTAGGCGACCACATTAAGACACTGACATTCTTGGAGAGCAAGATTTTTTCCATAAAGAGTTTGAGTTACAGTACATGACTACTAGGCCCGTTGAAACTTCTGTCATGTAGTTGTAAGATAAACATCAATCAAAAGATGTTTTTGCTAGGATTGTAAGTATATTTAATTTTAATAACTATTTTCATTATTAATATTAAGGGTATTATATATTTATATAATTATATTTTAGATGGTTATGCAGGATGAGGTCACGATTTATTATCGGACTCATAAACAGATGAAACTACATGAATGAATTCAACCATATGCATTCCATATTGGTTTTTTACACATCAATTATCTAAAGCACATCAAGCTTGATCATGTCTTGATCCATGAACTAATTGAGTTATGGAGACGTAAGACAAACACATTCTATCTTAGGCACAAGAAGATGACACCGACATTGCAGAACATTGCAATTTTGTTTGGACTTCCTATTAATGAATGGGCAGCCACATCTACTTGAGTGTAATCATATTACATTATTTGAGCATACATTTGGATTGACACAATGTGAAACCCGAGAACAAATTATACAAAAAAGGAGGATTTATAATAAATTAAAATTTTCAAATACAAAAATAATGTAACTACAAAAAATAATAATGATAATAATGATGATGATAAAATTTATTAGTTTTAGAGGATAAAAAAATGGTTTAATTGAGAAAAAGGGAGAAAGATAGGGCCAAAATGGAATTAAGAAGAAATAAGACTATAAATATCCCATTCCTTCTCTCTCCCATGACTGGCTGGACAACATCAAGAAGGGGTGGAAATTTTCAGATTTTTCCTTCATCAAACCTAGGAGTAAACACCTAAATTAGTATACCTACAGAAGTCTTGGAATTATTAAGTAGAGGAAACACATTTAGGTGGAGAATTAAGAAGAAGAATTTGTGAAGAAAAAAAAGGGGAAGAGTGGCTGGCTATATGCAAGGAGAAGAAGGCTAAGATTCTCTTTTAAATTTTATGAAGTAAAGCTTAGATTTAATCCAAGTAAGGAGTTCTAATTCCAATTCTATGAAATTAACTTCAATTTGATTAGAAGTTTCATAATTTTCTTGAATTGGGAATTAGGCTTCTTGAACATTAAATTTGGGGAAAATACAGAAATGATTGAAATTAAGTAGACTAGAATAGTCTAAGTTGCCTCAAAAGATAAAATGAGTCCATAAAAAAGAGGAAGGGAACCCTCCCTTAGGCATGTTTCGACCAAGAGCCAAGCCAGGGAAGGAAGAGAAATTCTGGTGGGTTGAGTATTTTTGATGCATTAATTAGTGATAGAAATGGTCTTGAATATGGAGGGGTGCAATGAAAAAGAGAGAGAGAGAGAGAACAAATGCAAGGTGACCGGCCACTAGAAGGGAAGAAAGGAGAGGAGGAGAACGTATGATTTTCTTGCTTAATTAATTGAGATGTGTTGTTATTGTTGCAATGTCGCGGTCGTACAAATTAATTACCCTAGCTTCAAACACAACACATAAGATAGTATAGAGCAAGCAAGGGGTCGATCCCGCGAGGAAGATTCAAGTCAGATTTTTATGTTATATGATATGCAATTTAGAAGGGGGGTTTGGACGTTATCTGGGCTAAAACAAAAGAAAATAGAAAACTATCAAACAAAATTTAATAAAATCAGAAAATTATCAAGAGAACAAACCTTGGTTGCAAGCACACATCCACCTACAGAAATCAGAACTGATCATGGAAACAAAACATCAATTTATATTCTGAATATTTATCTCTTCTTAACACTGGTTAGTTAATGGATCCACCGTATAACTAACCCTAACCATCAAACAACCACAGTATCCGCACTAGTAATTTAATTCAGTGGTAGCCTTAAGAACTAGATAAGTTGATTAATCAAGAAAACATAACTGTCCGCAGTCTATGTTTGATTTGATTGAATGCTCTCCTTAAGATTAATAACGTAGATCTGCCACAATTATTAAACTCAGCTGCTTCACAAGTTCATATACCACAACTCCGGTTTTGATATTAAACTTAGCAATAGATTATCTACAATAATAACTTAGAGTCCGCTCTAGCAATTAAAATAAACAATCATAAGAAAAATAAGCATAGAAGAACAAACATATTCATCATATAAACAGAAAAAAAGGTAAAATAAATCTCATAGTTCTTGAAATCCGAAGGTTCCGTGTCCTTGCAACCAATAAAAAGTGTTTAGCCTTGCATGTTTGTTGAACAACTAATCAAAAAGAAGGAAGAATGCATAATTTTGAGTTTCTTAGAGGAGGGGGGCGTTTTTCTCCTCTTGGCTGGTTGCCCCCCTTATCTTTCCTCATTCTTTTTATATCCTAGGAAACCCTAGTCTCTATTTTACTAAATAGTCCTCCCTTAAGTAGACTGTTTATATTTAAGTACTTCAATAACTATTTTTGTAAAAAAGAAGAAATAGCCTTGCATGAAATCTTCAAACTTTAACTTAGAGGAGCTAAATTGCTGAAATAAAAACTTGGATATCGGGTTAGATGCTTCGGAACGTAATTTGGACTCGTTTCTTCACGAAACCTGTTTGTTGGCAGAATTCAGTTGTCATCTTTGAAAAATCATATCACCCTCATATGACATCATTTTTGGCAGAAATTTGGAGCAATTATAGATTGTTGAGTCAGGAATCCAAAACAATTGCGTTTTCAACAATTGGACTTCTGTAGCTCTAGATATTCAAGTTGGAATGGATGAAGGTCAACACTAGCAGATTGCGAGATTTGACTTTGAAAGCTGCAATTTCCATGCTTTTCCTTATTTTATTTTCTTGACTTAGACTTCCAGAAAGGTATGAATGTTAGCTTTTTAATGCCACTAGAATCACTGCATTTCAACCTCTAGAGCTCACGCTCTGCAGAAAACATCGATTGAAGGTCAAATCTGCCAATTATCTCTAATTTACTCCTTTTTGCATCTTTCATCCAAAAGTGCCTTCAAAACATAAAACAAAGAATATCAAGGCATTTTATATATAAAACATAGGCAAAAAACTAGTTAAATGTGGGTGAAACTATCGAATAATATGGTTGCATCAGTTATAATGTGGTTGTAACGCCTAGCACATTCTTATGCGTTTATACTTATTTTCATTGATCGAGTATGTAAAAAATACGAGTAAATTGTTTTCTTTTATAAGAAAAGTCTCAACAACCTATCAAAATTTTTTTTTAATTAAAAAACACAGTTTATCACAACTCTTGTTGAAATCATATTCACATAAATTATTTTTAAGTTTATCTTTCTCTTAAAATACATATATTCTTTCTGCATAAAACTAGATAAATCGGTGAACTTATGAAACTGATTTCCTCAAAAAAATTTACCTGTGACATACAAAAATTTAAAAATTAATTCATAATAAACATTTGCATGTTTCTAGTTACTAACGTTTAATAACTATATGATCAAAACCAATTTCATAAATATTTCTTTAAGAGCATTTATCTTACATTAATTTCCAACGTTATACATCTTCATTGTTCTCTGATAATTTTTTATTTCCAACATCTTATTCATCACATTATCATTCTTGTATCATGATAACTTTCCTTTTCCTTTTCCTTTTTTTTTTTCCCTTAATCTAGTTTAACACATCAATATACAATTAATTCCTTACAACTTTAAAATTGATCGGAATCATTCAAACATTTTCATACAATGTTTCTTTTCACCTTGGATTTATTTCATAACTCTTTCCCTTTCATGAATATATTCAGTTTATGTTATTATTTCATATCACATGGAATTTGCACCACAATTTATTTCCTCAACACATAAATCATGTCGCACGCGCGACGTTCGATGGCGATTTTCATTTGTTTGCTTGATTAGTTCTTTGGGAGTCGCCACCTAGTATTTGATTGAAGGGTACTAGGAAACCTGAATATACTGGTCTTTGTCAAAAATTCAAGGGTAAGGGACTGATTGTGGCTAGAGAAGGTATTAGCACCCTTAGTGCACCCTACCTGAGGTAAGCTACTTTGTGGTTTGATATGATTTGAAAATTTGAAATATTAATCAAATTCTAAGGTTTTAATAAATCAATTATTAAATCCCAAAATATATGTAGAAACATGTTCTTACATTTTCATAGAAAATATAACATAATTTTATTTGTCCTTGAGATATTTAACCATATTCAAATTAAACACTTAATTCTTTTTGTCTTTTCAATTTTTATAATTCAATAACATAAATAAAAATATAAACACACACACATCTCTTTTCATTATAATTTTCTCATACAAAATCTTTTACATGTAAAAACAAATAACAAAAATTCAATAAAATCAAATACAATTTAAAAATTTAAAAATAAACCCCAAAATCTACAAGAATTGCAAGGGAAGCCTTCTGCAACTGCAGGAACAGTGTTGAGGAAGGTTTCTGGGCACTTGAACAGTGCGGCGTGTCTCCTCCACCCGCTACCGCCACTGACGGCGCGTGAGTTCATGCGCCGCCAAGAAAACAAATCGGGAAGCAGGGCGTTTGTAACAGCTTCATCCCTTCTTGCTTTTCCTATCTGCGATGAGGAAATCTGTCACTTGCAACAAAAAGAAAACGCACAAACAACAATGGGTTTTAATCGTTTCCTTCTTTTAGATCTGACCATCCTCGGTCTTCTTTCTTCCTCCCGGTTTGTTTCCCTCTGCTGGTGGCAGATCTGGCCGTTGGTTCACAGTCCAGATCTGCTACGCGGGGTTGAACCGATGAAGAAGAGTCGGGGATTGCTAGGTCTTCAAGAGTTGGCGGCTGGTTCAGGAGAATGGGCTGTTGAGGCCGAGTGAGGAGAGAGCTGGGTCTCCTAGCCTGTGGGTTGCTGGCGGTATTGAGGCGGAGACACCGCTGCTGGGAGAAGGAGATGAAGAAGGCGCAGCTGAAGAATACAACGGGGGCTGACGCTGTATTCAGTCTAGAGATGAAAGGAGTGACGACCGGTCTTTGTTGGGTGTAGCTGGAGACCGTGAGAAGGAAATGGGAGGCTTTTGTGCAGAGGGCAGGTTTTGGCTGCAGTTGTTGGAGGTTGATGTGGGTGTGGCCTTGGTTGGTTTTTGGAGTTGGAGGCAAACCAGGGAAAGGGAAGGGGTTTTGGCCATAGTTATTAAACCCGGCACAGGGGTTGACCCGGCCAAAGGGCCAGGTCCCGGGTTATATGGGTTAACGCAGGTTAACTCGGGTCAACCCGAAAAAAATTAAAAAAATTTAAGGTTTTAATATTTCATATGAAAAATTCTATGCAAATATATGTTATAAATATTGTAAACAATGAAGTTTAAAAGAATATTTTAAAAAGTTTTTTTTATCCCATATTAAAAAGATATTATGTTAAGCTTTTAAGTTGAAATATTTAAACCAAAAAAGTTTTTTATCCCACATTGAAAAAACATAACTTTTTTCTTGGGAACATAGAGTATATATACTAATGGGTTTCAAATCCCACATTGAAAAACATAACTTATTTCATGGGAACATAGAGTATTTATACGAAAGGGCTTCAAATCCCACATTGAGAATATACTATGTTATCCTTTTAAGTTGAAGTATTTAAACCAAAAGGTTTTTTATCCCACGTTGAAAAAACATGATTTTTTTTCTTGGGAACATATAGTATATATACCAATGGGTTTCAAATCCCACATTAAAAAAAACATAACTTTTTTTCATCAGAATATAGAGTATATACGAAGGGGTTTCAAATCCCACATTGAAAAGATACTTGTTATCCTTTTAAGTTGAAGTATTAAACCAAAAGGTTTTTTATCCCACATTGAAAAAAACATGATCTCTTTCAAGGGAACATAGAGTATATATATATTAATGGGTTTCAAATCCCACATTGAAAAAACATGATTTTTTTCTTGGGAACATAGATTATATATACTAAAAGGCTTCAAATTCCACATTGAAAAGATACTATGTTATCCTTTTAAGTTGAAGTATTTAAACCAAAAGGTTTTTTTATCCCACATTGAAAAAACATGACTTTTTTCTTGGGAACACAAAGTATATATAGTTATATACTAATGGGTTTCAAATCCCACATTTGAAAAACAAAAAACCGGGTCTCATCCGGGTTTGCCCGGGTCGCCTGGGTCATGGGTCGACCCGCTGGGTCGCCCGGGTTTGACCGGGCTGTCGCCCCAACCGGTCTTTTAGTAAACCCGGACCGGTTTAGCCACTGGGTCAATCGGGTCCCGGGTCGACCTGCTGGGCCGGACTGGGTTTAATAACACTGGTTTTGGCTTGTATTGGTTTCAAGGGTGGCCCTGCTGGAGAAAGGGTTTGAGGTTTTTTCTTTTGTTTTCCCCCTTGTTAATTTTCTCCACCTCACTACCTTTCAATTTTTCTCCTCCTCGTTTTTTTCAGTGTAGCTTGGTAATCTTGACAGCACCCAAAAACTTGCAGCATCGCCACTGCCGACGTGTGGAATCACGTATTGTCTCTATTGAAAGAGAACCTAATGAATCTAAGACTCCTTTGTCTCCTCTTCGATTGCTCACAGATAGTACAATAAACAGACACTTGTAGAGGGAGTTCTGCTCTATTGAAGTTTCAGTCTTCTTCTTGTTTTTCAGCCCACGTCTGTCTCTTCTGCCTATTATAGTGTTTTGGTGGTGCCACTAGTTGAAGAGAGTTTCATATAATATGAAACAACTACATCCCCTCTTGCATTCCCCACTGGCAGATCCAAAAACAAATCTCTACAAAGAGAGCTCTGCCATATAGAAGTTTGATGTCTGCTCATGTTTTTTAGACCAAGTCTGACTTTTCTGCCTACTACAGTGTTTCGGTGCTGAAACTAATGGGGGAAAGTTTCACAGCATATGAAACTACTACATTCCCTCTTGCATTCCCCACTGGCAGATCCACAAACAAATCTCTACAGAGAGAGCTCTGCCACATAGTAGTTCAATGTCTAATCATGTTTTTTTTAGACCCCTATCATTTGCGGCTAAACTGGAATTGAGCTCACAGTGGGGGAAACTTCAAAGAACACTAATGCACCATTCACAGAAGGTTAATAGCTATTGGGTGCCATTGGAAAATGTAGAGGCTATGAACGACTAACAATGCAACTGACCAAGAACCAAGGTTGTCATTAGCTGATGACTGGAGGCGTTGCTGTTGTTGTTCATGACTGAAAAAGAGAGGTGCAGCTTCAATGGGACGTGGACAAGTAGTGTTCCCACAGAAGACTGTGCAGACATTCCCTTTCCATTTGATGCTTAACACTTGTTCAGAAAGATCCGAGTCTAGCTACTTCACATTTAATGCTCTCAACTTCCTTTTGACAATGAGCCTCTCTCTAACCATTTATTTATTATCCATCCTTTTCAGTCTAGTGTGGTAAACCTCGGATGGGGGAACCTATTTTTCATCCTAGTACATGCATGATAAATGTATGGCATGTAATCTATATGATGAACTTGCCCTTCAAGAGGGGACATATGGTCATAACTCTTGCATGATGAGACAAGAATTTTTTCTTGCTCGAACTCTACAAATAGAAATTTCTTAAGTGATGACCATTATATCCCCCATAAGTCCTGAATTCAAGATGTTTCACGAAGGGCTTGTTCAGATGCAAAATAATATGTACGGAGCATACATCCTAAATGCATGTTCTAATCTTTTTATGTGAGGCAAAGGGTTAGTTTACCACTTGGTTTCTAAAAAGGGTCTCTCGTTGTCCTAGTGATCACCCTCTTGAAGGCAATATGGGGGCCCGATAGGTAATAGGTTGGCACGTGTACCAATCATTACCAGTCTAAGCACTCAACGAAGAGTTGGGGTTTACACAAACTTAAACCTTGACTCAAGTCATAAGGCAAGCTGTTACTTCCCCACCTAACCTAAAGCTTGTGTGCTTTCAAAAATTAAAATATGTGATGCATGAGAGAATTCTATACAATGCATGAATAAAACAAAACACAAAAACACTTTAACACATCAAAACACAAAGCTTAGTCTGATAATGTTGAAAACAATACCTATCCCCAATGGAGTCGCCATTCTGTCGCACGTCCCCCGCGCGGCGTCGATGGCAATTTTTCATTCTTTTGCTTGATTGGTTCTTTGGGAGTCGCCACCTAATATTTAATTAAGGGCTACTAGGAAACCCAGATGTACTGATCTTTGTCAGAGGTTTAAGGGTAAGGGATTGGTTGTAGCTAGGGAAGGTATTAGCACCCCTAGCACACCCTACCTGAAATAAGCTGCTTCGTGGTTTGATGTGATTTGAAAATTTAAAATATTAGTCAAATTCTAAGGCTTTAATAAATCAGTCATTAAATCCCATAATATATATAAACATGTTCTTACATTTTCATGGAAAATACAACCTGATTTTATTTTTCCTTGAGATATTTGCCCATATTCAAATTAAACACTTAATTTCATTTTGTCTTTTTTTTTTATAATTAATAACATACATTAAAAAAATAATACAAAACACACTAGCATCACCTTTTTTTTTTTTACTCTAATATACTTACACACCCATAACTAAATATTACAAAAATAGCCAATATTCGAACCAATCCGAATAACACATTAAACAATTAAAATTTACAAAGAAACTAAAATCATGAACAGTGCCGGAAGCCCCAAGTCAGAGGAACCCACGCGCTGCCAGTGTCGACCGGGCGTGGAGAAGAAAATTTATAAAAAATTTAATCATTATTTAATTCACAACATATGTAATTCAAGTCGCCTTTTTGTTTCCCTAGCATTTATTATATCTATGATACATTGTACATCAGTCCATACAACACTCTTGTTATATTGAGAAATTTTCTCGATTCATTATTCATTCCACTTATTTCATGTCCATTTCTATTATTTTTAATTTATCACTTAAACTTCCATCACTTTTAAACTTAAAAGATGTGCTCATATTATTTTTCTTTTCCATTAACCTTTTTCTGCAGGGATAATTTAATACCCGAACCTTAACCCTTTAGCATAGTTAAACTCATGTACCCCGTGCTTCATTACATGTTATTGTTGCAGTCAGTTGGTCAGCCGAATAACTTATTAATCCTTTAAGATGACAATCTCAACCATTCGGAAACCATTATGCATAACTGTTTTTTTAAAATAATTTAATATACACTCCACTGAAATTCCGGTGGAGTTTTGCTCATACTTGAACTATACCAATTTATCGACATCTTCATCAATATCTTAATCCAATACTACAGTCATGATTTAATACTCGACACAATATTGCGAGGTACTTGACATTTTATTTAATACCAAATACAATTAGCTTTATACAAAATGATTATTTACTATAATCTCTTTTATAGATTTACCATATCAATTACTAAACCATTAATTTCTTATTTTATCCTTCACTTTACAAATCAATACAGTTAGCACAAACTAAGGATATACTAATGTCCTTTCTAGTCCAAACCAGGACATTTGTTCAATTACCAAATTATTACCAAATTATTAGCTTCTTCAATTGCCCATTAATCAAAGTACTAGTTCCATTAACCAAGATACTTTGTCCAATAACCCATTAACCAAAGCACTTTGTCCCATTAACCAGGACATTAGTTTCTCCAATTACCTATTAACTAGGGTACCAATTTCTCCATTTGCCTATTAACCAGGGCACTAGTCCCATTAACCAGGACACCGGTTTCTTCATTTGCCTATTAACCAGGGCACTGTTTTCTCCATTTGCCCATTTACCAGGGCACTAGTCCCGTTAACCAGGGCATTAGTTTCTCTAATTATCCATTAACCAGGGCACTAGTCTCGTTAACCAGGGCACTAGTTTCTCCAATTGCCCATTAACCAGGGCACCGGTTTCTCTATTTGCCCATTAACCAGGGCACTAATGCCCTATTAATCAGGGCACCATTTCCTCTAATTACCCATTAATCAGGGCACCAGTTTCTCCATTTGCCCATATACCGGGGCACTAGTCCCGTTAATCAGGGCACTAGTTTCTTCAATTACCCATTAACCAGGGCACTAGTCCAATTAACCATGGAACTAGTTTCCATAAAATATCTATTTATCAGTCGACTATCTCACACTCAGTTATTTTGAAGTTTCCATCACATATATATTTTTAATCGATAACAAATCATACATCGAATCCTGCCAATGTAGTCGATAATAATTATTGCATAGCAATTCTATCGTTGTAGTCAAAAGTAATATATACAAGGTTTTTCTGCCTTTACAGTAAATCACATCCATAATAGACTACCCATTATTGCCTATGCGATTAACTAGAACTTTTTAATTTTCTTAATAATAGTATCACATCAATGTTCATACTTATAATGGCATTATAAGAAAAATTACAATATTTTAACATTCATAAAATTTCCTAAATAGATTAGGTGCCAGACACCTACCTGTAGTTTGGTCACTGAATGCACAACCCTGATGTTATCCTCCCATAGGCAACTCTCATGTACCAACAAGAATTATTAAATCACTTATACAATTATTTCTTTCTAAAATTAATTAATTTTATTTTGCCATCGCGAAATTAAATTTAAACTTCACCTTCATAAATAAAAAATAAACTACTTCCAATCCATATACCCATTATAAATTATTTTTATTTATGATACATTTATCACCATGGTTTATCCAACTAATAAATTAGTTCTATTATCCATTCCATGACTTCAATTCCACCATTTTCCCTAATCCTTATATATAATACAACAATAAGATTAAACAAGGATTTTGTCACAATTTAACAACCAACTTTAACAACCCAATTCATTTATTTTCATGAACTTGGTCAAACCTTTATAAGATGGAAAAATTAAGATTTTCTTTCCATCCTATTTAATTTGCAATTCAATCCCTCTCACCATGTTTCTTAATATATTTCAATACTAATTTTATCATTATCCACATCCGTATTCCATACTTTTATTTCTTTCCTCACTTTGCCAAATTTCTTAATTTAGTAAGGATGTCATTTTCTTTCCCATTTACGTCCTACTTGTTTATGCATTACTTAACCCCATTAAATATATTTCCATCCAAACTAAAATCCAAACTTAGTCAAATACAATTTTTCTCTTCTTCCATTTAGCCTTGTTGAATTTATTTTTTAACATCCAATGAGGGATCAATTCTTCTTTGATTCTAGTTTTCAAAACCTCATCTAAAGTTAATTTTATTCATTTAAGCATGATAATTTTCCATTTTATCAATCACATGCATTCCCTATATTTTTCTACCAATGCCAAAATTTCAAGTAAGGGTAGCATGAAATTTCTTCAATTTTTTAGTCAATTAAACACTAACCCATTCAATTCTCATGCCAACAAACAAAATTTCATAACAATATCACAAATTACTACAACCAATATGCTAATCACAAAGTTCCATAATCACGCACATCATCACCTAAGTATACATGTATGAAATTTCTGCAATCAACACGATATAAACATACTACTACTAAGATTACAAGGAATTTATTTAGAAGAAACCTCAAGGTGAAACCATCCTTTATCTCCCTCATTCTTCTTCCTTTCTCCACACTTCATTCTTCCTCCACAAGCTTTAAAACCCTTAGATCACTCAAATATTTAGTGTAGCTCACCATAAACCTTCTTAATATCTTAACTCTCCATAATCATGCATTATTTTCAAGAATTGATGAGAGAATTGTAGAGAAGATGTAAAAAAATCCCTAACTCCCCTTTCTCTCCCCATAACCTGCTGGACACTCCAAGCAAATTGAGGTTTATATAGTAAAATTTTTATTATTTGCATTTAAGCCCTTGCCTTTCATATTTAAATTTATCTAGTCCCCATGAGTCATTTTATTTTCTTCTTTTCTTTTTCCTTTTGGTTGGCTGGAAACAACCCTTTGAAGGTTGACATTTCAACTGATTAATACCACTTTCTTTTAATTATATTACCATGTGTCTTTAGTATATATATTGTTTTTTACCCGGTTACCGAAACTTTTTCATGCAAATTTTTAAAATCACCAGACATAGTATTCTAAAAATTCTGAGACTTTACCCCATGGTAAAATAATATATTATAATACTCCACATAAAATTTCAACTCAATTTGTCAATCATATTAAAAGTTATGCGCGATAGCGCAAAACTGGTCAAATTGCAATTTTCTAAAAAAATACCAATTTCTCCAAAACTTTTGAAATTTAACCAAAGTTACAAAAATATATTAGAAGTCTCCACGTAAATTTTCATATTTTGTTGACAACTTGAACGAGAGTTATGAAATTTTATCGCAAGACTAGTCGATTTATGATTTTTCACCCTAAAATCAAAATCTCCGTATTTCATCCTTGCGTAAAGCACCCAATCATTTTACTGTCTCATCAAAGCCACTTTACTATATTTATTTTCCATTTTTAGTCATTTATGGCTTATTCCCGTGCCACGATAACATTACCGGTTTCTCGCCGGTGTTTACACCAGCACTTTTCATACCATTCTTTTCTTTATGACTGGGGGTTTATAGTGGTTGCTAGTTAGAAAAAAAATCCATCACTTATAAGGAAGAGAAACCCTTCATTTTTTTGGGTAGGTTCAGCCAAAGTAGAAATGAATTAATTAACTTGGTACAAATGACCTTGGGAGGTCACAATGAGATGGGTTGCCATGTATAAGGTGAAGGCATGGCTGTATCTAATGATGAAGAAGGGATTGGAGAAAATGTTTTTTTGGAGATACCTTGCCCATTGATGAAACAGGGCAGGTTTGTCGCCCTAATTCCTGAGGGAGTTCAAACATGAATACGATAGAATCCAAGGAAGGTCCTTTCACAGAAGTTGTAGCTGGGAGTGTCAGCTTTCCAATGAATCTAACCTCATCTAATTTGGAGTTCTGGAACTCCAAATACAAATAACAATTTGAGGGGAAGTCAAGCTATCACCTCTGCTGGCAGATTCGGCCAAGTCGATAAAACGACAAAATTTAGCCATATTAAGGGTAAATTTTGTTTTCTTGCCCTTCGTAAAGTGTGTAACATCGTGTCTTGATCTTCAAAAAGGAATAAACTGTGATCAAAATTGAATTCATGATGTCCACTTGGGCTACTAATGAGCTGAAAATGTTAAAGGATAGTAATGAGGAATGTAGGCGAGAAACAAAAGAATGGTAAAAGAGAAATGAATATTATTGCCATTGTTGCTGTTATGTTGTGATATGTGGACTAATATGGAATAATGATGGGTGTTTGTGGTTTCAAGAGAAACCGCAGGAGGAGTGCAGCAACAACAGGGGAACGCAAGTCAAGCGTCTACGGCAAGTAGGTACTCGGTACCTATATCTCCTTTAGTTAATAATTATTTTAACTAACTGTTGAACTATAAATTTTGGTGCTTATTGATAAGTAAAAGAAAAGGGGAAAAGAAAAGGTTAAACAACGGGAAAATGGAAACAGAGAACTAGATTTAATTTATGGGTTCTTTTGGAGGAAATGAACAGTAACAATGAACATTATGAATGACTATTCCTCGAATTTGATTAGCCTGTCCTAGATATGAGAGGCTAATGATGTTAGCCAAGTTGGTTAACATTGGCATGACCAGTACATGAGAGGAGGAATATAGAACTTGATTAAATATTCGGGTTCAGAATAGTTAATGATATCGGCGGGTGACGTCGATATCGATAAAATTTATGGGACTTGATTAGCTAATGATGTCAAGAATCCTTGATATCGGCATACCCGAAGACCTTTCAAGGTAACATGGAACATTGATTTACTATTTCAGCCCGAAAATAGTTAATGATACCAACGGTCGCATTAGTGTCAGTATTTTCATGAATTTGATTAGTTGACCCCATGACAGGCAACTAAAGACACTAATGGGGGTCATTAGTGTCGACAGAAGTCTTTAGTGGGGAGAAGTGGCAGGGTGGATACACTCGATCAGAGCTTGGATTACAAAAAAAAAAGGGGACATAGTTAAAGGAAACAAATTTGCGGATCCTTAAAAGGGGCCAGTTATGGTGTATGGAATTACATATGACTTAAGTAGGTAGACGTGTTGCATAATTTTTCTTCCATGAAATTGTTTGTATTTTATTTTATTTTTAATTATATGAAAAATTTATTTTTTGCAGGTCCCTCCCATTCACGTTAGGAATAGAATTTTGGTTCTTTTGATCCCTTTTTGTGTAAGTTAGGAACTTAGGAATTATTTATGTAATTATGTTATGCAGTAAACATGTAACTTGAATATAATAGTATACTCCTTGTATTTTTTTGTGTTTGGAATATTAAATGTATCAATATGTTCTTAGGATATTTTAATGTACTAGCTTATGTTTAGAATGTTAAATTGTGTTGTGTTTATATATGAAATTTCAGTGCTTGGATGGTTCTTTTAATTACTAATTTATGCATGTGATATGAGATGTAGATTGAGTATGAAGATTTGTCCTAAGTATATTCTTGAATGAATTAAATGGTTGAATTGGACCAATTATGGATGTGTTTATGGGTGGGATGCAATTATAAATGCATGCAGGGTAAATTGTCGATAACTTGAAACCTCTCGGTATAGGGGAGACTTTGCCAAAATTTTGTTAGGAATTTCGGCGAACTCAATGTACAGATAAAAAATTATGCTCCATTTACCCTTTATGTGAAAGTTAAATGGATAAACTAATCTAACTATTGGGTTGTTACACACCCTCTCATTTTGAATTGAAAAGGGGTAGAATAAATCTTAAATGGATTAAAGAGACATTTACCGTACCACTAGAAAATGTTAACAACGAGGTCTTGTGAATGTATCCATTAAATTGTGATTGAATATGTTGATTATTTATTAATATATATGAATTAGTATGTTAATTTTAATGTGTTATATAGATACTCCAGAGCAAATATACTGTATTTGTTTGACGGTGTATTATTCATAGATCTCATGAGGAGATATATGCCTTTAATTTATCTGATGCTTTTGAATGATTTTGATGTCATCCCTATATATAGCTGGGGATATACTGTTTTGGCATGCCTGTACAGACATTTATGTCTTGCATGCATGAAAATCGCCAAACATTTTAGAAGATGTTTGCTACTTTTATAGGTATGAATCAAAGAATTTAAAATAATATTTACATTTTAAATGTTTGTTTTTAACACAAAATCAAAAAACATGTTTTTTTATTTAATAACAATTATGGTATTGGGAACATCTTCATGTGGGTTAGCTTCAAACGCCTAGATTGCCGCTTATAACTGTCCAAACTGTAAGGGTTACACTTCAGCTTCCACTAGGATATAGGTATTGCAATGATATTTGCAATTATATTTATTTATATTTTCTGATTTTAACTTTTAAATATAATTAAATTGACATATTTGTAATGCTAGGTGATGTGCTAATAGAATATTTGATAATAATCCAACACATGTGTTGTCATTTTATCAAAGTGAGCTAGATATGTAGTAGCCTATCCAAGTAATTTTTGAACTATTTGTCAAATAAAAAAAAATTTAACTTCACCAAATTACAGTTGTTTAATATTTCAGAAGCTTATCTTCTACAGGTCAAGTGGATGCCTTATGAGGATGAAATATTGACAGTTTCTACGGTTATTTGCACTAATGGGATAAATATGTGAACATTAGTGGTCATGTTGATATTTTTTAAGATGGTTGGGCTATATTGCCTGAATTGGGTAATGCAACAATTTGACTACAAATAACACATTTCAGTCGACATCGATACGAGTGATGCATTGCATGCCATAAATTATTGGGGTAAAAATAATGATTATAACTGGTTAAGTCGACATAGAGCTTATGTATCACAATGAGATTTATAGAAGAATGAGATATTTAAAGAGTATATCCTGTGGTTATAGAGTAAGAGTATATGACTTAGTACATAATTATCACATGTCGAGTCATTACACTAGATCCAAAGCAAGTTCCCCCACCTATATACATGCAATATAAGCAACATGCCCAATTGATTCAAAATACCATATGTAATCAAATTTTTTACGAAAGGCCGCAACTGTGCTTAGTAATATTAACGAAGAACACGAAGGATGTACCTATATGTCTTAGTGGTTCAATGTTTGCCACAATGGATTTAATAACTTTAGAGAGAAGTTAACTTTTAAGGATGCAGTAGCAGAGAATGATGCTAGTTATGCAGGAGTAGAAGCAAGATGTAGTCGTGCTATTGATGAGTCTGGATCATCCAATAAACGACATAGACATAGCTAGATAGATAGATTATGTTGATATATTTCGGGATTTCAACTTGCATTCTTGAGGTTATTTGTGATTATAAAATGTGAGAATTTGTTGTGTTTGGTTATTGTGGTTTTTTACAGGTATTTTTAAACGGAATGAAATTTTGGATATAGTTTCTAAATAGAAAAAACTCTACCCTTTTTTTAAAAAAAATTGAAAATTTTCTTACTCTCTAAAATCATTAGCTAAATTAAATGGAAGATTAAAAAAAAAATAATAAATCTCATAAGAACCATTTTTTTGTTAGATTTTAGATGTAGGAGAATTTTGTTACTGTATTTTTGTGGAATTGTTGCTGGAATTTCATGGAATGATGGGAGGCTACTGAAATTTAATTGATATCACAATTTAAAAACACGATATTAATTAATAATAATGATTTAGAAACATAATATTAATTAAATATTGCAGTTTAAAAACAGTTAAATTGCATAATATGTCTGGTAAACCTGTTCAATTGTTTCAGTAGAGTAGTAGTAATATAGCATAAACGTGTTCAGTTATTTTATCAGAGTAGTAAGTTATTTGCCTCTGGCTAAAAATCAAAACATACATAATTTCTATCAAAACAACTGGGCACCTAATTATTATTTTTTCTTATTACAAAGAAGAGGCTCAAATACGAGACTTTTTGAGAGGAGCTACTACGAGTTGATCTACATGGTCA
Organism: Populus deltoides; assembly: GCA_015852605.2. NCBI lineage: Eukaryota > Viridiplantae > Streptophyta > Magnoliopsida > Malpighiales > Salicaceae > Populus > Populus deltoides. Next base: position 6,738,066 of record CM027581.2, read on the forward strand.
TTGGGAACTAATTTCTTTTAAACATGAGGTTTTCGCCAATTTCAAGAGTATTGCTAGTACCATCATTTCCTTTGTACTTGTACCACTTTGCACAAACTATAAAGTAGCCCATATTTATGACTCCGAGAGCAGCAACCAGGTAATAGAAGAGGTCCAATCTTCCCTTGTTAAGATCTTCAGGCAACCAATCCCCACAAGCACTCTTTTTAGTTATTTGGTGAACCATGGATATCAAGAATCCACTGAGGTAACTAGATACTGCAACACCAACAAACGATAAAGACCCACCGATGCTTCTCATGTTTTCTGGGAATTGCTTGTAATACAACTCGATTTGTGCTATAATTGTAAATGCCTCAGAAATTCCTATGAGTATCAGCTGAGGTGCCAACCACAATGCTGACAGAGAGGATACATTGACATTACTTCTCGAGTCTACCCCTATCGGGCTACTGATTGCCAAAGCTCTTCTTCTCTCTTCCACTATGCCAGATATAAGCATTGTGACTATGCCAAGAGCCATGCCAACGCCCATCTTTTGGAGGATTGTGATTCCACCTTCTTTCTTGGTGTACTTGGCGAGCCATGGAACTATTAGGCGATCGTATATAGGTATCCAAATGGTTAGACCAAGCATGGAGAAGATAGCATACGAAGCTGCTGGAATCTTGAAATTAGTATTGCCAAGGCCTCTATTCGATTGAAGGGCCTGGAAGACTACATAGGTTTGCTGCTGAATTAAACCAATATAATATAAGAGAGCTGAAGCCCAAATGGGAATCACTCGCAACAAGCATTTTACTTCCTCTACTTGTTGCAAGCTGCAAAGTCTCCATGGAGTGGCTGCTGACCCATTTGACATAATTTGGTCTTCAGTGGTCAAGATTGCAGCTTTGTCGAGAAATCTGACAAGCATACATCATCATTTTGCTATAGTAACAATAAAGAGTTATTAATTAGATAGCATACAGAAATCAATATTTTGTTAATTAATTACCTGAATTGATCAGTATAGGGAAGGTTGGAGCTGATGGAACGGGCTGGGATATGGTTAAAAAGGGAGAGCCATGGTTGCTCCGGTAGCTCGAGTTTCCTCTTCTTGATTGCAGCCACTATAACCTGCACCACGCTTGTTAAGGGGCTTCCATCTGGTTTAACTTTGACATAAATCCTTGAACCAGCGAAGAAGAGCACGCATGAACAGAACATCAAAAATGCAGGGATTGCTAGCCCCCAAGCCCAGTTGATATCTGACTGTACATACACTACGATTGTCAAGGATATCATCATGGCAAAAGTGAAGGTGAAGTAGTACCAATTAAAGAAGCTGGTGATTCCCTTCCTTCCTGATTCGGTTTGGGGATTAAATTGGTCGGCACCAAAAGCCAAGTTACATGGCCTAATGCCGCCACCTCCAATTACAAGTAGTCCCAGGCCACTTAATAGAAAAGTCATTTGCCATGGCGTTAGTGCAGGGCATGCAGCAGTATCTTGTGTTCCACTTGCACATTGGGGTGGGTGTAGCTTTGAGATTGCCGCTGTTAGTGTTATTACCACCATCCCCTTCAAAATACAACAGAAAAACATTGATCTCTATCAAATTAGTTGCATAAGAATGAGATTAAGACTAACACCATCGATGCTTTATGCTCTTACTTTGTAAACTCTATCAAATGTCATATGAATGTATGCTTGATTCTATATGTTTGAGAAGCTCCTCAATAACAATAATAGTAGTGTTAATTGATTTATACCAGAAAAGAGGCTATGGAAGCAAATGCCAGTGTCTTGTAACGACCAAAGTAAGTGTCACAGAGGAAGGCTCCTAATAATGTAGCAATATTGGTGGTACCATTGAAGATATTTATAAGAGTTGTAGCTGTAATGCTTTTCATGTGGAAAACGGTAGTAAGATAGACCAGTAAGTTGGACAAGGTTCCTGTACTCCCCAGCTTCTCAAATGTCTCATTTCCTGCATTTGTTATATGTTACTCCATCTAGGTGAAAAATCCAACTAAGAAATGAAGAAAAACACCCCTAGGCCTTACCTATAACAAAAGGCATGGCTTTTACCCCTCTGTAGTTCTCACGATGCTCATCTGCAGGCTGCTCCATCATGCTATCCATCCTTGATCCACTGGATTTTCTCTCCTTGCTGTGTTTATAATACTAGCTATCTAGCGGAAGATACGTGGAGAGTTGCTTTTCTTTTGGTAAATAATTGTGGGTGCTTAATGTGATGATATTGTTGATTTGCAATTTGCAAAGGGCCAGCAATGTTGACCAAATTTGCACTGACAAACAAGGTGTCAACATCTTCACTTAATGCATGTTCCCAGATGTGTGACTGCAAATTAAACAAAAGAATAAATAAGCAAATAATTTTCTGTATGAGTTGTAAAGAGTCTCGAGGTGCAGAATAACGATGTTAATTCTTTATTATTATAATTCAATGGAAGAAATTGCAGTTAAACTTCATTTATGTAAAGAAAATATACAAACTTTAGACTAAACTACTTGTGCAAGGAATAAATAATCGATCATATCACTCTCTGATGTCACTGAGACTGCTGTGTTTTTCAACGAGGAAGGTATCAGAATGGTTGAAGTTACAAGGTATGTACGTTTCAATAAAAAAAATGAATGGTCGGAGATTCGAAAATTTTGCTTCTATAAATATCTTGGAAAGGCGTGAGGATTTGAGGACATCACTACTGTCTTTTTTTTTTTTTTAATTCGAAGATACATCTCTCATGTTTAATACCAGTACACTAACATAGAGACAACTAGAAAGTCGGTCGCGGAGAAAGTTTTTGGTAATGATATTTGTTGCTACCTATTTTAACTAAAAATAAAGGGAAAAAAAAGTAAAAAAATATATAAAAAAATATACATGAAGTAAGCCTAAAAAGAATTGCTCAAGTTTAATGGTGGAAGACTAAAACACCAAGTGAAAGCTGATAGATCAAAATGTCCAAATTAGCAACCCAAGATCTTGATTGACAAAAGGGTTTATTAGTAAAAATGCTTTTTTAGGTGTTTAAGGACTCAATTGAAATTTTAAAAGGTTTAATTAAATTTATTGAGGGCTTAATTGCAAGGGAAATCAACATTTAGGAGTCAATTTTGATATCAATTGAAAAAAATAAAGTTTAGGGATTGAAATTGGATTTTGAAAAGTAATTGGTTAAATCAGGGCTTAATTGCATAAAATTCAAAGTCTGGTTAGCAAATAGGGACTTAATTGAACAATTTATGAACCAAGAACCAACTTGCAAAACACGCGCGACTTCAGGGATTGGAATCAACTGAAATCAGGGGTCAAATCAAAGAAAATTGGAAGTTTGATGGTCATCTGGGGGTCTAATTGAACAAATCAGAGATCAAGGATCAACTCGTAAAAGACGCTTAAAATTGGGGATGGCAAATGAATCTAACAGGGATGCAATTGCATAAAATTAGAAAGTTAGGGGGTAAATTACGGGTAAAATCAAACGAAATCAGAAGAATAGAGATCGAATTGAAAAATGCCAGGTCCCAAATAAAAAAAACCCTAATCTGTAGGGATTAGCCAAAATAGCACTGTTCAAGGTATTGTGCATCTTCTTCTTCAGTTTTTGGTTGATCGGGTAGGCACTTTTAGATGAATAAATGTGATATTTCTGACCACTCCAAAGGCTGCAACCATCACCATTCAACTGAGAAACACCCCCTTTACAACCCCATGTCTTTAAAATCAAACATTTACATCCTATTTTCTCTATTAATCTCCACAACATTTTGTCCCTAGTCAGCCAACACTACAACTTCAGTCATCATGCTGTTTGAGTAGACACTTTCAAACTTTTGAATGTGGAGTTACAAACCTTCAAATCAAACAAGAATGGATCTAATTGAAAGATATGCACCCTTTCTACCAAATCCAGGTGGTCTCAGGCAACATTGATGTCGGAGTTGCTTCGATGAAGCCATGAAAGTGACCAACCTAGTCAGCCTTGAAAAAGACACCTATTTGGAGAAAACCATCGAACTTTTTCATGTGCTCCCATTTAAAAACCCCCAGAAGGTTCCTATCAAGGGTTTAAAACCTTTCTCTCTATATCTAAAGGCATGAAACACCTCACTTTGATCTCCAAGTTTCCTACAAAACAACCTAAACCCAAAACCATTGGTTCTATGGCAAAACCAGTTAGGTTTTAGTCCGTTAGAACCCTAACAAACCCATCTAGAAGACCTGAATCTGCCTATAAAAAGAAGGGATCCAGGAGCATAAAAGAGGAGGGAAAAAAGGAAGGAAAAAAGGAGCAAAAGAGAGAAGAAAAGAGGAACTTTGGCTAAAAGGAAAGTAATTCGATCCAGAAGAACTTGGAAGCTGCAACCTTGTCTGGGGATGTCTGAAGATAAAGAAGGACGACAATATCAAAAAAATCAATTCAGGTTTGAAGTTTCTAAACTAAAAAGGTATATACTTTCAAACCTTGAAGGTGGCATGAGGCCTACTGGATTGATCTTTTGTATTCAATGCAAAGTTTTGAATATTTTGATATGTTATTGATTGGTTTTACATATTTTATTATATGTTTGTTTTGATTTTATGAATGCCAAAGTGGTAGCAAAGAGGATGCTCATTTTTTGTTAACAGAGAGTTGGTTGTGTTTTTCTAGGTTGCTTGTTATGTCCTTAGGGATGAAAAAGTTGGATTTTAAAGCTCGGATTGTTTAAGCATGCCTTTTTGCTTTGAGTTGATAGTTTTTAGGATTAAAAATCAATGTATTTTTTAGTTTTGTTTATGTTCTTGTTTTTTTTTTTTCTCACAAATATATTCATTATTAATAATGTGGTCTATGGGAATAAGGGAGGCATGCTTTAGAAGCTTAAAATGGCCATTTTAGGTTTGCTTTAGTTTTATGGGTTTTCTGGTCTGCTAGTGTAGAGAGAGAAATTCATCATTGACGACGATTCCAACCACAAAAATAAACAATTTTGTTGTCAAGGAGTTCCATTTCATGAGAGGAGTATAATCTAGGTGTTTTTTTTTCCTTCCCCTTGCCTAAGAATGTAGATATGGCCATAAGAATAATTCTGATTTTAGGTAAATTTTGGTTTTTTGAGCTGTTTTTTGGGTTATTATTATTTTTTTTTATGGTCATGATAGGTTTATTAAGGTGTTTTGAGTAAACAATGGGTTGGAAATAGGTTTTAAATTGAAAAAAACTAAACCCCCGATTTTATGGTGACCCCTGGATGCAGGAATCTACAGAATGTCGACGACACGTCGTTCGCTATCTTTTTTTTTTAAAAAAAGAAATGGGGCGGATGACCTTTAAGAAAAGAAAAAAAAAGACAGACCAAGGGCTTGGCTGGAAGGCTCAGGCGCCTAGGCTGTTTGTTTTAATGTCCGAGCCCACGTTAGGCTCTTTTTTTATTCTTCCTATTTTATATTTGGTTTTAAAAAAATGATGAAACAAATTATTGAACTCAATTGAATCCATTATTATGGTAGCAGGTTTAATGAGTTAATTCATAATATTTGAGCTATTATTTGTTTTTTTTAATGCTTTTTCTGTCCTTTAACTTTTTTTTAAATACCATTTTCTCCTTTGTTATCGATGATCTATTTTCTTATTTAACTCAAACCTAAAAGAATATAATTTCACCATTTGTTGTCAACGATCTACCTTTGTTATCTCGAACCCATATGCTTATCGCAATATTTTTACTTTTAAAAAATATGTTGTTTTATACAAAACAAATATCATGCGCTTTATTGTTGTATAAGTAAATGAGAAATAATCTTTGGGATAAAAACATTATTGAATCATATGACGTGCGTAAATCTCATTGTGAATTTGCTTGGTTGACTCGAGTTCACTCAATTTTTTTAATCAAATGCTGGTTTTCACTGATTTCATCCTTCAACATTAAGTTAGTTCAAGATTGAGCTTTCCAATTTGTTTTTTTTTTCAAGATTATCCTTACAAGTTGTACAAGTCACCCAATTTAATCCAAGTGGATCAAATTTTTTTTTCATTTTATTCTTAGATCGAAATATCTTTCAATTCAATGTTAAAATCTATTTTTTTAAGACATGTTACCAATGACTAGATATTATTTTTTGAGCTCAAAATGTTTTTTACTACGATCCACGATGTGCTAGTAGTTACTATAACATGTATCCAATAATAAAAGTAAAGAAAAAAAATGCATACTTTATAAACCCAAATTTAAAAGGCCCCAAAAAAACCTCCCAAAAGACCCCAAAAAAATCATCATAGGCCATTTTTTTTTCAAGAGGGATGGGCCCAGGCTGTTTGCTTGGGCCCTGGCCCATACTAGGCGTAAGCCAGCCCAAGTTGCATAAGCTCGGGCGTGGTAGCCCAGAACCTAAATAAGCTCAAGCTACCACACTCGTTGAGCCCAACGTGCTGGGTTCCGGCAACGTGCGTTGACTCATTTTTCATCTCTAATGGGATCAAGCACATTGCAAGAGCCCAACACTCCCTTGAAAATTTCCAAGACCGCATACGAGTCCTTTAATATTTTATATTGATTCAATACATATTATTTTAAGTAAAATACCATTTAAAATATCATAAGGGTAAAATTACACTTCGGCTCCTTCTCTTCACATAACGACAATACTCATACACCATGAATCCTTCGAACTCTAGGTGGATAATCTCTTCATTCTCAATATTTTTTGCATATTTTCAAAATCTATCTCTCTAAAATATCTTTGCACTTTATTTCCATAAAAATATACTTACTTGAGCATCCGAGAGTCTTCAAATCTACAAAATAGGACCTAGGTATCAACCACTTTGACTAGAGAAAATGAATCAAATTGATAGAACTAAGAAATTAACCGATTATCCAACACATAAACCTTGATCCTAAAATACTTGAATTTTTTTCTCGACCCCTGGCAACACAGCAGTAGCGTGAAATTGATCATCGTGGTTCGAAATTTTGAAATATAGGTAGAAACAACTTGTAGAGTGAAATAAATAAATAAATAAATAAATAAAATAGTAGAAAAACATACACCAATTTCATTGGTAAGGAACTTTTTAGTTAATGATCTTAATCCTATAAATTACAAACATAAATCTACACCATGAATCATTCGAACTCTAGGTGGATAGTTTCTTCATTCTTAATAGTTTTTGCATATTTTTAGAGTCTATCTTTCTAAAATATCTTTGCACTGACAATCTCTTCATTCTCAATATTTTTAGTATATTTTCATAGTTCATCTCTCTAAAATATCATTGCACTTTATCTCTATAAAAAGATATTTACTTAAGCACTTGGGAGTCTTCAAATCTACAAAATGGGACCTAGGCGTTAACCACTTTGACTAGAGAAAACAAATTAGATTTGATAGAACTAAGAGATTAGCCAATTATTCAACACATAAACATTACTCTTAGTTGAATTTTTTTTTCTCATCAATACCTTTTTTTTTTCAATAGAATCCGTAGCACCAAAAGCAATTATTAGAAAAGCTATGTTTTGTCTACAAGTTGAGAATAATAGAATGTGTCAGGTTGTGCCTTAGCCAACCTTCCTATTTATATATATGCGGCAAAACATTGCAGTAACTGTAGGGATTACAACATTGGAATAATCCTATATTAATTTTCTATTCTAATATATACATGTTATACATTCTATAATATGCCCCCTTAATCTGAGGGTGGGGGATCAACCCGAAGCTTGAACCGAAAAGCAGTAAAGGATGCAATAGGAAGCGGTTTAGTGAAGACATCGGCAAGTTGTTCCCGAGAGGGAACAAAATGAATCTGAATCTCTTTCTTGGCAACGCGGTCATGGACAAAGTGATAATTCACTTCAACATGCTTAGTACGAGCATGGAAGATAGGATTGGCTGAGAGATAGGTAGCACCAAGATTATCACACCAAATGGTAGGAGCAAAGACTGAGGGAGCCTGCAAATTTATTAACAAGTATTGAAGCCAAATGATTTCAGTGGTACCATCAACAAGGGCTTTATACTCAGACTCAGTAGAGGAGCGAGCAACTGTGCGTTACTTGCTAGATTTCCAAGAAATCGACGTCTGACCAAAAAAGACAAGATAGCCACCCGTAGACTTGCGATCATCAATACTACCAGCCCAATCTGCATCTGTAAAGCCATGTAGAGCAAAAGAGGAGCCTCGAGTGATATGAAAACCATAAGATGCCAAACCTTTAAGATAGCGTAGAATACTCTTAACAGCGACTCAATGAGAATCTGTAGGAGCATGCATAAACTGACAGACTGTATTAACAGCAAAACATATATCTGGACGAGTGAAGGTAAGATATTGAAGAGCCCCCACGATTTAATGAAACAGCAAAACATATATCTGGACGAGTGAAGGTAAGATATTGAAGAGCCCCCACGATTTAATGAAATCGTGTAGGATTAGAGAATGAGTGATCCGGTAATAAAGTGACTTTCGAGGGGAGACTGGAGTATCAACGGGTTTGCAGGAAGTCATACCAGCTCGGGTGAGGATGTCAAGAATATATTTATGTTGACGCAGCATTAAACCCATACCGGTAGACGGAACTTCAATACCCAGAAAGTAGCGAACAACACCTAAGTCACGAAGCTTGAACTCAGAGCTGAGTAACTGTATAAGGTGATGAAGCATAACAAAGTTGCTACCCGTAAGTAGAATATCATCAACATACACTAGGAGATAAAAGATATTAGTACCATCAGATAATATAAACAGGGAGGTGTCAACCTTGGAAGCTTGGAAATTGACGGAGAGCAAAAAATCACTTAGACGAGTGTACCATGCTCTCGGTACATGTTTCAAACCATACAATGATTTGTGCAATCTGCACACATGAGATGTGAAACCTGGAGGTTGTTTCATGTAGACCTCTTTAGTAAGAACACCATTGAGGAAGGCATTATGAATATCAAGTTGATGAATCTTCTAATTTCACGAAACCGCGATAGAGAAAACCAATCGGACAGTGGCCTGCTTAATAACTGGACTAAAGGTTTCAAAATAATCAATACCTTCCTGCTGGGTAAAACCTCTAGCAACAAGGCACGCTTTATAGCGCTCAATACTACCATTAACACGACGTTTAATCCAATATACCCATCTATTGCCAACAACGTTCATCGAAGGATGAAATGGAACCAAAGACTAAGTGCGATTTGTGCGCAAAGCGGCGATCTCATCACATATAGCATTATGCCAAACTGCATACCGGTCAGCATCAGAAAATGCGAAAGGCTTAGAAGAGGGAGAATGCAGTACCCGTGTGGAGGTAGAGGTGGCGGCAGCAGAAGCAACCAGATTTGTTGTCTTCGGCTGCCGCGGTCTGAGAATCATAGGATGTCTACTGCGTGCTGGTGGAGATGCAGGGGAAGATGGTGGCAGTGAGGAGACATGTGGCAGCTGATAAGAAGATAAATCAACCATAAGTTGCAGACCTGCGGGAGAGGATGATGATGAAGCAGCCTCAAGCACAGGACTGTCAACAGAGGAGGGGCTGTAGGCAGAGACCGAATCTGCAGGAATTCTTGCCATGGTGGGCGAAGTAAAGGAGGGACTAGAGAGCGCCCCAAGGCCATGAGGAGATGAGACCAATTGACTAACTAAACCTGCATCATAAGGGTTAGATAAACAAGCATGGGATGATGGCCAAGGGATGCTTGGGGGGCTGTGGTCGGGTGGCTGTTTGGAGTGGCAGAGCTGAGTGCCGTGGGTTGTTTGGGTGGCTGGTGGAAATGGGTGGTGGTGGGTGGTTTAACAAAACTGGGAGGGTGACAGTAGCGGTGGGATGGGGGTTGTGGTCGAGACCTTTGCAATCTGTTTAGAATTATCAAATGGAAACACATGTTCATGGAAGCGGACATGACAGGAAATATAAATACTGTGAGATGCAATGTCAAGGCATCGATAACCAAGATGCGAGGAATTATATCCAAAAAACACACATGGAGAGGAATGAAAATCCAATTTATGATTATTATATGGATGCAAAAAAGGAAAACAGAGACACCCAAAAGTACGCAAAAAATGATAATCAGGAGACCGTTGAAATAAACAATCAAACGGAGAGCGATGGGCAAGAACAGGAGTAGACATGCAATTTATAAGATAAATAGAGGTTTCAAAAGCATAATTCCAAAATCGAAAAGGTGCTTTACATTACCCTAAAAGAGTAAGACCTGTTTCCACAATATGCCTATGACGACGCTCTACTGTGCCATTTTGTTCATGAGTGTGGGGACAAATCAGACGATGATGAATACCAATGGTCTGAAAAAATGTCGATAATTTTCGATATTCACCGCCCCAATCAATTTGAACAGATTTTATTTTTAATGAAAATTGATATTCAACGAGAGTCTGAAATTGATAAAAAATAGAGTAAACATCAAACTTGGCAACGAGAGGATAATACCATACATATTTAGTATAAGCATCAACAAAGATAACAAAATAACGATAGCCATCAGAAGAAAAGAGAGGAGCAGGGCCCCATACATCACTAAAAATTAATTCAAGCGGAGCAGAAGTTTTGTGACCCGTAGGTCCTAAAGACAAACACGATGATTTTCCTAAAGGACAACTTTGACATTGAAAATTAAGACGTTTGTTGTTACAAATGATCTTATTTTTCGAGATTAACAATTGAAAAATATGTGAAGTAGGATGACCTAGTCGATGATGCCATAAATCGGCAGAGGCAGAAGTGCAGGGAGACCAATAGGATTGAGGAACTGACGTGATGGAAGACTTGGTCAGGGCATAGAGACCATCTTTACTCTGACCTGAGAGAAGGACTTCATGGGTGTTGAGATCCTTGACATAAAACACACAAGGGTGAAATTCAAAATAAACATTATTATCAAGATAAAATTTCTGAACAAAGAGCAGAGGTTTCGTGATTGCAGGAACATGAAGAACATTAGATAAGGTGAAAGAACGATATGGTGTATATATTTTTGTATGACTGAGATGAGATATAGGGAGGCCCTTACCATCACCAACATGCAAATTATCATTACCAAGATATGGTTCTGAAGCACTCAAGGTGGCAAGATTAGGTGTGACGTGTTGATTTGCACCGGTATCTGGAAACCAATCAACAAAGCCGGTTGAGGAGAGATTGCGCTGCACCAGATTGGCAGTAGGCTATTGGCCATAACCTCGATGCTGAAATTGAGGGCAGTGGGGAGCTGTATGGCAGAAATTCTGACACAGTTGGCAACGTGGATTCTACCCCTTATTGCGCTGCCAAGAGCCCTGCCATGAGCCCTGCCGACTGTCACCGAAGGAGGAGGTTTGGAAGCTGCGGTGATCAGGTCTGGAGCCAGCAAACTGGTTGCCTCTGCTGCTGGATTGGTTGGGACGCTAGCCACCATTGAAGCGGCCCCTGCTGCGGCCAGAATTGCCAAAGGTCTGCCGCTGCGCATCAAGGGTAGATGATGGAGTGTTAGGTGTGGGCAGCAGAGGAGCATGTATGGCATCTGAAGATTTGTGAAGAAATTCATGCGTGAGGAAATGACTGTGAAGATCTGCATATGATAAAGGTTCGGCCTTGGTAATAAGACTTGTAACTAAGTCTTTAAACTCTCCCCGAAGACCATGAAACACATATAAATTGAAATCTTCAAGCGAAACTGGCCGACCAGCAACGGCCAATTCATCAAATAAGGCCTTAGCATTTTGCATAAATTGAGTTACTGATTCATCACCCTATCGAAGATCCTGAAGAAAGCCGTGAAGTTGCATAATACGAGAGTTGGAGGTGGAAGCGAGAGCTCGCTCAAGAGCTTTGACAACCAACAACAAGATGCAAAACCTCCATAGATAGGGAGGAAAGAAAAGCACTCAGAATAAGTTGGTCCTGTTGTTTTTAGCGAAGAAAGAGTGGATTTACCTGAAGAGAGATACCGTCTCCGACAAGAATATGTGAAGATGGACATGTGTTGGAGCCATCAACAAAACCAAAAACTCGGCCTAGGAGATACGACAACATCTGTATACACTAATATAAATAATTGGTGTTTGTTAATTTGAGGGAGATGACTTAATGAGTGTGAGAGAGGGAGATAATGGTTGCGGCAGCAGAGACAGCAGCTGCATCAGACGTGGGCTGCAAGAGGAGGCGTTCACCAGCCATGGCAGAGGAGAAAGCAGGCGGTGAGGCAACAGAGGAGAGCAGAGGAGGTGCTGCAGGAGAAGAAGGCTGGACTGCTGGTGCTGCAGAAGAAGAAGATGTATGTGGTGGCTGTTCCATTGAAGAAATGGGGGTTGTGAGAAAAGTAGGTTAATTATTTTTAGGGTTTTGCAGCTCTGATACCAAGTTGAGAATAATAGAATGTGTTAGGTTGTGCCTTAGCCAATCTTCTATTTATATATATGCGGCAGAACACTGCAGTAATTGTAGGGATTACAACATTGGAATAATCCTATATTAATTTTCTATTCTGATATATACATGCTACACATTCTATAATATTGCACGATGACTCGACCCCCTGACAACGTGGTTTGTAATTTTGAAATATAGGTTGAAACAACTTGGAGAGAGAAATAAATAAAATAGTAGGAAAACAGACACCAATTGAACTCACTCTATTTGTTTTTGCGTTTCAAACGCGTTTTTAAAAAAAAATTAAAATTTTTTCATTTTTTTCTTTACTTCAAATTAATATTTTTTTTGTGCTTTTTCAAATAATTTTGATGCGTTGATATTAAAAATGATTTTTAAAAAATAAAAAAATATTTATTTCTAAATAAAAAATAATTTAAAAAAAAACCACAATCACACTTTAACAATCACACTGCTGCCTCTTCACTCAAATCCTCTTCACTCAGTGTAGTTGTGCTGTTTTGTCTGGAAGTGGGATGGGTTACCACAGAATCATCCTCGAGGAATCTTTCCTTTCCAGAAATAGGTATAATTAAGTGTATAAATAGGCTATTAGAGTTAGGTCATACTTATTCAAGATAATATATAGCTGTTGCATGTTTTAAAATGGAAATTACAATAGGTGTATTATTAGCCTGCGTTATTGGATCCCTGCCGTTGTTGGGTTTACTAACGTGGTGGTGGAACGAGATATGTTACGTTCTCCCTCTGAAATTTCAACTTTCCGGTACTGCTACAAAGTTAACACCTGGCCACCTGGGATTTCCCTTTGTTGGCGAGATGCTTACCTACAAAATATGCTTTCCCCGCACGATAACTCGACCCTTGGAAACACAGCAGTATCGTGAAATTGATCTTCGTGGTTCGTAATTTTAAAATATAAGTAGAAACAACTTATAGAGTGAAATAAATAAATAAATAAAATAATAGAAAAATATATACTAATTTCATTGATAAGAAACTTTTTAGTTAATGATATTAATCTTATAAATTAAAAACATAAATCTTCATCATGAATTCTTCAAACTCTAAATGGTCAGTTTTTTATTCTTAATAGTTTTTGTATATTTTTAAAATTTATATCTTTAAAATATCATTTAATAACAATCTTTTCATTTTTAATAGTTTTAATATATTTTCAAAGTCTATTTATTTAAAATATCATTATATTTTATCTTTAAAAAAAGATATTTACTTAAACACTTGAGAGTTTTCAAATCTACAAAATAGAATCTAGGTATTAACTACCTTGATTAAAAAATGAATTATATTTAATAAAATTAAGAGATTAATTAATTATTTAATATATAAACATTGCTACTAAACTAATTGAATTTATTTTTTCTAATCAATACTTTTTTTTTCTTCAATAGAATTCGTAGCACCAAAAGCAGTTCGTAGAAAAGCTTTGTTTTGTCTGCACGATCGATGACTCGACCCTTAAGAACGTGGTTCGTAATTTTGAAATATAGGGTGAAACAACTTGGAGAGTGAAATAAATAAAATAGCAGAAAAAGATACACCAAATGAACTCATCTATATCACGCTTGCTGCCTCTTCACTCACGGAAGTGTTGCTGTTTTGTCTGGAAATGGGATTGGTTACCACAGCATCATCCTCAAGGAATCTTTCCATCCCAGAAATAGGTATAATTAAGGGTATAAATAGGCTATTAGAGTTAGGTCATACTTATTCAAGATAATATATAGCTGTTGCATGTTTTAAAATGGAAATTACAATAGGTGTATTATTAGCCTGCATTATTGGATCCCTGCCGTTGTTGGGTTTCCTAACGTGGTGGTGGAACGAGATATGGTACGTTCTCCCTCTGAAATTTCAACTTTCCGGTACTGCTACGAAGTTACCACCTGGCCACCTGGGATTTCCCTTTGTTGGCGAGATGCTTACCTTCCTCTGGTACTTCAAAATTCTTGGCCGCCCAGATGATTTCATCAATTCCAAGAGACGCCGGTGAGATCATGATGTCATTCTTCGGCATTTTTTTTTGTTTGTTTCTTGAAGCATAAGATTACTTTCGCACCATTCATTTTAATAAATAAAACTAATTTTTTTTAGTGTTACTGTAAAGGAAGGATGGAGTCATAAGAGTATGGTATTACTGATTTAGTTTTCTAATATTCATATGGATTGAAATATATAATCAGTATCCAATTTCTACTACACTCTCGGTCGGCACTACCAAAGCAGCCTCCATGCATGGACTCCTTAACATGATTTTAAAATGATCAGGTACGGCGACGGAGTAGGATTGTACAGAACCCACCTTTTTGGATCACCGTCAATCATAGCATGTTTCCCAGCAGTCAGTAAATTCATTTTCCAATCAAATGACATATTTATTTTGAAGTGGCCAAGCGTGGATATTTTAGGCCAGAATTCTTTGGTAGTAGTTCAGGGAGAGGCCCATAAAAGACTTAGAAACCACGTGACTAATGCTATCACTCGGCCAGATGCTCTTTGCCGCATAGCTGCTCTCGTACAGCCGAGGATGGTGGCTGCCCTCCAATCATGGGTCGATAAGCGTAGAATCAATACTTACAAGGAATTAAAAAGGTGAGATCCATTTTTATAGAAAGAAAAAACTAAAAAGTTCTGTTAAGTTTTAGTACCCACAAGTTTACTTTTATGATTTTCTTCCGTCAAAATTCACATGTGATATAATACTCATTTCAATCAAGAACTAAGATTAAGCAATCAAAAAGTCAGCTACAATGCTGAAAATATAATCAAAAGTCTCCTTAAAATTATTCCTAAAAAGTATTTAAACTCCAAGTCAAAACCCTAGTTTCCTTAATAGATCTCACATAAATTCAATTTAAATAATAATCAACCCAAACTAAAACTAGTCCAAACTAATTAAAATAAACAAATTAAACAAGTCTAAAACCCAAAAAAAATGTCTCCTCTCAAAATAAATAAAGTTTGATAGCCCAATTAATTAAATAACACAAGTTCGTTGTTTCTGTATTCTGTTTGGCAGCAACAAAAGCCCAACTTAAAATGAATGGTTCTCTCCCGTGTTAATGAATTAGAAAACGTGCCATATACCATTGGAAAGGTATGGAAGTCTAGTTTCCATCCCAACTAGAATCACATCACAATTCGATATGTAGATCTAGTTATGACTAAAAGAGTATCGAAATGTCAAACTATCCGAATCTAGTCTTCTTCTCCCAATCCTTGTGTAATGGTCTTGATTCCACCAACAAGCCCCTCTTGAACATGAATCAAATTAATCAAGGCTTGCTATTTATTATTATAAATCCTCTTGAAGTCCACCTTAGCCCATGTATCTTGAAGAAGTCCATTGAAAGCTTCTTTGAACTTCTTAGCCCTAAGCCTAGTAACTAGATGGAACCTTCAATGGATCCTTTGATGGTTGGATCGCATCAGGAGCTCTCTTCAATCCATTCCAGCTACTGCACCGCTGTTGCCTACACCTTCACACCCTCCCTCTGCATATGTTGCACATCATGCCTTCATTGGATTTAATGGCAATAACTCCTCTTCTCATCGGGGCAAAGGAAGAAGAGGAGGCTGGAAAGGTAACTCTCACAGAAATTACAAACAGTATCATGGTTAGCCTTACTGTGGAAACAATGGGAGCTCTTCCTGGTAGAACACCATGAACTACGACAGCAATTGGCAACAGCAGAAACAAGAAGGGCAAAACCAGTGGCCTCAGTAGATTAGATGCCAACTTTGCAGCAACATCGGACACTCTGCACAACAATACTCTCAGCTTGTTCATCATGGGAATCAAGCCTTGGCCAACCTCTCTTTTAGTGATGCTTCAGCATCAAATCCTGTCACTTGGTTCCCCGATACAGGTGCGAATCAACATGTTACTCCAGACATTGCCAGTACGACACATGGAGAACCTTATCTTGGTAATGATCAATTGTATATTGGTGATAGTAAGGGACTTATTATATCTAATACAGCTCATAAAATTTTGCATACTCCAAAATGAACCTTTTACTCTATCTAATAATCTACATGTTCCATAAATTAAGAAAAGACTCTTATTTGTTCAATAATTTTATCGTGAAAATTGTGTCTTTTTTTAGTTTCACTCTCCTTTTTTCTATGTCCAGGATCTCATAACCAAGACAGTTTTTATTTTCGGACATAGTAAAGATAATCCCTATATCCTTTCCGAGTCCTCTGTCACGTGTCTTCCCCAAGCTTTTCTGTCCACTTCTGCCGATGTTTGGCATCGTCGTCTTGGTCATCCCAGCTCTTGTGTTTTGAGTCTCTTAGCGTCAAATAAAAAGGTTGCATGTATTTCTCGTCATTTAAATTTTCAATGTCAAGCGTGTCCATTAGAATATCAACTCATCTGTCTTTAGGACCTACGGGTCATAAAACGTCTGCTCCTTTTGAACTTGTTTTTAGTGATGTGTGGGGTCCTGCTCCTAAGTTATCTTTGGATGGTTTTTATTATTTTGTTAATTTTACGAACGCGCATACAAAATTTATCTTGTTTTATCCTCTTGTCATCAAATCTGATGTATTCAATGTGTTTCATCAATTTCAGGTCTTCGTCGAATGACAATTCTCTCAAAAAATTAAATCTGTTAAAACTGACTAGAGTGGTGAATATCGTAAATTAAATTTATTTTTTAAAACCATTGGTATTCATCATCACCTCATATGCCCACATACATATGAATAAAATGGTACTATTGAGCATCGTCATCGTTATATTGTTGAAATTGGTCTTACTCTTCTTGGTCATTGTGAGACACCTTTAAAATTTTGGACTTATGCCTTTGAAACCTCTGCTTACCTCATTAATCATATGTCTACACATGTTTTACGCAAAAAATCTCCTTTTGAATGTCTGCTTCGCTAACCACCTAATTATGCCTTTTTATGTACTTTCGGATGCCTATGTTTTCCCTTCCTTTGACCTTATAATACTCATAAGTTAGACTATCTATCAATCTACTCCATTTGTGTTTTTAGGCTATAGTTCATCTCATCTAGGATATCATTATCTTGACTTATCGTGTAAGTGTATCTATATCTCCCGTCATGTTTGATTTTATGAACAAGTGTTTCCGTTTCTTGAGTCTACCCATATCCTTATATCCACCAGCTATACCCATCCGTCTACCACTGTCACACACCTTCCCTCGCTCACCATCTTTCTGTTTGCCACACCATCAACCACACCACCCACATCCTTTAACCCCGTTGTCCCCTTATCACCATCTGCCTCCATATCTATTGATCATTTTGCAGGTACAAGGTCTGCAATGCCGGAGTTGTCTGTCTCTTCCAGCTGCTGTCTCTCCAGCATAGTCATCCAGCTTTTCCTCTCCATTCAGATCATCTTTCATATCTTCACCTAGTATGGACCTCTGTGTTGATCTGTCCAATTATAATCTTTCACGACTACCATCCCCTGTTCAGACCCTTGCTCCTCCAGCACAGTGACAACACCTCATGGTGCTGCGTCCCAGACATAACAGGATTGCCAACATCATTTCATTCGTTGCTTCTTCCTCACAGCCTCTAGTCTCACGGGTAATGTCTCCCTCCACTTTCAGACCTCTTACTTTTAAGGAGGTCGACTGTTTTATATGCTGGCATACTGCTATGAAGTCTGAAATTATAGCTTTACATGCCAATGGTACTTGATCCTTGGTACCTTTTGATCCCTCAATGAATATGGTTCGTAGTCGATGGGTGTACAAAATAAAGCATCGATCTGATGGTGCTATTGACTGCTATAAAGCTCGTTTAGTGATCTGATGGTGCTATTGACTGCTATAAAGCTCGTTTGGTTACATGTGGGTTTACTCAACAGGAAGGCATTAATTACTCAGAAACCTTCAGTCTTGTTGTTAAACCGACTATTATTCAGTTAGTTCTCACTATTTTCGTGTAAAAAGGATGACATATTCGACAACTTGATGTCCATAATGTCTTCCTCAATGGTTGACTTCGAGAGGTTGTTTATATGGCATAACCCACAGGTTTTGTAGACTCTACTTTGTCAAATCATGTATGTCTTCTTCACAGGTCTCTGTATGGTCTAAACTAAGCCCCTCGGGCTTGGTACACCCGCCTGAGTGACTTTCTTCAGACTATTGGTTTTCGGGCTTTCAAAGTTGATACCTCTCTCTTTGTTCTGACAAGGAATCATGATATTTGCTATCTACTTGTCCATTTTGATGACATTTTACTTATTGGTAACAACTCTACCTTAATTTATCGCCTGATTACCTTACTGAGTTTAGAATTTAAGCTCCGTGACTCGGGTAATGCTCATTATTTTTTTAGGGTTGAGGTCATTGCTACCAATATGGGACTCATGCTGAGTCAGCATAAATATGTTCTTGATATTCTCTGTCATGTTGGTATGTCATCCTATAAACCTGTTGATACACTAGCCTAGGGGTGAGCAAAAAAACCGATAAACCGATTAAACCGAGAAAACCAGAAAAAAAATAATCAAAAAAACCGAACCGAAAAAAAAAACCGAATTAACCGATTAAAAAATCACAAAAAAATTCCGGTTCGGTTCGGTTTCGGTTTCTAAAGTCTGAAACCGATTGAACCGAACCGAACCGAACCGGTTCAACCATCCAGCACTTAAAAAAAAACAACTATAAAAGGAATGTTTTCTAACCCTAAAGTAACATTCACCCTTTAGCCGCCCCCCTCCCTTCCCCTCCCTTCTCTGCATATCTCATTCTCTCTCATTTTACTCTCTTTTTTCTCTTGTCCCTCTACTCTCTGCTCTGTTTTGATTTTTCTCCCTTCCCTCTACTATCTGCTCTGATTTGATCTTATGGATTTGGTTCCTTTGGGTTTTCTTCGGATCTTAGTTTTCCTGTTGAGTCTGTGGTTGGCTCTACTAACAGCCAAATAGAGGACTATCAGATCCACCAAGAAAACCCCCTCCATTCTCTATTCCGTCAAAAAATCCCATCTCTGACGTTAGTCTCCACCAACAAGACTGTTTGCTTACCAGAAGTTGCAGGCATCTCAAATAATTTGTCAAACAGTACATTATTTTACTTTCACTTATTTTTTTTAAAGATTGAAGAAAGGCTCCTACTTTTCTGATTACTAATTGAGGCCTATGCTCTGCTTGTTTCTTATTCAAATTTCAGCATCTGAGATGACAAGTGATGCAGCAGCAGAGTGTTTGGGGAGGGAAAAACAACATTTTGGGGACTGAAGTATTGTTTTCTCAAAAGCCACATTAGACCTGGCCAGTGATCCAAAACAGAGGGAGGAATATTACTAGTTGACATGTAGAGGACCATTGGGTTTGAACCGGTTTGGAAGGGAAAAAAACTGAACCGAACCGAACCGAAATTAATCGGTTTGAACCGGTTTTCGGTTCGGTTCGGTTCAAAAAATTAAAAAAAAATAATTCGGTTTGGTTGTTTATTTTGGTTCAAAACCGGACCGAACCGGAAATGCTCAGCCCTACACTAGCCTCTATTTCCAAGATTGATCTATAGTCTAATGTATTATTCTCGAATGCTACTCCTTTTCGACAAATTATTGGTACTCTTCAGTATCTCACATTTACTAGACTGGACATCTGTTATGCTGTAAACAAGTTCTGTCAGTTTATGCATGCTCTTATTGAGAGTCATTGGGCTGCTATTAAACGTATACTGCGCTACTTGAAAGGTACATCCTCTTATGACCTCCACCTTACTCGTGGCTCCTCTTTATCACTTCATGGGTTAACTGATGCTGATTGGACGAGGAGTGTTAATGATCGAAAATCTACTGGTGGATATATTGTTTTTCTTGGTATCACCCCTGTTTCATGGAAATCTGGGAAGAAACGCACTGTTGCTCCCTCCTCTACTAAAGCAGAGTATAAAGCTTTGGCTGATGGTACTGCTAAGGTTTTTTAGTTACGCTATCTTTTAACAAATCTGTGTTTTTCCGCTAGTTTTGTTACTGCTATCTGGTGTGATAATTTGGGTGCTACTTATTTGTCTGCTAATCTGATTTTTCATGCTTGAACAAAACATGTTGAAGTTGATTATTGATTAGTACTTAAAAGTGCATTTTTATCAAGGTTTTATATCATCATTTTGCAATTAAAGCATCAATAACTCCTTAACTAAAGCATGCTTTATAATAACAAGTCTGATACTATAAGATACCTTTAATTTATGGTAAATATTCATCTTAAATGCAGGCCTATCACATAAATCAAAGGATTGATTGATGAGTTTAACTACTGAAATTGAGAAGACAAAGAGAGGGTTAAGCTTAGAAAAGAGATGCTGGTTTAGTCCAAACTGGAACACTGTTCAGTCATTGGGTCATGTCTGAAGCTGTAGATCTTGGATTTCAATTTGGTTTATATGGCTAAAAAGCTAAGACATAGGCCTAAAACATTCATGAGAAGTAAAACACTCAATTCTGCTGTGTGGAAGTCCAAATCTTAGCAATAACAGAGTAGTCGGAATATGTCTTGCAGCCTAGATAATGTTCAGTGTTCAGTCCATATCTCGAGTTCTAGAAGTCCAAATGCATTGATTCTTTTTTTGTTGGAAGGTTGAGACAATTTTCTAGAACTTTCATGCGGACAATATGTTCAAATTATGACATTAGCAATGACGTTTTGTTCAGACAAGAAGATAAGGATTGTCACCAAGTCAAGATGTGGCCACCCACTCAACAATTAGTCATCAAATCAATAATTCCAAATTTTGGCCTATAAAAGGAGGCATTTCCCATGCATTTAGGCATCTTGGTTTTTAGATCAAGATCATGTTCTTGCTCTCTCTCTTTATATTTTTGTAATGCTTAAGTTTTGTTTATATTAATCTCTTATTTATGCTTTTCATTTCCTTTCCTTTACTTAGTTAGCTTATATCTTATTTATGTTCTTATCTTGTTTATCTATGTTTCTCTTCTTTATTATGTTTAGCTAAGTTTATTATGTCAAAGTGAAAAGGTTACACTAATGCTGTAAGAATAAGTATAGTATAAACTTAACATGGACTTTAATGTTTGATCCTAACATGTTTTGTATTTGTTATCTTATTCACTCTTAATACTTTGCTTGTTAAATGGTTAATCTAGATTTATGTTGTATAACCTTGGTACAACAAATACTTGGCACTTGCATAGCCCAATCCGTATGGTATAACCGACACTTGTGCTATGAAAGGAACTTGATTTATTGTTAACATAAGTTATAATCATAAATACCTGACAACATTTACAAGTATTAGCATTATTCGAATAAGATAACTAATGTAATCATGTTAATAATTTATAATCCGATTGGAACCTCCTTTGTATGTGGTTTCCAGTTGAGTAATAAGAGTTTATACTATAATTGTTTGAAATATCATTAGTGGATCCTCTAACCTTAATAATTGTTTTTATCATTGTTTAATCCTTATATCAATATCACATCTCAAAGCTCTCTTCAACTTATTATTATTATTATTATTATTATTATTATTTATAATTTATATAGTTAACCTTCATATGGTTTGACCCCGGTCTTGCCGGGTTATTTATTACTTCGACACTCCTACACTTGGAAGAAGATATCAATCTTTTGGTCGTGTCAATTATCGCTTTCTTCATGATTTAGTGTCTAAAAAGGAGACTCAAATTCGCTTTATCTCCTCCAAAGATCAATTAGCAAATGTTCTTACTAAGCCACTCTCTCACTCTACATTTGCTCTTTTACGTTCCTAGCTTCATGTGGATAACCCACCTTTAGCTTGAGGGGGTGTATTATGGAATGTGTTAGAATAAGAAATATTGTATAATTAATGTTTTCACTTATCGCATGTAGTATGTTACACTATAACACATGTACTGCCCTAATCATATAAATAGCAGATGTGGCTATCTTATTAAGTTAAGCCTCTCAATTATCACAAACCTTGTTTCAACTTTCCTTAACAAATCAATATGAGAGTTGTAGCAATCAAATTAATTCTTTTGTTTCTTACTTTAGTCCCTAAAAACAATTACATATTGAAAAAAATTAGAAAGCATACATGCCTTATCAAAAACAATTCAATAAGCTTGAATAACAATCAATACCATACTTCTGAATAAGAAAAAATAAATACTTAAATCTGAAAGAATTATAATTATAACGTTACTTCTCACAACTTGCTAATGAAGATGGTTTGTATTCCTCTTAAACCAAAATTAGGAATTAGTTCATAATTCCTGAAAAATTAACAAAAGCAGAGAAGAAAAGAATGTTGCAGAGCTCCTGTTTCAGTTGTGTTATGCTCTATTTATTCTCTCTTGGCTGCCGAATTTCTTCAGAATTCTTAGGCTAATTAGGAGTCTTTATACTACTTAACTCCTTCCTTCTTTATCTGGTCTTTAATGTTGGTTAAATCCCTCAGAATTTGTGTTGAAAACGGACTTTGCTACTATCACAACTGTACTGTAATTCCAACTCTACTGCAACTTAGACTTTGTTTCTTATTTGGTTTCTTGCAATATCCGACCATCCCAGCTGTATTATTTCATTTATGGCATGTTAGAGGATTGATCTGCATCTTTATTGGGTCCTAAGACCCGCCGTTTCCATGTCAGAGTCACAGCCATAGTAGGATGCTCGACACTGCTAGTTTTCTTATCAGATCAAAAGACCAATCTCATCCTTCAGATTGCGTCCGGATTTGCACCTTTAAAATGACTTTATTTTTCCTTCAAATTTCTACCCATAATACCTTTCTGAAAAGCTTGATATGTGCACTTTAACTTTGATTCAGCCCACGTTCACATTCAGAAATTATAACTAGGTAAAAAACATGTCATAAGAAGCAAGATCCAAAACATAAAATGAAGATATTCTTATCTTTTAGCAATTAATTCACAAAGTCTTCTATGCATGCCAAACTCATAAAAATAACGTCCAATAAGTTCAGATAAGCTCAAAATACATTAAAAAAAACATAGTGTAAAAGGAATAAAAACATATGTATATTTTGCACTTATCAATAAACAATATATAATAAGTCCAACGTTGATTGACTAAAACCCATAATCCATTTAAAAAAAACCCACGTTATTCTATAATTTATAATTAATCAATTTTATTGTTTCACTAGCATGAGTATTAATGTTTTTTTTCTTAGATTATTTATTATATCAGCTTGGTTTGCTTAAAAGAACACAAATTATGTCCTCTTATTTTCTCCTCTCTTTTTTTCATGTATAAATTCTTGATTTTTCGGTTTGCATTTTACATCCATCAAATTTGGACAGGCAACCTTCCATCTTTTACAATCTTAGTTTTTGCAACCTCATAGTTCATGAGTTGGAGAAACCTTTCCCAATGGAACTAATAATATAGTCATGAATAAGCCACAAAGGTTTAGAAAATAAAGCAGCAACTGCTATCTTCACCATTCCAGAAAACTATAGTATTACTCCATCCACCAAACACGCAGTCTTCATGAAGGGAAGAACTATGCACTTATATTAGGGTTGAGATCCTCATAGCTGGAAGCTCAAGCACCACTTGTAATGACTTAGGACCCTTCTAGATTTTACTTCATGTCTTTGCATGTTTCCTTCTCTCACTCGTTATCTGCCTCATCCTTTGATTTCTAATGGTCATCCTAAAAAGATCTTACTAGTTCCCTTAGCATATGTGATAATTAGGGATCAAAAATAAGTGATTTTCTCAATAATTTGAAAATGACTGTAATATATAGAGAGGTCATGTCTGCTTTGTCATTCCTTCCTAATGTTAGTATCTCCCAATTTGCATCTTAGAAAGTTATTCTAGTTGATAAGATTGATGGTTAAATATACCTTGAGATAGGAGTTTTAGTGCAACTTTTGATCGATGAATAGACTAATTAGCAAGAGCTTGCATTGAAAAATATTATTGTGGCCTCAAAGCTTATTATTTGATCATATAGTTGACCTTTAAAGCTAATTATTTTGGCATCCCAAAGCAGATTATTTAGCCTTTTAGTTGACCAATAATCTTAAGTAAAGTTTAAAACATACTCTTAGAGTTTAAAGGGTATGTAAATAAAACCAAAGCTGACATGGATGGATAGAAATTCATAAATAAATTCATATGGTAGAACTGATTTCTTACCTTTATATTATTGTGCTCACCAAGTATGACAATTTGTATATTACTAATTAAATTTTAGGGTAAATTACTTTGATCATCCTATGGTTTGATTATTTTTTTCATTTTACAACCATGTTTTTCAATATTGCACTTTGCAACCTTCATCAAAGTATATTTTGAAAATCAACGAAAAGGCAATAATACCTATATATATTAAAGAATGTAAAGTAACAATTACCACACAACTCATTATCTCACTTCATGTTAACCTTCTCTACTCTCTCACCTCTTTCTGTCAAAAATCACAGCTCTTCTTCTAAAAAATTACTCTCATACTCACAATCAACCAACCTCATCTTTCTTCAAACCCGCAGCCCGTGAAAATAGTCATTCTCTCTCATAATAGCAGACCCACCCACCACCCATCAAAACCTTCGATCTTTAGAGCCATCACAAGTCCCCACCAGAAATATCACCAAAAGTCACCCAAAAATCCAAGCTTTTCTTTAAAATCTTTATCACATAAAAAAAATAACTAGCTTTTACTAATCAAAATTTCCAAGACCCCATACAAGTCCCTCAATACTTTATATTGATTCAATATATATTATTTTAAGTAGAATACCACTTAAAATATCACAAGGATAAAATAACTAGCTTTAGAGTCGAAGGAAAAGGCTAAAATCAATACTAAAGATGCAACAAAAATTACAGTCTCTACTGAACTTTCTAAGCCTAACATATGTGTAGAAACAAAAATTTTCTACTAATCAAAATTTCCAAGACCCCATACGAGTCCCTCAATACTTTATATTGATTCAATATATATTATTTTAAGTAGAATACCACTTAAAATATCACAAGGATAAAATAACTAGCTTTAGAGTCGAAGGAAAAGGCTAAAATCAATACTGAAGATGCAACAAAAATTACAGTCTCTACTGAACTTTCTAAGCCTAACATATGTGTAGAAACAAAAATTTTCTACTAATCAAAATTTCCAAGACCCCATACAAGTCCCTCAATACTTTATATTGATTCAATATATATTATTTTAAGCAGAATACCACTTAAAATATCACAAGGATAAAATTACACTTCGGCTCTTTCTCTCCACATAAGGACAATACTCATACTCCATGAATCCTTCGAACTTTAGGTGGATAAAATATTCATTCTCAACATTGTTTTGCGTATTTTCAGAGTCTATATCTATAAAATATCTTTGCACTTTATCTCTATAAAAAGATACTTACTTGAGCATCCTCGAGTCTCTAAATCTATAAATAGGACCTAGGTATCAACCACTTTGGCGGGAGAAAATGGATCAAATTGATAGAACTAAGAGATTAACCAATTATCTAACACGTAAACCTTGATCCTAAACTACTTGATTTTTTTTTACCTCATCAATAATTTTTTTCCAATAGAATTTGTAGCACCAAAAGTACTTTATAGAAAAGCTATGCTTTCCCCGCATGATGACTCGACCCCTAAAAACACAGTAGTATCGTGAAATTGATCATCATGGTTCGTAATTTTAAAATATAAGTAGAAACAACTTGTAGAGTGAAATAAATAAATAAATAAAATAGTAGAAAAACATACACCAATTTCATTGATAAGTAACTTTTTAGTTAATGATCTTAATCCTATAAATTAAAAACATAAATCTCCATCATGAATCCTTCAAACTCTAAGTGGCCAGTCTCTTTACTCTTAATATTTTTTGTATATTTTCAGAGTGTATCTCTCTAAAATATCATTGCAATGACAATCTCTTCATTCTCAATATTTTTAGTATATTTTCAGAGTCTATCTCTCTAAAATATCATTGCACTGATAATCTCTTCATTCTCAATATTTTTAGTATATTTTCAGAGTTCATCTCTTTAAAATATCATTGCACTTTATCTTTATAAAAAGATATTTACTTAAACACTTGGGAGTCTTCAAATCTACAAAATAGAACCTAGATATTAACTACTTTGACTAGAGAAAATGAATTATATTTAATAGAATTAAGAGATTAATCGATTATTCAATACATAAACATTGCTCGTAAACTAATTGGATTTTTTTTTTCTAATCAATACTTTTTTTTCCTTCAATAGAATCCGTAGAACCAAAAGCAGTTCGTAGAAAAGCTATGTTTTGTCTGCACGATCGATGACTCAACCCCTGAGAATGTGGTTCGCAATTTTGAAATATAGGTTGAAACAACTTAGAAAGCGAAAAAAATAAAATAGTAGAAAAAGATACACCAATTGAACTCATCTATAAACGCTTGCTGCCTCTTAATCGCAAGGGAAATCAATTTTCGGGAGTCAATTTTGATATCAATTGAAACAAATAAAGTTTAGGGACTAAAATTGGATTTTGAAAAGTTTAATTAGTCAAATCAGGGGCTTAATTGTATAAAATTCAAAGTTTGGTAAGCAAATAGGGACTTGATCGAACAATTTATGAACCAATAACGAACTTGCAAAATGCGTGCGCCTTCAGGGATTGGAATCAAGTGAAATCAGGGGTCAAATCAAAGAAAATTGAAAGTTTGATGGTCATCTAGGGGTCTAATTGAACAAATCAGAGATCAGTGATCAACTTGTAAAAGATGCTCAAAATTAGAGTTGACAAATGAATCTGGCAGGGATGCAATTGCATGAAATTAGAAAGTTAGAGGGTAAATTACGGGTAAAATCAAATGAAATCAGAAAAATAGGGATCAAATTAAAACATGCCAGGTCCCAAATAAAAAAAACCCTAATCTATAGGGATTAGCTAAAATAGTGTCGTTCAAGGTACTGTGGATCTTCTTCTTTAGTTTGTGGTTGATCAGGTAGACACTTTCAGATGAATGAATGTGATGTTTCTGACCACTCCAAACGCTGCAACCATCACCATTCAAATGAAAAACACCTTTTTTACAACCCTATATGTATGAGGACTTACTAGTTGGTTAAAATAGGTTGCTGTGAAACACCCCTTTTCCATGCGTCGTAACAAAAATATTTGAGGACTTACTAGTAAGTCGATAATAACACCCCTTTTTAACCAAAAATATTTGTTGTTACACATTATTTTATTTTTGAAAACTAACAAATTGAAAATACGGGAAGTAGGATGACCCAATCGACGATGCCACAAATCATCAGTGGTGGAGATGCAAGGAGATCAATAAGCTTGACGAATGGTGGTGGCAGAAGACTCAAAGAGAACATAGAGACCATCATTGCTATGACCGAAAAGGAGCACTGGTTTGGTGGTGAGATCCTTTACATAAAACACAGAGGCATGAAATTCAAAATAAACATTATTATCACGATAAAATTTCTGAATAGATAGCAATGGTTTGGTAATGTGAGGAACATGGAGAACGTTAGATAATATAAAGGTGTGTTTAGAGGAACGTAACATGGTATGTCCAATATGGGATATGGATAGACCCTTATCATCACCAACATGGAAGTGATCATTACCAAGATAGGGTGCAGAATCGGTCAGAGTCGCAAGATCAAGCATAATGTGTTTGTTCACATCAGTGTCCAGGAACCAAGTAGGGGAAGAAACCGGACCAATAGCAAGATGAGTAAAGGACTGGTGACCACTACTACGAAAACGAGCACATTGTGGGGTTGCGTGGCCGAAAAAGAAGCATAGTTTACACTTGACGTTCTATTTAAAGGACCGATGAGGGGACCACTGCCCACCAGCAGCAGGCTGTCTGGGCTGCTGCCAATGACCTTGGTTCTAGTCCGTAGGAGCAGAGGAATGAGAACCATGAAAATCAAACTTGTCATGGTTGCTATACCTATTACTGTTGGAGCACTAGTTACCACGGGAATGACCTCTATTATGGCCAAAACTGAAGCTGTGTTGCTTTGGGCAAGATGAGCAGAGGGTAACAGAGGTGGATTTGCAGCCAAGGATGGAAGAGAAGTCTTATGTAGAAACTCATGAGGAAGAAGATGGCTGTGAAGGTCCGCGTATGACAGCAGGTCTACCTTTGTCACGAGACTAGTTACCAAGTCTTTAAACTCACCACGAAGACCATGAAATATATAGAGGTTGAAGTTTTTAAGAGAGAAGGGTCGACCAGCAATAACCAATTCATCATATAATGACTTGATGTGTTGCATGTATATAGTAACCGAAGCATCTCTTTGCTGAAGATCTTGAAAAGACCCATGGAGTTGTATAATACGAGAATTTGACAGAGAAGCGAGTGTTTTCTCAATAGTACACCAAACACAAGAAGAAGTTTGACAATATACCATAAGATGTAGGACGTCCATGGAGAGAGAGGAGAGTAATGCGTTTAAAATAAGCTAATCTTGTTGCTTCCAACAGAGAAAAGAGGGTTGATTGCCAAATAAGAGCCATCAGAATAGTTAGAAATATGAGAGGAAGGACACGACACTGAGCCTTCGACAAAGTGGAAAACACATTGACCAAGAAGATATAGCTTCATTTGCATTCGCCAATAAAGATAGTTGGTGGTCGTAAGCTTCAATGAGACCACTTGATGAGTGTTGGACAACGCAATGATAGAAGGAGTTATTGTCCCCATGATGTGAAGAGGTATGACAGAAACATGGGAGAAGGAACCATGGTTCTGCTCTGCAGGTTGGGGCTGCTGCTGGTGGGAGAAAGAACTAGCGGCAGCAGCTTCTGAGAGGCTAGTTGGCTGGGCTGCACCACCGGTTTGGTGGGGGGAGAAGGCGGCAGCAACAACAAAGTCCATTTAGGAGAGGGAGAGAGGAGGCTGACTATAGGAGGAGAGGGAGAGAAGAGTTCTGACGGCAGAAGTCTCTGATACCAAGTTGAGAATATTTGGGAGGCTTAACCTATTGGTTAGTCAACCTTCTCTATATATATGTGTAAGGCAATATATAATAGTAATGGTGGAGGTTACAACACAAGAGTATGATTACAATATTTCCTCTATAATATACCTATAATATTTCCAATATAGATACATTCTATAATAATATATAAGAAAATACACATGAAGTAAGCATGAAAAGGATTGCTCAAGTATAATGGTGAAAGACTAAAACACTAAGTGAAAGTTGATATATCAAAATGTCCAAAATGGTAACCCAAGATCTTGATTGACAAAGGGGCTCATTAGTAAAAATGTTTTTTTTGTGTGTTTAAGGACTTAATTGGAATTTTGAAAGGTTTAATTAAATTTATTGAGGGCTTAATCGCAAGGGAAATCAACTTTTAGTAGTCAATTTTGATATCAATTGAAAGAAATAAAGTTTAGGGACTAAAATTGGATTTTGAAAAGTTTAATTGGTCAAATCAGGGGCTTAATTACACCAAATTCAAAGTCTGGTGAGCAAATAGGGACTTAATTGAATAATTTATAAACCAATGACCAACTTGCAAAATGTGCATGACTTTAGGAATTGGAATGAAGTGAAATCAGGGGTCAAATCAAAGAAAATGAAAAGTTTGATGGTCATCTGAGGGTCTAATTGAACAAATCAGAGACCAAGGATCAACTCGTAAAAGACGCTTAAAATTAGGGCTGACAAATGAATCTAACAAGGACGCAATTGCATGAAATTAGAAAGTTAGGGGGTTAATTATGGGTAAAATCAAATGAAATCGGAAGAATAGGGATAAAATTAAAAAATACTAGGTCCCAAATAAAACCCCTAATTTGTAGATATTAGCCAAAATAATGTCGTTAGATGTACTAGTTTTAGAAGGGGAATAAAGGAGGCATGCTTTAGAAGCTTAAAATGACCATTTTAGGTTTGCTTTAGTTTTATTGGTTTTCTGGTCTGTTGGGTTTTCATTTCTGCAAATTCATCCGATGAATCTTGCATTGGGTATTGGTTTTAGAGTTCATTTTAATTAAATTCCAGTTATGACTTAAAAAACTAGAGTTTACTCATCGTAGCAATCTCATCATAGATATACTTATAGAAATAAAAACATCTTTAAACCATAGCAATCATAAATAAAGAAAAACAATGTAACCTATTTTAGGTAGGGATGTAATAGGAGTATTAATATCTTTTTTTATACAATTAATTTCTAGTTTAGAATCTCTAAAAATTAATTAGAATTCTTAATAATCATGATAATAATAAACAACTTTTTATCTAAACAAAGATCTCTAAAAGAACTCCACAATGTCGCGTTCTCGTGCAGGGTAGAATATATAGTATGCTACATGTCGATTAAATAATACACAGTGTGTTAAGTAAATGGAGAGTCTCGTTAATATCAAGGGGCTCACGCTTGCGCTTCTATCCCAGTCTGTGTGTCTTTAGATTATATATGCACTAGCTTTATTTCTGTCTATTGGACGGGTAGAATATATAGTTTATGAAATTTATATTAACTTATGTGTTATAATAATAATAATAAATGATAATTTAACTCCACATGATAGAGAGATGGTGTTTTATATTTATGTATGGTAGATAAAAGATTTATATAGCTAATTACAGTTTGTAATATTTAGGACTAATATACATATATCAATTTAAATTGAAGCTCATGCATATAGTATACGACATGCCGAATAGTGAAGAGACTACATTAATCTTAGATATGACGTCTTCATCTTGATCCTTGTCCTTAGCTTATATATAGTTGATACAAATGGTAATTTACTTTCCTTTAATATACCTAATTAAATAATATTATTTGGGAAATCGTAATATCAATTTAGTAATTTAATAAATTATATTATATTATCACCTTAATTTCAATGAGGACATCATCCCCTAAATACTTCAAAAAAAAAATGAAGAATATATAGGCAAAAAAATACTGTAACTTTTTTTATTATTATTGAACCATGGCATCCCTAAACAGTGCCTATATCAAAAGAAATTCGAATATTGATACAAGTTCAATTTGTCCACGCATATACTAACAATGAACAATCCAATACACCTCAGCTGGAAGGAATTGTTTTTGGATGACCATTGTACACAAATGTATTCCATCAGCAGGGATGGAATAATATCTTCTAGTTGTGGTTCATTCGTTGATATAGAGATAATTAATATGGTCATATGGATCATCGTAAAAAACATGCAAAACATTAAGTATTAATATCAAGTGTCCATTAGTTCACTTACTTTGATGTGGAAATCCAGAAAATACAATAAAATGTTGGAAATTTAGTTTAATAACATGGTTAATGGTAACATTTAAGATCAAATTAAAAATGTGGTACATTTTTTTTTGGGTTGGAACTTGGAATTTAATCTCCAATATAAATTCTTTAACATGATTTAAATAAATTATAAATGGAAAAGAAATTTATCTTAAAGAACTATTAGTTGACATGTTTTGATAAAACTCAAAACCATATGAAAGAATTCCACATGGAAAAGGAAAAAAAAATCTTTCGTATTTATAAAATGAAAAGTTAAAATGGGGTTTAAAGAATACCAAAGCTTTTAGAGGGGAGAAGTCTTTAGTAAAGTAAACTTTACACTTAAACACAAATGTGCGGGTCAGGCCTAGTCTAGATATGTGTTTGAGTTTATTGTAAAATAATATTTTAGGTCACTAAAGATTATTTTTTACCGACTAAAATTTGGACATGGACCTAGTCCATGAAGAATTATGTCTTCTAGTCTATTGGTTTGTCCAGTCCATGAAAGGAAGAAATTGATCAGATTTTCCAAAACTCTTTCAACTAAAAAATCACATGATTTAAATCCAAAAACATTCATGTTTAATTTTCTTTTGTTGTGGATAATCAAAGTTGTTAGTGGAAGAAGTCCACCAGTTTTCAATTCCTAAAAGTCTCTATAAAAAGGACCTAGAGAAAAGTGTTTGAGGTTGGTTAATTCTGCATTGTTTTGATATAATTTGACACTCTTCTTCACCTTATTCTTTAACATTATTTTCTATTTTTTAAATCTTTGTTTTTACTTCCAAAATTTCTCTTAATCTAGAGTTTAGGTTCACTCCATGTAGAGAGATTGTTAAGCAATATTCCATTGGTTCATAGAACCTTATTTATGAGTGTACCTAAATAAGATGGTGTGTTTAAAATTTAGGAGGCCTATTGAAGAAAGTCTTATTGCACCAAGTGATAAGTAATAAAGCCTTAAGAGTAAAGAATTGATCCTTAACAACAACAAAGCTTAATCAATTTTAAAATGCTTCAACAAATAAATATCTTTTTTATTTTTATTTAATCATATACATTAGTATGCATGCTAGAATTGTGATTATATTTTTTATACAATATTATATATATTTTTAGTAGCATACTAGTCTTTTTATTATGGTTGCAAGTAGCCATATATTTATTATATTGCATATTTATAAACTAAACATATATTAGTTTTTTACTTTTCTAATTTTATTTGCTAATCTTAGACTACAAAAAAATTAGCAGATCATAAAACTATCCTATGCATGTCATCCTCCTAAAAAATAAAAATTATCCTAATTTCAAAATAAATCATTGACTTGAAATATAAATATAGCCAAGTGAATGTAAGACATGCTTTAAATATCGATATCATAATAAAAAATTACACCTCCCAGAGTCTAATATTTTCTAATTAAGATCTAAAAACTAATATAATATAAACCCTTATACAATTTTTAATTTTTCTTCCCTTTGATGCTTCTATATTTATAAAACTTAGCTTGGAAATAAATTATACAGAATTATTACTGTAGCAATCTAGAGTGAAAACCCTACCTTAACATTATTTGCACAAGTGATTGTTTTTTTTTCAATCAATGTTTTTTTTTATCATTTAATATTATATTTATTTTTTATTGGGTTATCCCACTCTCATGACATGAATCGCGGGTTTGATAGGTTAACTTAGCTGGCTCGAATTTGTTTTTTTGATTAACTTTTTTTCTCAATTTCATCATTTAATATTGTGTTAATTAGGAATTAGACTTCATAATTTATTTTGTTTGCTTTTTATTAGGTTATTTCGGCCTCATGACCCGTGCATAGTGCTTAACGGGTTAACCTGAGATGACTCAGGTTGTTTTTTTATTTTTTTAATTGAATTTTTTTTCCAATTTGATCATTCAATATTGAGTCGGTTTGGAATTGAGTTTTATAATCTGTTTTGATTTATTTTCTATGGGAATATCATGGTCTCATGACTAGGGATGCGAGTTTTAGCATTTTAACCCTGATTAAATTGGGTTGTTTTTTTCATCGCTCAATACTACAATCATACGACGCTTTATCTTGTACACCCACCGACTACCAACAACATTTATCGAAGGATGAAAGGGAACCAATGATCAGGTGTTATTGGAGCGTAAGGCCTGAATTTCATCACGCATAGCACCATGTCACGCCTCATACTTGTTACTAACATGTTGGGGAGATTGGGGAGTGGGGACTATGTAGTGGAGTGTCAGAGGACTCGGACAGGGAGATAGTAAATTTTTTAACTTTTGCGGGTTAAAACTCAAAATCGGTCAAACTCGTAAAATCGATCAAACTCGTAAAATCGGTCCAATTTTACCGATTTTGACCGATTTCGAGTTTTAACCCGATTTGACACGTTATATACATGTTGACTCGTAAAATCATAAGATTTTAAGAGTCAACTCGCAATTTTAACAACCTTTCCTGTTAGCATCAGATAAGGCAATAGGCTTAGAGGTAGAAGAGGACATTACCCGAGAGATAAGTGCAATAGAGGAGGCTGCAGACGTTGTGAGAAGTGCAATTTTTGGCAGTTGTAGGCAAAGAACCATCGGATCTTTGATGGGGCGGAGACCAAGAGGAGAAGACTCGAACCGGGAAGGCTCTGGCGGATAAGAGGAGAGATCAATAAAGAGTTGTAGACCTATAGAGGGATCTGCCAAAGAACCTGTGTTCATAGCAATAGATGAAGGAGAGCCTACCGTAGAATCTATACTGGCGGTAGTAACAAACTTGGAAAAATGCAATTATAAAGGAGGAGAAGTTGAGCCTGCATAATGATCATCAGAAAAAACATGCAAATGGTGACATAAGGGCAGGGTTGTATGACGGTGGTATGGTGGCAAATAAGGGTGGGGAACGGGGTGGCTATTTTTATGGGGCAGGAGGTGCCACAGAGCTGCTGCATGAAAAATAGGGGAGGTAATTGACACGACCAAAAGATTGATATCTTCTCTCAAGTGCAGGAGTGTCGAAGTAATAAATAACCCGGCAAGACTAGGGTCGAACCACAGGGAGTTTAATTGTATAAATTATAAATAACAACAACAACAATAATAACAATAACAACAACAACAACAAC
Organism: Populus deltoides; assembly: GCA_015852605.2. NCBI lineage: Eukaryota > Viridiplantae > Streptophyta > Magnoliopsida > Malpighiales > Salicaceae > Populus > Populus deltoides. Next base: position 6,772,842 of record CM027581.2, read on the forward strand.
AATAGTAATAATAAAGAGAGCTTTGAGATGTGATATTGATGTAAGGATTAAATAATAATAAAATAATTGTCAAGGTTAGAGGATCCACTAATGGTATTTCAAACAAGTATAGTATAAACTCTTTTTATTACTCAACTGGAAACCACACACAAATAAGGTTCCAATCGGATTATAAATTGTTAACATGATTACATTAGTTATCGTATTCGAATAATGCTAATACTTGTAAATGTTGTCAGGCATTCATGATTATAACTTATGTTAACAACAAATCAAATTCCTTTCATAGCACAGGTGTCGGTTATACCATACGGTTGGGCTATGAAAGTGCCAAGTATTTGCTGTACCAAGGGTTATACAACATAAATCTAGATTAACCATTTAACAAGCAAAGTATTAAAAGTAAACAAGATAACAAATATAAAACAATGTTAGTATCAAACATTAAGGTCCATGTTGAGTTCATATTATACTTATTCTTACACCATTAGTGTAACCTTTTCACCTTGACATGATAAACTTAGCTAAACATAATGAAAGAGAGAAACATAAATAAACAAGGAAAGGAAATGAAAAGCACAAGCAAAAGATTAATATAAGCAAAACTTTAGCATTACAGAATATAAAGAGAGAGCATGATCTTGATCTGAAAACCAAGATGCCAAAATACATGGCAAATGCCTCCTTTTATAGGCCAAAATTCAGAACTATTGATTTGTTGACTAATTGTTGAGTGGGTGGCCACATCTTGACTTGGTAACAATCCTTATCTTCTTGTCTGCCAAAAACGTCATTGATAACGTCATAATTTGAATATACTCATGAAAGTTCTTGGCAATTGTCTCAGCTTTCCAGGAAAAACAAGTTGAGGTTATTTGGACTTCTAGAACTCGAGATATGGGCTGAACACTGAACAGTGTCTGGGCTGCACGACAGATTCGGACTTCTCCGTTGTTGCTACAATTTGGACTTGAAAATGGCCTTTTTTAAATCTTGGACTCCTCATGAAAGTTTTAGGCCTATGTCTTAGCTTTCCATTCATATAAGGCAGACCTAAATCCAAGATCTACAACTCCAGATATAACCCGATGACCGAACAGTGTTCCAGTTTGGACTAAACCAACATCTTTTTTCTAAATTTGGCCCTCTCTTTGTCCTTTCAATTTTCGTACTTAAACTCATCAATCAATCCTTTCATTTATGTGATAAGCCCGTATTTAAGATGAACATTTACCATAAATTAAAGGTATCTTATGGTATCAGACTTGTTATTATAAAACATGTTTTAGTTAAGGTGTTATTGATACTTCAAATGCAAAATGATGATATAAAACCTTGATAAAAATGCACTTTTAAGTACTAATCAGTAATCAAGGTGGGTAAATGTGTAGGCTAAGTAGAGGTGGATGTGGGTGGAGCTATCTGTTCAGATTTTGCAAGCAGAAACACGTTTTCACAAAAACAAACATGACGGGAGAAGTATATACGTTGAGACGCTAAATCAAGACAATGATAACCAAGATAAGAGGAACTATACCCTAAGAACACACATGGAGTTGAATAGAAATCTAACTTATGAGCATGGTATGGACGCAAAAAAGGAAAAGAGAGACCTAAAAGTACATAGAAAATCATAATCAAGAGTACAATTAAACAAACATTCAAAAGAAGACTGATTTTAGAGGACAAGAGTGGGCATGCGATTGATGAGATATATCGATGATTCAAATGCATAATTCCAAAATTGTAACAGGGCACTACATTGTCCTAGGAGGCTAAGATCTATTTCAACAATATGACGATGGCGACCTTCAACGCTGACATTTTGCTCATGTGTATGAGAACAAATTAACCTATGATGAATACCAATAGTTTGAAAGAAACTGTTTAACTTGCGATATTCACCACCCCAATTAGTTTGAAAGGATTTAATTTTGCGGGAAAACTGACGCCCAACAAGCAGTTGGAAACGTTGAAATATAAAAAACACATCTAATTTGGCAACAAGAGGATACTACCATAGATATTTTGTATGCGCATCGATAAAGATAACAAAGTAACAAAAACTATCAAAGAAAAACATAGAAGCAGGGCCCCAACATCATTAAATACTAAATCAAGTAAAGTAGAAGTTTTATGACTCGTAGGTCGCAAAGACAAATACGAAGACTTGTCAAGCGGACAAGCTTGACATTGAACAAGAGAGTGCTTAAAAGTACACATTATTTTATTTTTAGAAACTAACAAATTGAAAATACAGGAAGGTGGATGACCCAATCGATGATGCCATAGATCAGAAGTTGCAGAGACGCAAGGAGACCAATACGCTTGAGGAATAGTGGAGACAAAAGACTTAGAAAGAACATAGAGACCATCATTGCTCTAACTAGAAAGGAACACTGCTTTGGTGATGAGATCCTTTACATAAAACACAAAGGATAGAAATTCAAAATAAACATTATTATCACGATAAAATTTTTGAATAGATAACAATGGTTTGGTAATATGAGGAACATGAAGAATGTTAGATAACATAAATATGCGTTTAGGGGAACATAACATGGTATGCCCAATAGAGGATATGGGAAGACCCTTACTGCCACCAATATGCAAGTGATCATTACCGAGATAGGGAGCAGAATTGGTTAGAGTTGCAAGATCAGGAGTAACATATTAGTTCGCACCAGTATCCGAGAACCAACTACCTACAGAAACTGAACCAACAGTAAGATGAGCAGAAGGCTGGTGGCTCCTACTGCAAAACTGAGCACATTAGGGGGTGATATGGCCGAAAGAGAAGCAGAGTTGATACTTGATAATCTGCTCAAAAGGCTAGTGAGAAGGCCACTGCCCAGAACTAGCAGACCATCTGGTCTATTGCCAGTTACTCTGTTTCCAGTCTGCAGAGGCAAAAGAATGAACACCCTGAAAATTAGACCTGTGTTGGCTATTATACCGACTGTTGTTGGGGTGCCAGTAGCTGCGTGAATGTCCTCTGTTATAGCTAAAATTAGACCAGTGCTGATGCTGGGCAAGGTGAGCAAAGGGCAACAGAGAAGTTATGGGTAGCAGAGGTGGATTTACAGCCATGGCTGAAAGAGAAGACTTGTGCTGAAACTCATAAGTAAGAAGATGGTTGTGAAGGTCGGCGTATGACAACAATTTTGCCTTGGTTACAAGACTAGTGACCAAAGATGGTTGTGAAGGTCGGCGTATGACAACAATTTTGCCTTGGTTACAAGACTAGTGACCAAGTCTTTAAACTCACCGTGAAGACCATGAAATATATAGAGGGTGAAGTCTTTAAGAGAAAAAGGTCGGCCAGCAGTAGTCAATTCATCAAATAATGACTTGGCATGTTGCATGTATGTAGTAAATGAAGCATCTCCTTATCGAAGATCTTAAAAAGATCCATGGAGTTGCATAATGCGAGAATTCAATGGAGAAGCAAGCGCTTTCTCAAGAGTGCGCCAAACATAAGAAGAAGTCTAACAATCTACCACAAGATGCAGGATGTCCATGAAGAAAAAGGAGAGTAACACACTTAAAATAAGCTAATCATGTTGCTTCCAACGAAGAAAAGAGGGGTTGATTGCCGAAGAACCATCAAAACTGTCAGAAACATGAAAGGGAGGAAACGACACTGAGCCATCAATAAAGTGGAAAACACCATGACCAAGAAGATATGGGTTCATCTGCATTCATCAATAGAGATAGTTGGTGGTTGTAAGCTTCAATGAGACCACTTGATGAGTGTTGGACAACGCAACTATAGAAGGAGTTGTTGTCCCCGTGATGTGAAGAGAGATGACAGAAATATGGGAGAAGGAACCATAGTTCTACTCTACAGGTTGGGGTTGCTGCCGGTGGGAGAAAGAACCATCGGCAACAGCTGCTGAATGGCTAGCCGGCTGGGCTGCACCACCGGTGGTAGGGGAGAAGTCGGCGGCAGCAGCAGCAGAGTCCATTTAGGAGAGGGAGAGATGAGGCTGACTGCAGGGGGAGAGGGAGAGAAGAGTTCTGACGGTAGAAGGCTCTGATACCAAGTTGAGAATAATTAGGAGGCTTAACCTATTGGTTAGTCAACCTTTTCTATACATATGTGTAGGGTAATATACAATAGTAATGGTGGAGATTACAACACAAGAGTATGACTATAATATTTTTTATATAGTATAAATTCTATAATAATCCTAAACTACTTGAATTTTTTTTACCTCACCAATATTGTTTTTTCCAATAGAATCTATAACACCAAAAGTAGTCCGTAGAAAGCTGTGCTTTCCCTGCACGATGACTCAACCCCTGGCAACACAGTAGTAGCGTGAAATTGATCATTGTGGTTCGAAATTTTAAACTATAGGTAGAAACAACTTCTAGAGCAAAATAAATAAATAAAATAGTAGAAAAACATAATGATCTTAATCCTATAAATTAAAAACATAGGTCTCCACCATTAATCTTTCAAACTCTAGGTGGACGGTCTCTTCATTCTTAACATTTTTTATATTTTTTAAGAGTCTATCTTTCTAAAATATCATTGCACTGACAATCTCTTCAGTCTCAATATTTTTAGTATATTAGAGTCTATCTCTATAAAATATCATTGCACTGACAATCTCTTCATTCTTAATATTTTTAGTATATTTTCAAAGTCCATCTTTTTAAAATATCATTGCACTTTATCTTTATAAAAAGATATTTACATAAGTATTTGAGAGTCTTCAAATCTACGAATTGACACCTAGGTTAATCACTTTGACTAAAAAAAATTAGATTTGATAGAATTAAATGATTAACCAATTATCTAACCCATAAATATTACTCCTAGACTACTTGAATTTCGTTTTCTAATCAATACTTTTTTTTTCTTCAATAGAATTCGTAGCACCAAAAGCAGTTCGTAGAAAAGCTTTGTTTTGTCTGCACGATCGATGACTCGACCCTTAAGAACGTGGTTCGTAATTTTGAAATATAGGGTGAAACAACTTGGAGAGTGAAATAAATAAAATAGCAGAAAAAGATACACCAAATGAACTCATCTATATCACGCTTGCTGCCTCTTCACTCACGGAAGTGTTGCTGTTTTGTCTGGAAATGGGATTGGTTACCACAGCATCATCCTCAAGGAATCTTTCCATCCCAGAAATAGGTATAATTAAGGGTATAAATAGGCTATTAGAGTTAGGTCATACTTATTCAAGATAATATATAGCTGTTGCATGTTTTAAAATGGAAATTACAATAGGTGTATTATTAGCCTGCATTATTGGATACCTGCCGTTGTTGGGTTTACTAACGTGGTGGTGGAACGAGATATGGTACGTTCTCCCTCTGAAATTTCAACTTTCCGGTACTGCTACGAAGTTACCACCTGGCCACCTGGGATTTCCCTTTGTTGGCGAGATGCTTACCTTCCTCTGGTACTTCAAAATTCTTGGCCGCCCAGATGATTTCATCAATTCCAAGAGACGCCGGTGAGATCATGATGTCATTCTTCGGCATTTTTTTTTTGTTTGTTTCTTGAAGTATGAGTACTTTCGCACCATTCATTTTAAAAAATAAAACTAATTTTTTTTAGTGTTACTGTAAAGGAAGGATGGAGTCGTAAGAGTATGGTATTACTGATTTAGTTTTCTAATATTCATATGGATTGAAATATATAATCATTATCCAATTTCTACTACACTCTCGGTCGGCACTACCAAAGCAGCCTCCATGCATAGACTACTTAACATGATTTTAAAATGATCAGGTACGGCGACGGAGAAGGATTGTACAGAACCCACCTTTTTGGATCACCGTCAATCATAGCATGTTTCCCAGCAGTCAGTAAATTCATTTTCCAATCAAATGACATATTTATTTTGAAGTGGCCAAGCGTGGATATTTTAGGCCAGAATTCTTTGGTAGTAGTTCAGGGAGAGGCCCATAAAAGACTTAGAAACCACGTGACTAATGCTATCACTCGGCCAGATGCTCTTTGCCGCATAGCTGCTCTCGTACAGCCGAGGATGGTGGCTGCCCTCCAATCATGGGTCGATAAGCGTAGAATCAATACTTACAAGGAGATTAAAAAGGTGAGATCCATTTTTATAGAAAGAAAAAACTAAAAAGTTCTGTTAAGTTTTAGGACCCACAAGTTTACTTTTATGATTTTCTTCCGTCAAAATTCACATTTGATATAATACTCATATTATCCTTAATTAGCTGTCTCTGTGTGTGTGTGTGTGTGTGTGTGTGTGTGTGTATTGGTTTACGAGGGAGTAGCCTATTTATTGCAAATTAAGCCAAAGATCCTTGAAATATATATTGATTTGTGCACTTAATTATAACAATTAATTAACAGGTAACCTTCGAGAACATTGGGAAATTATTCGTAGGCTTGCAACCGGGACAGCAGTTGGATGCCATAGATGAGTTGTTTAGGGGGTTGGTCCGTGGAGTTAGAGCTTACCCATTGAACATTCCTGGAACTGCCTATCGCCATGCTCTGCAGGTTTAAACTCGTACAATAAACTAGTTCTCTTTTAACCTGGCCTTACCTGTTTAAGAGGTCAATCTCCTGCTTATGTGATTCACTCTCCAAATATCTGTGAAGGCCTAGATTTGTCATAAGGAGGATAAATTATGGAATATTATAATATAATCTATCATATATCTATCTATGGTGTTAACTGTGACAGTGCAAGAAGAAGCTTGACGCAATATTCAGAGGGGAACTTGAGAAGAAGAAAAGGCAACATGAGTCTGAGAAGACAAATGATCTAATGGATGGACTGATGCAAATTGAAGACGATGAAGGAAGTCAATTAAGTGATCAAGAGGTGCTAGACAACATTGTTGGCCTTGTTATTGCTGGGTATGAGTCTACGTCCATTGCTTCAACGTGGGCTATTTACTATCTTGCCAAGTATCCTCATGTCCTTGCAAAGCTACGGGTATGATTTGTACAAGAAGAAATAGCTAGATTCTCGCAAACAAAATTGCGGTTTTCTTCGTTTGACATTTTTTTTTTATAGGAGGAGAACACTGCTCTATGCAAGAACAAAAAAGGAGATTTCATTACAAGTGAAGATGTTGCTAAACTCAAGTACACAAACAAGGTATGGATACATTAAGTGGCTAGGTTTGGTACACGGTTCCCTGTCTTTAACTGTTAATAACTATCATTTTACTAATCCAAATTCCTGCTCTATATTCTTCAAGCAGGTCGTTGAAGAAACTATAAGAATGGCCAACATTGCAGCGGTTATTTTTAGAATGGCCACCAGAGAAGTTGAGTATAAAGGTACCTCTGATCATTAGCTTTTTGGTCTCTTTTTCTCCTGGTAAGTACTGGAGGATAGTTGAATTGATCGAATAGATGATAAATATCAATGGCTATACACATATATAGGTTATAAGATACCGAAGAATTGGAAAGTGATTATCTGGGCTCGATACTTCCATACAAATCCTGAAAATTTTGAGGATCCTATGTGCTTCAACCCAGACAGATGGAATGTAAGTTCAAAATTGCAAATCATATCGGTTACATGAGAAAGCTGAATATTATGCCTGGCTTATCATTACAACAATTTTCTTACACAGGAACCGGCAAGGCCTGGAACGTATCAAGTTTTTGGTAATGGATCGAGAATCTGTCCAGGAAACATGCTTGCTCGCCTACAACTGGCACTTTTTTTACATCATTTGTGTGTAGGATACAAGTAAGCATCGAAATCTTTTTTCACTAGTCACATGCTTTGTTAAACGCAATGAATATTGTTTGTAGAAACAATTAACTGTACTGTTATTATGTTCTTAGTTCTGTTATGTACGATGACGCGAACCTACCTTAATGACATGTATTCTTCTCACCTTTCCATAACATGAACACCCTCTCTCTAATGTTATTGTGATGAAATTTCAGGTGGGAACTACTTAATCCTGATGCTGACATGGTTTATCTTTCACATCAAATGCCAGTTGATGGGGTTGAGATTGTATTCGACAAGATTTAGTAATTTCTTTCTTGTTAATTACTTGTAATGTATAATATTATTGAATAATAATAATAAATTATCAGATAAAACGAGTCAATTTACTGGTTGTGAGACTGGCTAAAAAGGATTTATCGGTGTAGCAGATTAAGGAAGCCTACGTCTACTCTCTTTTAGTATTATGCGTGCTCACGATACATACCACCAAAAACATAAATGTTTGTTATTTGTAACCTTCAAAATATAATTCTATTTAATTATTATAAGTAAAATAAATTTATAGCATGATCGTGAAAACCAGGTCAAACCCAAAAAAAATTTTGTTTAATCTTCTTACAATATATTAAAATAAAAAAGAACGGGGGATTTGAATGAAAAATTAAAGAAACAATAATTCTTATAAAAATAATAAATTGATATGTCGTTAACTCAGTTTAAGGATCCACATATTTATTCCTATAAATTTATTGATGATTGAAGTAAAATAAATATTTTTCACGTCAAGCAAATACATTCAAGATTCCTTAAAATTAAGGGAAATCAATGAGTTTACAAGTAAATTAATAAGACAAAGCTCTCTAATCAATTTCTTACCATCAAGCGAATTTATCATTGAAAGCAATTCTCATTCACTCAGCAGTAGTTTTAGGAGTAAAGTCTGTGCATTTATTCTAAGCAAACATTCAAAAGTTTGATAATTTAACTTAGTTTATTCTTCCTTAATAAATCAAGATGAGAGTTGCAGCAATCAAATTAATTATGTTGGTTCTTACTTCAGTCCCTAACAATAATTACGGATTGAAAAAAACTAGAAAGCATACATGCGATCTCAAAACAATTCAATAAGTTTGAATAATAATCAATAGCATAATTCTGAACAGGAATAAATAAATGCTTGAATCTGAAAGAATTACAATATTAACATTACTTCTCATAACTTACTAATGGAGATGGTGTGTATTCCTCTTGAACTGAAATTAGAAATTAGTTCATAGTTGCTGGAAAATTAACAAAAGTAGAGGAGAAAAGAATGTTGCAGAGCCCCTGTTTCAGTTGTGTTCGATCTGCTCTATTTATTGTCTTCCTTGGCTGCTGAATTTCTTCAGAATTCTTAGGCTAATTGAAGTTCTTATGCTACTTAACTTCTTCTTTCTTGATCTAGTCCTTAAGGTTGGTTAAATCCTTCAGAATTTGTGTTAAAAACGGACTTATTGCTATCACAACTCTGTTGTAATTCCAACTTTACTGCAACTTAGACTTTGTTTTCGACTTGGTTTCTTGCAATATCCGACCATCGCAATTGTATTATTTCATTTATGGCATGTTAGAGGCTTGATTTGCATCTTTCTTGGGTCCTAAGACCTACCGTTTCTACGTTAGACTCTCAATCGTAGTGGGATGCTCAATACCGTTAGTTTTCTCATCAGATCCAAGAGACCAATCTCGTCCTTCATATTGCATCCAGATTTGCACCTTCAAAACGCCTTTATCTGCCCTTCATATTTATGCCCATAATACCTTCCTGGAAGGCTTGATATGTGCACTTTAACTTTGATTCAGCCCATGTTCACATTCGGAAATTATAACTTGGTGAAAAACCTATCACAAGAAGCAAAGTCTAAAACATAAAACGCAGAAATTCTTATCTTTTAGCAATTAATTCACAATGTCTTCTAGGCGTGCCAAACTCATAAAAATAACTTCCAATAAGATCAGATAAGCTCAAAATACATTAAAAAAACATAGTTTAAAAGGAATAAAAACATAAGTATATTTTGCACTTATTAATAAACAATGTATGATCATAAGTCCATCGTTGATTGACTAAAACCCATAATTCATACATATAATCCATTTAAAAAAACCCACGTTATTCTATAATTTATAATTAATCAATTTTATTATTTCACTAGCATGAGTATGAATTTTTTTTCTTAGATTATTTATTATGTCAGATTGGTTTCCTTAAAAGAACACAAATTGTGTCCTCTTTTTTTATCCTTTTTTTTTCATGTATAAATTCTTGATCTTTCGATTTCCTTTTTACATCCATCTAATTTGGACAAGCAACCTGCCATCTTTTCCAACCTTATAGTTCATGAGTTGGAGAAACCTTTCCTAATGGAACTAATAATAGAGTCATGAATAAGCCACAAAGGTTTAGAAAATAAAGCAGCAGCTCCTATCTTCACCATTCCAGAAAACTATAGTGATTACTCCATCCACCAAACACGCAGTCTTCATAAAGGGAAGAGTTGTGCTCTTATATTAAGGTTGAGATCCTCATAGTCAGAAGCTCAAACACCACTTATAAGGGCTTAGGACCCTTTTAAATTTTACTTCATGTCTTATGTTTCCTTCTCTCACTCATTATCTGCCTCATCCTTTGATTTCTAATGGTCATCTTAAAAGGATTTTACTAGTTACCTTAGCATATAAAGCTCTTCAATAACCTCAAACATGATAATAAAACTTTTTTTTTACTAGTTGAATTTCAATCATATGCCCCTTATATAATACATCTATTAGAGTATATAATTTACCACTTTTATTTTAGAAGATCTTGAAACTTTTTGTGAATGATCTCACAAACAAGTTTTAATCTCATCCCTCCATAAATATTGAAGGTCATGTTATACCTTGATCCATGTAAAGCTAAGTCATTCACTTTTATAGTGTTTCCTCTATAAAAAAAATAATAATAAGATCATAAAAAACCTTTTAATAAGGTTTGTGGCCATAGTATAGTATAAAGTTAGATTTGGGTGTTCACATTTATATTCTCTAAATAATTGGTTGATAATAAATAGTAAATCTTTTGTCATTATGACTGATGATTATGCTCTTAACTCTAAGATTATCTCTAAGCCTATGATTAATGCCTTATATCCACTTGATTGTTTATGCAATTAAAATCAAACAAAAAATATAAGGTCATTTTATAACCTATTAGAGATATTATAACCACCCTTACACTAGCTTTGTTTTTTTTTTCTTGGATCCATTAAACCATAATTTCTATTTAACAGGTTATGCCATAATAATATTGATATCATATTCCAATTCATGGTCTATAGTAATGCAAGGATGATAAACTAAGAAATTAGTCAAAACTTGTCCTTTAATTTCTTTTTATGGCATGTAATTCAAATTAAACTCAAATAATATTAATGTCCATTTATCAATAAGACCTCTTAAACAAGGTGTTGACATCAAATATTTAAGTTAATTTGTTTTATATATTACATAAACATCTACTAGTGTAATTTAACATAAGCAAAATAAAAAAAACAAATAATTTCCAATCAATGTATTTCCTCAACATATATAAATACAAAACTAAGATAATACACAATCTATTCATGCACAAAGTTATTTTTTGTGCTAGCATGCTGCTAATTGATCCTTCTATTAGTGAAATGGACAACTTTAAAGGCTTTTAAGGCCTTGGTGGGGCCAATACTAGGGATTTGGCTACATCAATTAGCATATTAGCAGTTGGAATATGACATTCATCTTTTAGAGTTGCAGGATTTATATTTATGAAATTTATACATACCTTTAATTTGTCATGCTTTATCAACACCAAAACTATGTTGGATATTAACTCAACATATCTTACTCGCCTAATATACTAAGAGTCATTTGATCTCTTCCTTCACATGATTAATCATTTATCTATGTGACTTAAACCCAGGTTTGATTAGTAGAGGATGTTTAACTAAACTTTTATCTAAACCATTTATTTTATCTTAATCCTAGGCAAACACTCTTTATAAATATATAATAATGCTACTAATTCTTTTTAAGGTTCTATTGTCATACTTGCACTTTTAAAGGTTGGTTTAGGCTCATTTTCACTTCCTAATTTAACTTCAATTAGCGTGTCTTGAACTTCATCCTATTAATCATCCATCTTTGGTGATTTTAGATAAAGACTTGTCATATCATGTACGAAAATTCATTATCTTAATTTGGTTCTATTGAACAAATTTTGTTATGATACTTAATGTGCCTATAAGCTTCATCAAAAGCTTTGAAACATGTTATTAAGTAATAATGACTTATTTAATCTTATGTTTCATATTTTAGTCTCTTTTTTTTAATATTGTAGATCATTTGGCCTAACAATATCTGTTATGAGTCGCTCTATACATGCTGTCTTTTTGCTAACATAAAAGTTAATAGGGTGACCCATGTTATCAATACCCATGAATTGGACTAAACATTCATCATTGATATATAACCAAATGTTTTCTATTCTTGAATTAACCATGAATAGTTTATCGTTTTCTTAGACTGTTTCAATTGATCCATCTAGTAACCAAAACATCAAAACCAGATATAAAAATGATGAGATACATAAGTTAGCATGTATCCAATCTCATTCAAATAAGACATAATTTGTCCTTACTTCTGATATAAAGAAAGTTATGTTGACGGTATAAACCCAACAATTAAGGCTATTTCTAGTACCCTTATAATATCTTTTAAGGTTGTTATAAAATCTAAAATGACCACGTTTGATGTGATCATATCATTCTTATGACAAACAACTTTTATAATCAAATACTAGAGTATAATATTGAGCGAGACACCATTATCAAAGATGATCCTCTATATTGGTACACCATTAAAGTTAATTATGATGTACAAAGATTTTAAATATTACTCATAACCAATATTGGCTTAGAGAATGTGAGTCTTGTGTATTATTCAACCATTAGCTCTGACTAGTTCACTTCAATAATTTTTGTTTTTTGTCTTCACAATCACTATTCAAATAAAGCATTTGGCTAGATTTGGCTTCAAAAGCATCAACCATGATGGTTGATGTTTGTAAACCCCATGTTAAAATTTTTAGAAAATGAAAGTAAAATATATATTAAGCGAGATTAAATGAATAAATAATAATATAAATTAGGGATAAGGTAATTCCCAAAGGTTAGTAGAGAAATACGAATAAATTTGTTCCAATTTAGTATAAAATTTTATCAAAAACCCGGAGAATTACCCGGAACTAATTAAGAGATAAAGAGTCAAAGGCAAAACTATAATTATGAGGAAAATTCCAGCTCCCCTCCCTTATAGACAACCCGCCGAGTAAGGAAGAAAGGAGGATCATATTTTCTTCCTTTTTTTCTCAATAATCCTTTTTTAAGGTTACATGATATTGATACATTAATGAAGGTTTTTATTGATCAAATAGTTAGTTAGGAAATTGTAAAATTAGAAATGGATGGAAATATTAATTGAAGAAATAGTTTTTAAACGAATTAATGATGGTAACTCCTTTTTATCAAGAAAGACACCAGTGGCAGGACCCTCGTAAAAGAAGCTAAATTGATGGGAGGAGCAAGTAGGTGTTTTTCACCTTCGCTAATTATAGAAAATTTAGAGTTGTAAAATCATAATTTCTTTAAATGCATATTGTTCAATTATTAATTGTGATATGGATAACAAGAAGATGAATTTTATTAGACTAGCTCACCAAAAAAGGACTAGTAGCATCTGTGTTTAGATAACTAAAATAATTTATTAGACTAGTTGATCGAAAATGAGCTAGTGACATGTGTTCAGATGACCGAGAAAAATTTATTAGACTAGTTGACCAAAGAGGCTAGTGGAAATAGTTTGTTTGATTACCAAGATATTAAATTTATCTTAGAGTTAAGAATATACGTATGAATTATATGCGGATTGAAAATGATAGAGTTAAAAATTATTCGTAGTGTTAGTTAATTGAGTTCATTAGTTAGATTAATATGTATATGCATACACGTGTTTATTTATAAAGTTATTGTATTGTAATCCAATATCATGAAATGATGTAATTGTCAGGTTCATCTCATTCCAGAGTCAATCAATATATTCCTATAGTGCCACCTTTTGTTATAGAAATAGACTTATAATTTTGAAGATGTCAAATTGATATGTATTATAATTTTGGGCATTTTATTTTGTACTTGATATTATGCTTTTTTAAAAAATATGCATTTAATATCTTGTAGTCCTTTGTTAATGTTGTGTATCAATATCAAAATTTATTTTAATTAAGATAAAATCTTAAAGATAACCGCATTTTAGATTTTAACGTTATTTAATCATTTAACGAAGTATGCTAAATAAAATTATGTGTTAATTATTTCTTGGTTACAATGTTCCTATTTCATTAAAACTAAATGTATGTTATCCTTGAGTTGTGTTGATGAGAAAAAGGTCGAAGATTATTGGACCTTTAACTGTAATATTGACTTGTGATATAAAAGGAGGTTAATGATAACTTGGTGTGTTCCTAGTATAAGGGAAACTCTACCGAAATTCTGGTAGGGTGCATGTAAAAACAAAATCACCCTTGGTTTTCTGCATTACATGAAAGACAATATTATGAAAAATATGTTTTAAAAGTTAGGTATGTTACAATGTTACTCTTTCATGACCACTCTTTTATATTTTAAAAGTGTTTTTTCAGCTTCTTTTTCTTTAATGCACTTTGTTCACCTATGTATTGTATTAGGAATGAGACATATAGTTATATTTCCTTCTAATGTTATATGTTGTCATTGAAAAGGGTTTCTAATACTTCATCCATCATGTCAACATCCAAAAACTCATCTATATAAAAACAAAATCATGTTGTTTTCATCATCTATTTGGTCTTTTGTTTGAATAAAAATATTTGTTGCAGTTTACTAGATCATTTGAGGTTTGAACACTTTTGTTGCACTTAAATGCTATTAATGTTTTGTTATACAACATATGCTTGTTTTTTCTTTATTATGACAACTTTTTTATATCATTTTTTATTTTTTTTTTGCTTAAGAGCTACTGCTATTTTTTGCTTTTATTATACAATAAATAATGATTTAGGATAATGTTGTGGTACTTGTATCCTTTTTTAAACTCTTGTATAGTTGACCTTACACTTTGGACAACTTAATGGCTTTGTATATTTTTCTAAATATTTCTTCTATTATTTATCTCATTGGTATATATTGATCTATTACAACCTCTTGAGACAGGGGTGGTGTTAAAGACAAAACCCTTTACACTTTAATTTCTAAGAATTATGGATGTTTGGTGATTCTATTCTTAACAAAGATCAATATTTAATCAATATTATCATTTTTCATAAGAGTAGGTGAGATCATGTTGAGTATTAATGCATTTAGTTTACCTTTTATAAGCAATTTAACTGGTGCTTAAAGTTATTTTTTTAAAACTAATTTGCTAGTCTATGTAATATGAAAGCCTTATTTATGAGGTAAGGTGTATGCTTGAGAATCCTTTTCCCTTACCAAAATGTTTAGGCATTGCATTCTTCTAAATTGAGCTTTATACAATTGCTTTTATTTTCATCTCTTTTTTAAATCTAAAAGATGTTGTTGATGACTAACAAGATCATCATCTTCCTCATCACTAGTCTTTGATGACTTTTGATGTGGCTAATATATGTGCCAATCATTATTAATTACACCATCGCCATATTGATTAGTGAATTTAGCGATATGTTCCCTTACAAATTGGTTATCCTACTTGAGAAAATGTTTGAAATTAGCAATTTTTGTTTCTCAATGAATCATGTACAGTCTATCAATCCATTCATAGTATAGGTAATTGTAAGTGAATCTTGTTGTTCATCCTACTTCTAGCTTCATCTCTCTTAAGTGTTGTGCTACTTCTATGTTATCTATCCCCCTTTTATTATTGATCGATGGTAGGGAATTGTTGTGTAATGGGAATGAGGTTTCCATGTTGTAAAATAGCCTATATAGTATAGAATTACCAATAGCAAGTTGTGTTGTGGGATAAAAGCTTTATAGATCCAAGAAGTTGGCCTATGGCTATTTGTATACATGAGGTGTGGCTGGCATGTTAGGATTTATCATGCCTAGATTGGGTTAAGTTTGTTGTTATTCCTAAAATATTAGGAAATACCCTCTTATAAGAGGCATACTCATTCCAAACATTCTTACTAAAGTGCTTGTTGTTACAGAATTCTCTTGGACTTACCCTTGGGTATGTATGACCATATGTTATCAGTGTTTATTCTAACGAACTTCATTTTATATTCAACTAATCAAATATGGCCTGCATGATTCGGTTGTGAAGTGGATCAACCCATGAAAACCAAAGACCCATTACATGTTCCAAACGGGCTAATCATAAGATCCAAAGTGAAGGGCATTGAAAGAAGCATTAAATGAGTTAGTTGTGCAAGTTTCGACTAATATTGAACTTGAGGATCCTGTGGAGCATCAAGAAAAGGCCTTAATACATTTAATTCATGTGGAAAAGGGGCCCAATCCATCCTTATTTGGGCTATGAAGTTTCGACAACAAGGTTGCCAATTTTGTATCAGTTTCGGCTAGCATTGTTTTATGATATTTCCATGTATTTTGTGGGTACCTAACTAGTTTTAGATTTCCTATTATGTGTGGGAACATTAATTATTTCCTTTAAATATTATGATTTATTATTTTATTTCCTTGTCACGTAAAGAGAAAACACAATAAAGAAAACAAAAAAATCCAATGTGACTTATAAAACACATGTGGCGGCAAAGTTCCTTGTTATGCAAGAAGAATAATTCAACAACTTAATTGTCTTTCCTAATATCTGAAGGATACTAAGAGATGGCAAAGATTAGCATTAAATGTAGCAATCTTTTTCCTTTCAAAAGAAGGATTGATACAAGGCTGAGATAAGAATCCTATTTTAACTTGGAAATCAAAGGGGCGATAACTTCTCTTTTAGTTCCTAGGATTATTGAGTAGCATTATAGGCTATAAATAAATCTTGTATCAGACTTGCAATGTTTTCTTTTCTTCTTCTCTTCTCACAGCAGAACAAGACTTAGACTTATGAGCTTTATTTTTATTTTGTTAGCTGTAACCAAAGCCTTGTTTGAGCTTAATTAATACTTTGTTTTTAACTAAGATCCAAGATTTGTTTGAATCAAGGTTTGGGCTTACTAATAAAGATTTTGGGTCATTTTTTGTAAGTGGCTCAATTCAGCCCATAAGAGTAAATCCATTAGGGTTAATTGATCAAAACTATTTAAACACATATAAGTCTAAATTTTGGGACTTTTGATCAATAATACTTCTGAACTTTTTAGTTTAACATGTGAGAGAGATTCTTGTATTCTTTGGTTCTTGAACGAACTGAATCTAACTTATCAAAGTTTAACTGACTTCGTGGCATCATTCGACTTCATTTCAATACATTTGTGTCTTAGAACATGTTCTCATTGTGTCTTAGAACATGTTCTCATTGTGTCACACTCCTATCAGACCTCTTTTGACTTTTCAAGATCAGATCTTAATAATATTACCCCAATATACCTGCTTATGATTGGTGGTAATGACCCCATTAAAATCTATGGGAACTTAAGAGACTATACTAAGACATATGGAGTGTGCCCAGAAGTAATTTGTCGCGAGGAAAACTCGATGATTTAATTAATTTGAAAATGATAAAAAAAAAATCACCACCTAATTTTATGGTAACTAAGAACCCTAACTCGTTTTTAGAGATTTTTAGGTAAAGGGCTGGTCATGCTAAAAAGAAGATGAAAATTACCCCAAAACATCTTACCTAAGGTAAGTTGTATTGTTGTTTGATCTTAATGATAAAAATATCAATTATGCTTACATACTAATATTTTGCCTAAACTAAATACATATGTTTATTAGAGATAAAAACTTCTAGTATAGTGATTTGGGATCTAAGCGTGACAATAAAGCTCTCACTTCTTAGATTATTGGATAGAATTTAAGACAATGGTGAACGAAGATTAGAGTTTTGACTTGTTTCTTTCCTATGCACAATTTAAATTAATCCACTATAAATAATCACTAATATTACAGCAATTTGATTAATATAAATGAACATAATAGAAAAGAAAAGGAAAAATCATGAATTAATCCAAAATAACATACTCATCAACAACATTTGCAATTCATAAATTAATAAAACAAATCACAAAATTATTAGAACAATAAATAGATCACATATGAGGATAAAAATTAACCTTTACAAGTCATGAAAGTTGGCTGGAATGTGAAGAAAATTGCTAAAAAAGAAACATTTTTGGTCCTTAAACTACATGCATAAACTAACAAGTTAGATTGTGAAGCTTTATTGCTCATGCTGTGAAGGTAAGATGGTGCATGTGGACCACTTTGTGGGGTGCCCAACTCACTCTTCTTCTTATTGGTGTGGGAGGTGTCGACCACTTTCACTGGAGATGGGAGATCGAAGGTTGAAAATATGGATGTTGTTGCTTGACAAATTGGACTTCTGTTATTTTTTCTTCTTTTTCCCTTGTGTTAGGGGTTTTTGTTCTTTTGTTTTTGTCTTATTTTTACTAGGTCTTTTGTTTAGCTAGACTTTGAAAGAGTCTCTCCTTTCAATCTTTTTATGTGTCAATCCGTTGAAATTGTAGGAGTGTCTACTACTTGAAATTGTATGACTTTGAAAGAGTCTCTCCTTTCAATCTTTTTAAGTGTCTCTTATTTATATTGCTTGGAATTCTCTGCAAAACAAGAGAAACTAAACTAGAAAAATAATATTAGGCAATTTATATTGTTTCATTATTGATTATGGATTTCTAATTAATTAAATCTCATGTTCTTAATGTGTAGGGTCTTTTTCAATAATTTTTCAATTTTGCTTGATTTTCTATTATTTCTTTTATCCTATTTTGCATAATCTCCCATTATTATTTTTACTTCCTCATAACATCAATTTCCTTTTCTTTCTTTCTTTCTCTATTGTCACTCCCTAAATTCTTTTTTTTTTCTCTCTTTTTTATTATTTATATTATCATCATAAAAATATAATTAAATAGAAAAATTAAGGGTAAAAAATGGGTTAGGACAATTATGTGTTGTACTAGTGAGTTAGACAATGAAGACCCATCCTGGACATGCCTATCACTAGTTGATTAATCAAAATTTAGGGAGATTAGTGGATTTTCAGGCTCTTTGCAGCCACGAAGTTGACATAACTTCATTGCTTATACTAACTACTCGTCTAGCGTAGCAAGAATGAGTTTACCTATATTAAAAAAATCTGGTTAGGGTTTACACAAAACTCTCTAAGAAAAAAAAAATTTAGAAATTGAGTTTATGGGATTGACCATCATTTATAGTTGAATATGGCCCTATTTAAATTGTTATAGAGCTTGAATCTTATATGCATAGATAATTATAAACGTATACAAATATTAGTATAAGATATAAAGGTTTATTGAATTATAATACAAGCTAAAGTTCTTTTACATTAACACACGCGGATCTTGGTAATTAAATTTCTTACTTCTACTTAGTTATTCTGTTAAGAACTCTTGATTTGAATAAGTTCTTATAAGGATTTTATTGAACATTTATTAGATTATTTTATGTGCATTAAAAAGACTCGCAGCACTATGTTAAAGGCACGCGCAAGCATGTACATTAATTAGATATATTTATCAAACAATATGAAACAAAGGTGGTAATAATATGAGAAAATTCACTTATCATTCATACTATAAAAATATTACTGTCCATGTGGAGGTATATCTCATGGAGTATTTGCTTTGTCACTTCTTTGAATTGTTCTTTGCACCGTTCATCTTATATTTGAAGCCACAGACCGCACCATTGAAAGCAACCGCCAGCTTGGTTGCTTGAAGTGCAAACTTTCATCGAATAAAGATTGTCATCATGTTCGAAACATAGCAAGTAATCATTTGGCCATTGGCTTTCAACAGAGTCTATGAATAAATCATCTTTACACTTTTGACCCAAACGGCTCCCTTTTAATGAAGGTCGAGCATGTATGGTTCAGCATGATAATCATTGTTAGTGAGCTTTTCTCCTGCTTAATCCGGTTCGGGAATGCGTTTTCAAACCATGTTTTTTTAAAATTTAAATTTTTTTTTATTTAAAATTATTATTTTTATGTTTTTATATTATTTTGATGTACTGATATCAAAAATAATTTTTAAAAATAAAAAAAAAATATTATTTTAATATATTTCTAATTAAATAAAAAAATACTTCTATTATTACATTTTCAAAAACACCAAACCTTGAGTTCACGATGAACATGGCATTGTAGAGGATTTAAGGACATCTTTAATCCTTAAATTATTGAGATTGTAGTAATATAAGACCTCAATTACTGTTTTTTATTTTGATTAAGAGTATGTGTCGTCAAATTTGATGGCCAAGACTAACATCTCTTACTTACCCTTGTTATGAACAATGTTGTTTTCAAGCAATTTCAATTTTTTTTTATTTTTTATTAGTAAAAGAATGAAGAATTGCTTTAAAACGACGACGTCGTGTACACTTAGACTAACGGTGAAAGCTTGGGCGTTAGGATCAAATTTGACGGAATGCCTTAATTTGTTTAATAAAAATAATATGAGGATATGATAGAACAAATCGATAATTTAAGTCTTATTTTAGAACAATCCTAATAGTTTATGGGTAAAATATACTATTAAACCCATCTTGGAGCATGGACCAACCTGATTGATATTATTGCAAGCAAGCATCATGCAATTGCTGAATTCAAATTAGTTGATTAACTAATTCCTAATAACATTATCACAAATAATGAAGTCGAAGAACACAATTTTACTATGTGCATTGATTTATTTTTTGATCCTTTAATAAATAGTTTTGGTGGAGAAAATTGTATTCTATTCCGTTGTTCATTCTTCTAATCATTGTTTAATAAAAATATTTTTTATTTTATGTTTTCTTTACTTTAAGTTATTTTATGTTTTCTTTACTTTAAGTTAATAAAATTTTATGTTTTCAGATTATTTTGATGTACTGATATTAAAAATAATTTTTTAAAAAATAAAAAATATATTATATTAATGTATTTTAAAATAAAAACACTTTAAAAAGTAATCATTATCATATTTATTTCAGGATGTTGTTTTGGCTTATTATATATTTTTCTAAAACAATGACGTTTAAACTTTGAAGTACATTTTTTCTTGCGGTCAAGCTTTCTATATAAAAAGGCGATGCGATAACATGTTTTCTTATTTAAGCTTTTGCATGAAATGATCCTATTTATTGGTGTATGTTGTTTGGAAGTGTAGTTACGATTATTTTTTAAAGTGTTTTTTATTTAGAAATATATCAAGATAATATTTTATTATTTTTAAAAAATTATTTTTAATATCAGCACATTAAAATGATTTAAAAATACCAAAAAAAATATTAATTTGAAATAAAAAAAACTAAAATTTTTAAAAATTTTTAAATAATATTTTTAAAAATAAAAATAAACAGAAACTTAAAGTCACACAGTAGAGTTTTTCAGGAAGTCTCCCTCCCGTTAACAGAGGAAGACAAACGAATCTAAATATTAGATACTGGTGATAGTTTTTATTTTATTTTTATTTTTTACTTTACAAGACTAGCATTGATCTTTTCAGTCGGTCATCAGTTGACCGGCAGATAATTTGGCCTTTTTTTGTTCTGAAAGTACCCATTTACCATGTTTCTCGTTTCTTGAATTAAACTTCTTTTTTATTTTATTTTATTTTATAAATGAATGTATTTCCAGTTCAAATTCTATTTTCATATTTTGGCAAGAGGAGTATATATGATTAGGGGCTTTTTGTTTAATTTAAATGTGTCCATCAACATATAATATGATGGTGAATTCACCTTGTAAAACGAGTTATACTCTATTCAAGATTTGGAGTAAATTATTAGCTAATTGGCTGAGATATCTTCTAAAACTTTTTATTAAACCTAACTAGATGTTTAAATTTTAATTTTTTAAATAATCATGTTCATGCAATGCAAAAGTTTTTATGTTGGTTATAGAATAACTAGAATATATATTTATTTTATTAAAGAATCATCTCAATCTAATAGTTTAAACTCTTAAATTATGTTTCAAGATATGATTTATATTATTTTTTAACATATTTTTAAAGTGAAAGTTAATATTTCATATCTCATGAGCGTGTTTAAGAATGTGAATGCGGTTGCTTTTTAAAGTGTTTTTCACTCAGAAATATATTAAAATAATATTTTTTTAAAAAAATTATTTTTGATATCAGCATATCAAAATGATTTGAAAACATTATAAAATATTAATTTAAAATAAAAAAATAAATAAATTTAATTTTTTTAAAATAATTTTTTAATATAAAAACAAACTTGCTGTAATAAAACTTATTCACATCAACCGAATCTAAAAGTAGGCAGGGGCTACCCTGGCCTCAAGGCAAAAACATTTTTGCCGATCACCTTGTATGTTTACTTATTTTTGTTCATAAACTCTCAATTAATTCTAATTGAAAATTTTAATATTTTTTTCTTAAAATATATATATTTTAAATTTAACCATCCAAAAATGGAACTAGCTCTCATCTTAAAAGATGATGAATTTGATCTGATTTCTTCAAAAAAAAAAAATATATAATCTCAATCCTCAAAAACAAAATGCTGTTATTTTTATTCAAAAAAATATGTTTGGAAATATATAATCACTTTCCCTCTATTTTCTTATAGAAAAAAAAAAAAAGGAAGAAAGAAAAAAGAAGTTAGAATGGTTATCAGGTGTGGTATAAATAAGTAACAGATTCTTAAACATGAAATTTGAAAATGAAGTACTGGAAAATAATTTACTACAGATTTGAATATGGACGTTAGGACACAAAGTATCTTTAAAATCTCTGAGCGAATCAGACATCTTTCAAAGCAGAATCAGTCACAGACCGGTTTCCAAGTCCACTCGCATTTGCACGTTCAGTATGCATACTCTCTACCTCATGCTTAACATGCTCAGAATTAACGTGCTTTTCTACTATTCTTCTTCTTCTTCTTCTTTTTTCTCGTAGTTTGGTGGTCGAAAATTGATTTTTTTTTTTTAAGAATGTGAACTCCACGAAATATGAATTCTAATAAAATATATTAGTTCAGTGGTTTGTTTGTTTTTGTGTTTTAAAAATATTTTTTAAAAAAATTAATTTTTTTTGTTCTAAATTAATTTTTTAAAGTGTTTTTAGATTATTTTAATATATTTCTGAATAAAAAACACTTAAAAAAACTATCAGAATCATATCATGATAAATGCATGATTATATTAGAAAAGAAAAAGTTACAATGATATTTGACTTTAAATAGAAAATAAGTTGAAAAGGAGCAATTTTTTATTATTAATTTATAGATAATATAATTCCTGAGTTATCAACTCTGTTACCAGTCTTATTTAATATTTATTCGTTAAAGAATAAATTCTTTTGCTATGATTGGTTATGTTATGGACATCAATGTTTAAATTATTCTAAAAATCAATTATAAAATTTAAATTTCACCATGAAAATAGAAATTGTTTTCAATAATTTGAATAGAATATTTGAATATAAATAAATATATCACTTGAATGAATGTAACTTATTATTATTTATTTTACAGTCAAGGATTTTATTATATATATATATATATATATATATATAATGAAAACTAGGGTGAGAAGTATAATGAAAAAGGATAGAATTTTTTTTGTATTATTAAGAAATAATGAACAATAAACTTCAACATAATTTAGTTGAGAAATCACTTACATTCTAGCTGTTAACAAGTAATATGGAAAAAAACTTTTTTTAAAAAAATTATTTTTCATATCAACATATTAAAATGATTTAAAAATATTTAAAAATATTAATTTAAAATAAAAAATAAAAAAAAAACTTTCAAAGTTCTCGAAAAACATTTTTGGAAAAGTAAAATCATACAAGCCGAAGCCGAACTCAGGAGGGAATCCTGAATAGAGATTGATGGAATATACGTTGATGGCTTTAAAAGACTGGGTTGATTATAATGAAAAAACCATCAACTATAATGGATTTGTACACCAAGGAACAAGTGAATGCAACCCAATCATTAGATGACATGTCTTGTTGTTTCGAGCTTGGTTTCATGGCTGCAAATCTTGCCATCATTGGGGCCATGAAGAGAGATTGATGGACGAATAGCTGCTACGAAACAATTGAATTTTTTTTTAATTTTAAATTATATTTTTGATATTTTTTTAATTATTTTAGTGTAGTGATAATAAAATAAAATTAAAACAAATTATTTTAATATATTTATAAACAAAAAATTATTTTAAAAAATAACCACTACAGCAATATTATATATTATTAAAAAAAATACTAGCGCCTAGGGTAAAAGGATTTCAATAATTAGGTCTGGTAATTTATAATTCTAATACTTTAAGGGTTTTTTTTTAATTATTAATTAGAATATAATGATAACACAATCTAATTTTTTTTGCATATAAATTTATAAACTGGAATTTTTAAAAGAATAAAAAAAAAAAAGTAAAAAGAATTAAGAGATGTTATAATTTTCCCTTTAATTTTATTAAAAGTACAAAAAGAGTAATGTCGGGATCCATACATGTGGTGGTAATATGTAGCGAGTTTAGAGGTTCGACGTTAGCCGTGAGAGTATGGTTGGGATACTCCTCCTGCTATCATGTTATGTTTGAATTTGTTTGGACAAACGGCTACTACTGCTACTTTTTGGCGCACAACTTTCTATACCCTACCCACTTTCGAAAAGTCTGTCTTTCACTCTGCTCATAAAAAATATACATACCAGAGAATTGGAGGGAGAGAGAGGGCCTCAAACCCCCTTTTCTCACTAGTTTTAAAATGATTACTTATCTCCACTTGTTTTATCTCTGTAAATTTCAGATCTCAAGTAAGCAGCACTCTGGCTTTAGCTTACCCGCATCTATTTCTCACAGTTTCTTTATCTTTTCCACGTTCAAAAAAGTTCTTCTTTCCCCTTCTTTTTTTCTTACCTGGTACAAATTATCATAGTTTCTGTTGTTTCACCACTTTCTCAGGTCTCTCCAGCACTCTTGCTTTGCTTCAAAGCTAGAAAGTAGAAGAAACCCTTTGTTTTGAAGGGAATATGAAAATGGTTTTGCTTCTTTGGATCTTTTCAGTGATTTCTTCTGTGACCCTTTTGAGTTCTTGCTCCCTCGCTCTCTCTGAAGATGGTAAGAGCAACACCATTTCTGTCCAGAAAAACCTATTTTCATTCCTGCACTATTTTGAGCACCACTTTTGTGTTTTTTATTTTTTTGGTCAGATGAATGTCTAGATCTTTCTGCTATGCTGATTTAGTCTTGATTTTCCTTTTTCAAGGACTGACATTGTTAGAGATCATGAGTACATGGAATGATAGTAGAAACATCCTTACCAATTGGCAAGCTACTGATGAATCTCCCTGCAAATGGACTGGTATTTCTTGTCATCCCCAAGACCAAAGAGTCACCTCAATGTATGTCCCACTGCCCTGCTTCATATATCCAATTTTACATCCACAAACTTTTAATCTTTCTTTTTTCTTTACTTTTGTACGCTTCAGAAACTTGCCTTACATGGAATTGGGAGGGATTATATCTCCCAGCATTGGTAAACTCAGTAGATTACAAAGATTGTGAGTTAAATGCCCGTCTCTTCTTCTTCTTCTTCTTCTTTATTCATTTTTTAACTCAAAGCAAAACAGGAAATGGGTTAAAGCATTTCATGCCAAATTTCCAATTTTTCCCATTAATTTCTTTTGGTGATACAGGGCGCTTCACCAGAACAGCTTACATGGAATTATTCCTTATGAAATTACTAATTGTACTGAGCTGAGGGCCATGTAAGTATGATTATGAGATTGGGGTTTCCTCTTTCCTCCTGCAATGTCTTTCATTTTCTTTTCATTTTTTTTCACTCTCATAGGAGAATGTTTATTAACTTTAACCTCATTTGCAATTGCAATTATTATTGATCATGTCTATAGTTACTTGATGGCTAATTATCTCCAAGGAGGAATACCAGCAGATATTGGAAACCTTTCCCACCTCACTATCCTGTAAGATCACTGATCCTCTTTCTCCTTTGTGGTTCTTATTGTCACAGTCGAGTTGTTTTGAATTTTGTCTGTTGAATTTAGGGATTTATCAAGCAATTTGCTAAAGGGTGCCATACCTTCATCTATTGGCCGCCTTACACGCTTGCGCCACCTGTAAGTTCAAATAGAATTTTGGGAATTGAATTCTAGAATTTCAAAGTCTGTATTCGATGCCCTTGAATTGAAACTAGATATTGTACTAATTTATTTATTCTCTGTCTTCTCTTTTCAGGAACTTGTCTACCAACTCTTTCTCAGGTGAAATCCCTGATTTTGGATCTCTTTCTACTTTTGGGAACAATTCGTGAGTGCTCTTATCTTTATCCATAATGCTTTTAGCTTTTATTGAGGTTGTGGCAGGAAAGA
Source organism: Populus deltoides (assembly GCA_015852605.2). Lineage (NCBI taxonomy): Eukaryota > Viridiplantae > Streptophyta > Magnoliopsida > Malpighiales > Salicaceae > Populus > Populus deltoides. The sequence goes on from CM027581.2 coordinate 6,799,144, forward strand.
TGTTTCAAAAGAAAAAAAAAAGAGTTTGGTAACAACACTCAATTGTGACAAAAGAGAATGTTTGTTGTGTCTAATTGATGTCTAGTGTTTTCACATGTTTTTATCTAAAGTATAAATTTTAGTCGAATGTGAAACAGTATTGAACCACTTGATTTCTAAAATTTTAAGGGCCGGCATTCCCACATTTCTGTCTATGTGAAGGCAAGTGTGCAAGTTCCTGTTAACCGTGTGAGTCATTTGGATGTGTTTACTTGATGTTTAAAATCACTCCTTACATTTAACCTCTGTCGTCTGACATCCAAGTTTGGTGGAAAATAGAAGGATGTTGTTGTCTGTCCGGGTCTACCATATTAATTTATTGGGAGGGATAAATGAGATGAATATTCGTATTCTTCAGAATTGGAACATTAAACTGTGTGCAAAGTATGTAATATCAGCGTCTCTATTAGTTATATAACATCAGGATGCCTCTTGAAAAGCTTCTTAACTATTTTTTGGGGATCATCCTCTCCGTTTCTTAGTCTGCCTACTGCTCATTCATGGTTAGGTTTATTGGCAACTCGGATCTTTGTGGTAGACAAGTGCACAAGCCATGTCGAACCTCTTTGGGATTCCCTGCAGTTTTACCTCATGCAGCAAGTGATGAAGCAGCAGGCAAGTTTCTTTCGAAATTTTCTGAAACTTTTTGACTGTAGATGTAATAATAATATTGGGACTATTTCTATTTTGATCTGAACATTGGTATTTTTTCAGTTCCTCCAAAACGATCCTCTCATTACATCAAAGGGTTGCTAATTGGTGTAATGTCAACTATGGCCATTACACTCCTTGTGCTCCTTATATTCCTTTGGATTTGCTTGGTATCAAAGAAGGAAAGAGCTGCCAAGAAATACACAGAAGTTAAAAAGCAAGTTGATCAAGAAGCAAGTAAGCTCAAAGGCTCTAAATTTTATCATTTTCTTCTGTCCTTCATTTCAAGTTGCAAACCTCGTAAATTTTTGTCAGGTGCAAAGCTCATTACTTTTCATGGTGACCTGCCATATCCTTCCTGTGAGATCATTGAAAAGCTGGAGTCTCTTGATGAAGAGGATGTTGTAGGTGCAGGAGGCTTTGGTACTGTCTTCCGTATGGTCATGAATGATTGTGGCACATTTGCTGTTAAAAGAATTGATCGCAGTCGGGAAGGATCTGATCAAGTTTTTGAGAGGGAATTGGAGATTTTGGGGAGCATCAACCACATAAATTTGGTAAACCTGAGAGGCTACTGCAGGCTTCCAATGTCAAAGCTTCTTATCTATGATTACCTGGCCATGGGCAGTTTAGATGACTTTTTGCATGGTATACTTTCGCCATGTGGTGTTCAATATTGTGGTTTATAAGACACAGTCACACACCCACACATCTATAAAACATCTATATAGTGTTTATAGCGATTAGGGACAGAGTTATCGTCAACAACAAGTGTGTAATAGTTTTTTCTCTTTCTTTCTTTCTAATAGGTTTTTCTCTTTCTTTCTTTATATATATATATATATTAAGAACAAGAGAAATAGTTAGGCATTAACAACTTAGCATGATAGTAGAAAACATGGCATCAGTGCTTAATCTTTCTCACTTAACTATAATATTGTAGGCATATGTTAAATAGTAGATTAGAAGCAGCAAACATGATTCACAATGCTTTTGGGCTTTGAAAGAAACACTATTGCCTAATATAGAGACTAGGAAGTCACTGAGAAAAATGAAAAGAAATCTGAAGGAACTTTTTAGAATTGCCAACTGGCTTCTTATCAATGATGATTGTGCTTTAGTGATTTCTTGTTTAATGTTTAATTCATATTCCCAAAATAAACTGAATTTTGTCATTTGGACAACTGCACCAACAGATCTAGGTTTTACTTTTGTGTAAGGCATTTATGACCAAATGTGGTGTACAATTTGTAGTGCACAATTTCTATGAGAGACTTGTTTCGTGAATCTAGCCTATTAGGTAATTTCTACTTTTAATACCAGAACATGTGTGTTGTTTGCTGTTGGAATGTATGCTCAAATATATGGTGATGGACATGCACGTCCCTATCCAAAAAATTTAGCAAGCGCTGATACGTTTTATTTTTCTTTCTTCTTTGGTCTTATCACTACTTTTTCAGAACATGGCCAAGAAGAACGACTGTTAAACTGGAGTGCTCGTTTAAGAATAGCACTAGGTTCTGCTCGGGGGCTTGCATACTTGCACCATGACTGTTGTCCGAAGATAGTTCATCGTGACATAAAATCCAGCAATATCCTCCTTGATGAAAATTTGGAGCCCCATGTATCTGATTTTGGTCTAGCAAAACTTTTGGTAGATGAGGATGCCCATGTCACGACTGTAGTGGCTGGCACTTTTGGTTATTTGGCACCAGGTGTGTGTTCTTTTCATCATCCTTCTTGAAACATCTCTGAATTGTTTATCTGGAGAGTACTTTCCTGTTGATCTGAGCTATGTCTGATTTGTGGTTAGTTGTTCATGATACATTTCTTTAAGTTTGCCATGTGATGTGAGGTTTTCCTGCAATATGTGAAAACTTGTCCTACTGACATTAATGCTCCCTGTTCAACATGACTGTTACTTCTGTGTTCCTTGATAAACTATCTTGAAAACGTTATTTTTAGGAGATTAGGAGATCAAATTAACTGGGACTTTATGCATATGTTGATTCCTTAATATAATAGGGATTCATTATGATTCAGGATGAAGCTAGTCCTGCAAGATTAATATTCGATTATTTAGGTTTGTTTTGCTGATCAAGTTTTTTAATAGCTTTATAAACTATATTTATTATTTAGTAGTTAAATTTATCTGCAATTCTCTTTTATTTATTTTATTTTCATATACATATAAAATGTGGATATTGAGGTTAGACGCACTAGATTGAGAATTTTCATATTGACAGTGGTGGCAGTAGGGATTATATTTCCTTATGATGGAATTGTGATTGAATTCTATTCAACTTCTGGAATTTAGAAAGGCCTTCAAAATTGTGAACATCAACATGATCTAGTAACTTGGTGTGGTCCATAATTGATTTTTACCAGTTTTCCATGAGACCATGGCAACTCTTCATTTCTTTGCATGGCATTGACCTCATCACTTAATTGTACTTTTATCTTGTAACTAAGCTCACTTTTATCTTGTAAAGCTTATAATGTTCATTTGTGTAAACCAAGTGTCAAAGCTGGATGGAGGCAAAGGACAATAACCATAAGATTGACCTGACCATATTAATTTAGCCGTGTTTCATGTTCGATATTTATTTGTTGTGAGTCAAGTATTGCGATCTCCTTGAGGACTGTTTCACTGAAATGAATATGTAGCCTGGTTCTTGTAGTGTGTGCTTCATTGTGTGTCGGTAAACATGTAAATCATAAATTGTGAGGTGCTTTAGACAAAGAAGCTTTAGTTCATAATTCAAGAAATATATGGTTATGCAAAGCAAACTTAAATGTAGAGGAACATGAAAATGCATGGTTTTTGTGATTCCTAAGCTTTCTGAGCTGACAACTTCACATTGAATTCTTAACTTAGTGACCATGGAGCTGCTCAAGCTGTTCTTATTGGAGAATAAATTCTGGTTGTCATGTATGGCCACATTCAATTAACTGCTGTAGAGTACTCATGCTGTCATTTCAAGCTTCTGATTGGAAATTTGTTCAGGGGTTAAAATCCTTAAATCTAGTGTCTTGTCCATCTGCAAGTTTTTATTTTTTAAAAAAGAGTTTCCTGTCATTTTAATTATTGAAAATGGTGCAATGTTTGTTTGATTGATTTGTGGAAGACACAAAACTAAGTAAAAGTCAGGGAAGAGAGAGAATCACATTAATGGAAGGTGCTAGTTGTTCTCTTCAAGAACCCCCCCCCCCATTGATAGCACTCAGTGGCTAATGATTTTATTCAGTTTTTTTGCTGAATTTCATGGTTGGTCCTAATAACTCAGTAGCTAATGATTTTCTTCAGTTTTTAGTTTGAGGAAAAGAAAATCGGAAAGATAATATAGTAATAAGAAGGCACCAAGGCTGGTTGAAAAAGTAAAGTGTAAATTAGTTACCTCAATTTTTTGTGGTCAAAATGCTTAATATAGTAATAAGAAGGCACCAAGGCTGGTTGAAAAAGTAAAGTGTAAATTAGTTACCACAATTTTTTGTGGTCAAAATGCTTAATATCTGCTCTGCGTTGACTGCTGATGGATTCTTATGGGGGGAGAAGCAGTCTGGATTGGTATGGAACCTTAGTGAATGATTTGAAAGGACTCTTGGAAGCCACCTTTTTGTATAATGCTGTCATGGTTAGTTACCTAAAGCGGTAGTTAAATGACAGTTAGTATAGGCTAATCTTGAATATTTAGTAAAACTAATTTAATCTACTATTTGTTATTACCATCAAGCATAGGGCAGAGAGAGGTAGATGATCCTAAAATTTAGAGAATTATTCATAGGAAATAAATGTGTTATAAATAATAAATAGAGTGTAATGGTTGTGGCCCAATTGTAGGGTGAGTAAAATAATAGACTGCAACTGAAGAGTAACAGAAACAGGTGTTTTTAGTTAAGTGAATCCCATAAATCTAGCAATTCCTTTTCACAGTTCAAATTTATGTCTGAGGCCATTCCTCATTTTCCATTATACTGCTTATATAGACCTTTAGGCATTACTTAGAATTCTATATCTTCAAGAACAATCCATAATTCCTGTTACTGCCATTACTTAGAAATCTATATCTTCAAGAACAATCCATAACTCTGTTACTGTCACAGTGGGAAAATTTTGCAATCCTCATAATGACTAGAATCTTCACAGTGGGAAAATTTTGCAATCCTCATAATGACTAGAATCTTTCATATGCCATAATCCTAAGGTGCAGTGTCACTGATTGATTGTTAAAATTGACTGCTCTGAATAGAGTATCTGCAGAGTGGGATAGCCACCGAGAAATCAGATGTCTATAGCTTTGGAGTTCTCTTGCTAGAGCTTGTAACTGGAAAAAGACCAACTGATCCAGCTTTTGTAAAGAGAGGCTTAAATGTTGTTGGTTGGGTAAGCTTTCATAAACTCTTTTTCCCGTGTTCTCATCTCAGCTTTGATATTGGCCTGAAAAGAGCAGAATTGTTCAAGTCTAACTTGTACTGATAATTTAAACTCAAACAGATGAACACCCTATTGAGAGAGAACAGGTTGGAAGACGTAGTGGATACAAGGTGCAAAGATACAGATATGGAAACTCTGGAGGTAATTCTTGAGATTGCAACAAGGTGCACGGATGCAAACCCGGATGATCGGCCAACAATGAACCAAGCATTGCAGTTACTAGAACAAGAAGTCATGTCTCCTTGCCCGAGCGATTTCTACGAGTCCCATTCAGATTATTGTTAAATAGCATGAAGAACTCAGGGCTACATCCACTGAATATGCACATCCAGCTAGATGTATTTATTACATCCTCGGCTTTTTCATTATTGTTTGCCTCTATCTTTGGGGCATGTAAATGAAATTTAATGCAAATGTTGGATGTGAGTGTTGTCTTGCAAATGTTAATTTGCATGACTTAAGTTTCTTTTACACACCAACATGTTACCAAACGACCACAAAAATTGTGTTGCTTGGACATTGGAGTGCAGACGAAGATATGCAACAAGCTAGGTGACAAATTGAGGGGTAAATTGAAGAATCCTAAAACCAAGGTTTAAGATGAAAGAGACTTGATTAAAATCAAAGGTAAATATGAAGAAATTGGAAGTTTAAAAGTTAATTGAGGCGCTGAAAATTGAGGGATTATATTGATATAACCAGCAATTAATGCTGGATCCCTCAATTGTGCTGGTTACCGGAGTTTCTTTTTTACAGAGCATTTAATGCTCTCTCACGCCTCGAGTAAGGAAAAAACAAATTATGCTCCTTTGGTAGCTCTAACATCGTATTACCTCCTAGCATGATTCCCGTTGAGTGATTCTCTCTGTAGTCGCTACAACACCGATTCATAACCACTTACTCGACCAATCTTTACAACCTAGTTTGAAAGTGTAAGGTCTCGGGTTCCAGTAGTAAAAACCAAAAAAACAACACCATTGTTCTCCCCTATTTCAAACAACACCGTCATTCCTCCATTTTCAACAACCAAATGCCAGCCTTAAAAAACAACACAAAACCACCACTCTTCCTCCCATGGTTCAGAAAAACACAAAACAATCAAACAACCTCCCCTTTTCAAATCGAAAGCTACACCAGCACCTAACACCACACCAGCATCCACACACTGTGTTTGCAAACACTCAGCCATAAAACATCAGTCAATCTGATCATATCTCACAAGTCACAACACCATCATCTCCAAATAAACACACGCAAGCTACAACCTGCAGTTTGTCTAAATTTTTTCTGTTACTGTTAAAAAGCTTATATACGCTAGACTCCACCGCCACACCCTAATTGTTCAAAATCCTCCTACCAGAGATATGAACTTTGAACCTTAACTTCCAAAATCAGTTAACCTCATCAAGTATTCATTAGCTCCATCTAAAAAGGCAGCTTCAGCTGGGGCAAAAGAAGTTGAAACCAAATTTATAACAACCTGGTTATTCTGTTTTGGTTTCCAACATCAGTTTTTCAAGTCTCTAGCATCCCTAACAATATGGCGTAGCATCTACCCAAGCACTATGGAATATTCGGGGCATGACAAACGTTCATAAATAAGAAGTCTAGGACTTCACGGTTGTAACAGGTATGGGTTTCTCTCTCACTGCTCTTTCATGCCCACCATATCCCGTTTTGTTTTTCTTAGTTAGAAGGCCTGTTACTGTGTCGGCCATTAGTTGTGCTTGCAAGAAAAGCAAAGGTTCTTTTATAGAAGCATGAATTTGTTTTGGAATGAGTATCTCCCTTTACATAATAGAGAAATATGCTAGTATATTACCCATGGATTTTAGTTCAGAACGTTGCAACTTTCTTTTCTTTTGTTTGGTTTCATGAAGCTTAATCCCCTGGAATAATAAATGCATGAAGTTTCATAGTGTTTCCTCGTGGTGATGTGTTTATGGACTAAGGCAAAGCCAAGAATTGTTTTTGCCCACTACTAAACAAATATGTAAATTTTTTTTTATCAAAATCAATTATTAACTCATCTACATGAATTTGTAAAGTTAACAATAAAATATTAATTCAAATACATATCAATCTCATATAAAGCATTTAAATGTGGTACGTTAATTTTATATTATGTACAAACAAATTATACATGTACAAGGAGAAGATCAATTCAACATCTTTTAAAGTTTAAAACAATACTTTAATAGTTGCGATAAAATTAAGTTGAATTTGTGTGATGGATATTACCATACAATAAAAAAAAGAAGAAAAGGTGTGTTATTTTTGTTAAATTTTATGAGTTGAATATGTAGGGAAACAAGAAGTAATCTAGCACGAGGGGGGATATGATTTTCGACTTTGGCTCTTTTAACTAAAAAAAAAAAATGAAGATTTTAATTAAAAAAAGGATGGGTGATTTGATGGATAAAAAAATATATCTTTAGCTAATTTAGTTAAATGTAACTTGGACTGATTTAATATTAGACCTTGTTTGTTCACTAGAAAGTAGTTTCATTTTGAAAAGTAGATTTCTAGAAAATGAATTATTTTTTGATGTTTGGTAGTGTTATGGAAATAAGTTGGAAAACACTTCCCAATACAAAATAAACTAGAAAATAACTTATTAATATTTTGTATTTAAGTTTATTAAAATAATGAGGAACAAATCTTACAAATTAAAAAGTTTAATGAGAATGAAATTAAAAAAAAATCTAATTTCATAAATTATCTCAAATAAAATAAATAACAATCAAAATAATGAATATCAAATCTATCAGATAAAAAAAATTAAAAGATGATGAAATTAAAATAATAATAATAATTACAATTTCATAAATTATTTCAAATAAAATAAATAACAATTAAAAGAATAAGGATCAAATTTGATAGTTAAAAAATTTCAATTAAAAAAATAATAAGAGAAAAGCAAATAACAATCATAAAAATAAGAACCAAAGTTAATATAAAAATCAAATTAAATCAAATTCTATGGAGTGAAATTAAAAAAAAAATTCAAAACAAAATATATAGCAATCAAAAATTTGAAGATCGAATTTGTTATAATTAACAAATAATATGATATTTCTAATTTTTTCACAATTTCTATAAAGTGTTTTTCTCTCAAAATAAAAGGAAAACACTTTCCTGAAAACCAAGGTAAATTTTTCTTTAACTGGAAAGTGTTTTTCATTGAATAATTTTTCTAATGACAAATAAATATAGAAAAATTTAGAAAATAATTTTCAAAAAACCATTTTTCACCAAACAAATAAGTTCTTAGCATAAAAAAATATTAAAAAAATCTTGACTTGGGCTATAAGTCCACCTGAGCCTTCAGTATGGCTTCGCCCTTGTCTGTACCTATCTTAGATAGTGCAAGAACATGCTTGCAAGCTAGCCTTCTACATGAATATAGTTCCTTGCCATTTAAATCTTAGCTTTACATGTATATGGTTTTTGGATAGAGGTTATACACGCATGTTTGGGAACGTTGTTTAACCCACGTTTCAAAAAATTTTAAATTTTTTTGTTTAAAATTAATATTTTTTTAGTTTTTTTGGATTGTTTTGATACGCTGATATAAAAAAATAAAAAAAATACTATCTTGATGCATTTCTAAACGAAAAATATTTTAAACTATAACCGCTACTACAATTTCAAACAGGGCATTAGAAAAAGAAGATGATTTTTAGTTATCCTATGGGTCAAGCTTTCAAAATGATTTTTTAAAAAATAGGTTGTTCTCTTTAGATGATGCCATGACTCCTTTTGTTATGAGCTATGAAATGCCAACCTTGGATTAGGTAGGAAACCGACCCATGTGGTTAGAATGAGCTTATAATGTTTAAAGTTGTGTTTGGTTGTGCATAATTTTATTAAAAAAATATTTTTTTTCCCCTCAAGTATGTTTGGCAAATATGACCTAATGGATTTTTTGACAGTTTTTTTCTTGTTTTGCCAAACAAGCTCCATATAATTTTTAAAAAAATCATGAACAAATTCAAGGACAATAGTGAGGTTTTTAAAATACTTTTTTTTTTTTTGTAAAGTCCTATATGCTTATAATATTCCTAATAAAGCATCATGCTAACCTTTAAGATTGTTTCTAATAAATTTTTGAATATCAAAAGATTAAAGTTTTGTTGGTCATTTCTATTGGGATATTGGATTGTGCATGATATGGAGTAGAATAGACTATCTTGAATCTATACCCACTCGCAAATTACTTCATTTTTTTCGTAGCAAATATTAATACTTGATCAGTAGTAATGGTTTCTAGATATCCAAAATTGTGGATGATCAGTTTATTTAAATTAATTTGACCATTGTTTCTTAATTTATTGATTGATAAAACATAATTTATTGAAATCATATATACATATAAGAATATAGTTATGTCTCTTTGATGAAGGTGTATGTGTTTTGTCAATAACATCCGTTGCCTATCCTCTAAATACCCCCGGTTTGACCATTACATCAAACTCATTTGGTGATATATATTGGATTGGGCCAAACTATTAGCATTTCTAATACCTTTTGCTATAAGTAATATAATCTTTGGCACTTGTTCAATACTATGAGGACCAAAACCTTGCGAACAAGGGCCAACATGCAAAACAAAAAAAAACTGAGACTCAAATGAAATTTTCAGAAAACAAAACGATTCCTCAACTATTCACGACGACAGGTTGTTCTGAGGAAATGGTTGAAAACAAGAAGAGGCGGGAGGATGTTTGTGCCCTTTGGATGACCCCAAGCCCACCATCACAACGGTCAGCAATCGGCTACTTAAAAAAACTAAAATTATGCTCTTCTATACAGAAGATTATTAATTGAAGTGCGTTACAATTTCGGTGAATCGAGAGAATCCATCTAATCTAATCAACTACTAGTGAACACAAATGGGAATGCAGGTCGGGTCTGGTTATTTTCATCAACATCATAATCCTCCTGCATTACCATTACCATCAACAGCTTTGAGTTTGTATTCTTCCTCTCTCTCTCCCTTTATTCAAAGAAGCTTGCAGAGATTATCTCTTTGTTTTAGCTCTATTAGCAGCAAAATCACAACGACTAAACATGGTATTGAGGCATCAAGCAATGTGTCAGCACCACTTTGGGATTCTTGGAAACCTGACAACTCTCCCCTGCTTCTACACCTTTCAGTGATATTTTTTGGCCCTCTGCAGGTCAGTGACTAATTAATCACTCTGCTTAAGACGATTAACAAAGCCTGTGACTAAGCTTTAAGATCACTCAAAAGCTTGACCTACAAAGCTGGAATTATTATTTGAGCTAAATATCCAAACTCAAGCCTAGATTGTGCCTTGCTATCAATTTCAGCACAGTAACTAGACTAGACCTGTCTTGTTAAACTACCTTGATCTTTTTAGTTGTCGTGTACAAGTTGTTTTCTGGGCAATTCTTGAAAACTTTATTGTTCTTTCCAAATGATTCCATAGATCCTTCTAAAACATACCATCTCTTCATCTATAGGATGAAATTAAAGCCAGGAAGTAGCCTAACCATTAAGATCTTTCCCTCTTTTGTTTCTATCAAAGATTTTGTAATATTGGCTTTAATTTTAACTGCTGTGAATAGCATGATCTTTCTTGTCTTGAGATGAACATTTCTAATTCACTTACTCTACAACTTGCAGAAGTACAATATGTTCATGGCTCAGATTGGTTGTGCAGCCTATCAAGAAAAATCACACTGCCACCTCATATAAGCTATTATTGTAGGATTCATGACAGCATCAAGGAACATTACACTGCCAACTCACGTGAATTATTATTGCATGATCAACTCATGCAATGGCAAAATTCAGCAATAATAGCTTACAATAAAGAAAATTGTATCTCTTTATGTCTCATGTTCTCACAATAAAGCCCACCGACAAACATTTCAATCTCATGGTTTTGTTAGTACAGCACCCCTCGAATACATTTATGCTGATGTTTGGGGTCTGGCTCATGACACTGGTATTGATGGTTCAAAATACTACATTATTTTTGTTGACCACTATACTAAATATATATGGCTTTATCCTATGTCCCATAAATCATGTGTTCACAATATCTTTCCTCAATTTCAAAATCTTGTGGAAAACAGGTTCAACACCAAAATCAAAAGTCTATATTCTGACAATGGAGGTAAATACATTGCTCTTGAAAATTATTTATCTGTTCATTGCATTAGTCATTATACCATTGCTCCCCACACTCCACAACAAAATGGAATATCTGAAAGACGGCATCGTCACCTTGTTGAAACAGGTCTCACTCTTCTCACCGATGCCCAAATGCCTCCTTCTTATTGGCCTTGTGCATTTCAAGCTGCAACATACTTGATCAATCGTATGCCAACCTCCACTCTGAATAACAAAACACCCTTCGAATTGCTTTTCCATCAAAATCCCAACTACATGAAACTAAAGCAATTTGGGTGTCTTTGCTATCCCTTAACCAGACCCTACAATACACATAAACTTCAAACCAAAGCTGTGTCATGTGTTTTCGTGGGTTACTCTTTAACCCAAAATGCTTATTTATGTCTAGATCTTCTCAGCAGAAAAGTATATCACTCCAGACATGTGCTCTTTGATGAGACTGTCTTTCCCATGGCTCAAACTGATACTTGTTCTTCTGCAAAATCCCAACCTGCAACCAGTGCTCTCGGTTCTTCTCACCCGGTTGCCATAAGTCTGCCATTGTTATATCCTGCAAGACCACCAGAATCAATTGCTTCTGCACTGGGTACCGCTGCTCCTTCATCACCTTTGGTAGCTTCACCTCCAATGTCAGTTCCCTCACAGGTATGTCCTCCTGCTCAAACTGAACCTTTCTCTGAAAATTTAATTGTTAGTCATGCTCCTGTGGTGCTTCCTACTAATGAACCTCGTCCCCATCTTATGATTACTCGATCTATGAACAGCATCTATAAGCCTAAAGCTTGTTCATGGTTACCAAACATCCATTACCTTCATCTATGGAACCTACATCGGTGACTCAGGCCTTAACTGATCCTCAGTGGCGTGCTGCAATGTCCTCAGAGCTTACAGCTCTTATGCGCCATGATACATGGCATCTGGTATCACCTCCCAAGGGCTGCAACATTATTGGATGCAAGTGGGTGTTTCAGGTTAAAAGGCTTGTTGACGGCTCAATAGACAGATTTAAAGCCAGACTAGTGGCCAAAGGTTTCAATCAAAGACCCGGTTTGGATTATACTCAGACTTTTAGTCCTGTAGTAAAACCAGTGACTATTCGCACTATTTTATCAGTTGCTGTGATGCATGGATGGCCTCTCCATCAGTTAGACGTAAACAATGCATTCTTCATGGCCATCTCACAGAAGAAGTATACATGTCGCAACCTCCTGGATTTCGGGACCAATCTTCACCAGATTCTGTTTGTTGTCTTAAGAAGGCAATCTATGGCCTTAAACAAGCACCACGTGCTTGGTATACTGCACTTAAACAAGCTATTCTGGAATTTGGTTTTGTCAATACCAAGTCTGACTCTTTATTGTTTGTCTATAATGTTGCGTCCACTACTGCTTACTTTCTGGTGTATGTTCACGATTTAATTATCACTAGCAACAACTCTCATTTTGCTGCAAGTGTTATACAACAGCTCGGCAGGAAGTTCTCTCTTAAAGACTTGGGACCCTTGCATTTCTTTCTTGGTATTGAAGTTATTCCCACGTAGAATGGGCTGTTCCTCACTCAGCATAAATACATCAGGGATCTTCTTGCCAGAACCTGTATGAATGGAGCAAAAAATGTCACCACTCCACTGTCAACTTCGGTCTCTCTGAAATTAAATGATGGCTCAGCTGCTGTCAATCCTACTGAATATCGCAAGGTAATTGGAGCATTGCAATATCTTTCACTCACTCGACCCGACATCAGCTTTACAGTAAACAAATTGTCACAGTTCATGCACTGCCCTTCTACAATTCATTGGACTGCCACCAAGCGGTTGTTGCGTTATATGAAGAATACAATTTTCCATGGCATCTCAATTCAGAAAAATGTTAAACCTCTGCTTACATGTTACTCAAACGCGGATTGGGCTGGCAATTTGGATAATCGTAGATCTACTTCAGCTTATCTCATTATGCTCGGTTCAAATCTCCTTTCTTGGAGTTCCAGAAAACAACGTGCAATTGCACGATCATCTACAGAGGCTAAATATCCTGCGCTTGCCACCACTGCTTCTGAGTCTATGTGGATTCTATCACTCTTTAATGAAATCAAGTTTTCTCTTCCTCAGTCTCCACTGCTCTTGTGTGACAATCTTGGTGCGACCAATCTCAGCTTCAATCCTGTTCAGCACTCACGCATGAAGCACATCCAAATTGACTTACACTTTGTTCGGGACCTTGTTCAGAAAAACTTTCTTACTGTTCGCCATGTTCACACGAATGATCAACTTGCAAACCTGCTTACCAAACCACTCTCCAAGCAGTGCACAGATTTTCTCAAGCACAAGATCGGTCTCACCGATGGGAGCCCGTTCTTGTGGGGGCGTATCAAGGAAAATCACACTGCCACCTTATGTAAGCTATTATTGCAGGATTCATGACAACATCAAGGAAGATTACACTACCAAATCACGTGAATTATTATTGCATGATCAACTCATGCAACGGCAGAATTCAACAACTTTATTATTGCATGATCAACTCATGCAACGGCAGGATTCATGACAGTATAAATCAATAATCACTGCAAGCTACAATCAAGGATTAGTTGATGTAAAGCTAGGATCGGTTTCTTATATTTTTACTATTACTATAGCTAGAATCAGGGATCAGCTAGAATCATGGATTCGGTTTCTATTCTTTCCTTTATAAACCTTCCATACTTAGCACTCTGTATCTTATATATATATTACTTTCTGCAGTTTGAATGAATTAAGCAAAATTCAAAACTTTTGTCTTCCTTATTACAGCCATAGGTGTTATTGCATTCTCAGTATTTGGGCCCGGTTGGCTAGCTAGAAGTGCCGCCCTTTCTGCATCCATTGCTTTCATGATATATACACGTTCCACGCATCCACTAGGTAGTACAGGTTCCAGTCCATCTGTTTTTTTATAGACTAAATTTTCATTCCTTGTACTAAAACACATTTAATACAAACTGATTTACAGCTGCAAGCTTGCCACTTGTTTTTCATTGATAGAGCCAAGTTTCACCACTTGCATTTTTGGTATGCTTTTTGTTCCCTGGTGCTACCGGGTGCATCATCCTTTGTTTAATAGTAAGTTGCTATCTTTAACTACTCTTCCTCAAAACACCATGTTACTGTAAAAGGTTCAGGAAAGGAAAAAAAAAATGCAGAGAGAGAAGGGTATTTGAAAAATGCTGCAATCGCTCTTACAGCCACGCTTGTTCTGAGATATAAAACTGTCATTTCTTCACCTTAGTTTGAAAATGCTTTAGAATTGATTGCACTGAAATACTATGCGTTATTTTGAAGATTTTAAAATAGTTCGAGAGTGGAGATGTGTTATCATCTCGGTCTTGTTAGAGGCATTCACTCTCAATATTTCTGATTTATGTAAAAAATTATCATAAATCAATTTTTTTCCTAAATTAATAGGTTGATAGTGAAAGTTTCTGTGGATTTTTCTTTCACTATACATGCTGGAATATTAGCTGATGTATTGATTCCTAAATAGTTATTTGTTGATATTTGTTGGTAGTTAATGACTATTAATTTTCCATTTCTTCTTTCTTCTTCAAATGTTACAGCAAGAGATCGTATGCTTTTTGAAGGACAACCTAAAATTTCATCTCTGTATATACGTCTTCAGTACAAGTCATAAAATTTAAAATTCATGGTTGAAGGTGAAAAATGATCTTTATCAGAAGAATCACTTCCAAGGAGACAGAAA
Organism: Populus deltoides; assembly: GCA_015852605.2. Lineage (NCBI taxonomy): Eukaryota > Viridiplantae > Streptophyta > Magnoliopsida > Malpighiales > Salicaceae > Populus > Populus deltoides. The sequence goes on from CM027581.2 coordinate 6,814,169, forward strand.
GCTTCCGGTGGAATACTAGATAGCTGTTCTCATGTTGCATGCTACATAAAAGCTTCTTCTGCCAGTCTACATCATCAAGAAGGTTGGAGCTTGAGATCATAAGGGTGTAGTTGCTTTCTTTTAAGAAAGAACGATAAGAAACGTTAATGGGCAACACAAAGGAGCACGTAATTAATTCATCTCTCCTTTTAAGCTTAGGACAGAGTTTACGTTGAGTCTGTTGTTGTAACCTTGATTTTGTTCTGTCACATCTCCCTAAGAGCACAGACCTGTATGTTCACATACAACTGGCATATGACGAAAAAAACGAGTTGCTTGGTGCCCACTGAAGCACTCATGGAGTTATTCTTCTTTTACCGTATGTGATGTGGCCATCAATGGGCCACATGATCCAACAGTTGATTGTTTTTCCAGCTCAAATGAAGAACAAAACTCTGAAGTATTAACCATTAAAAAATCTGAAAATGTAAAGAAATGTGAAAATAATTCTTTTAGTTTCTCGATCATTTTAGAAAAAGAAATTGATGGTTGACTCCTGAGATTTTTTTTATATAGGCATTTTGAATTTTCTATAAAGTTTAAGTTTTTCCCAAAAACAAATTAATGTCCTTTTCTTTCTAAATATTCTTAGCTATTTTAATGACAATGTATTGTCGAAAGTTCTGTATTTCTTAATTTAATTTTCAAATATTTTGTTTCAGGAATACTAATATTTTATTCCTCGAACATTTTCAAAACTTTTATTTTTTTAAATAATTATTCATATTTTTATTAAACATTTTCAAAAAAAATTCCCCTTTCATTTTATTAAAATTTTTAAGTATTTATTTTATTGCTCACACAAAAAAAAAAAAGTGCCCTTGTTGCATCGAAACCATACTCATCAAAGTTGGTTGATAATAGTAAAACGCATAGATCTGAAGTAATGTTTAGTTATGTTATTGGATAAAAAGATAAAAACAGACAAAACATAAATATATTTGGTTGAAAATATAAAGATAAAGATATAAAAAATAATATGTTTTTTGAAATAATTTTAAAGTGAATTTTTAAACTTTCAAAACAAGAGAGACACAGAAAAAATGTTTTTAGAAACAATATTTATTTTTCTTTGTTCCTAAAATATCCTTGTAAAACATTTTCAATTCTAAAATTGTCAAACTAATTAAAACATGTAAGGATCAAAATGTTTATTATTATAGTTTTAAAACCCAACTCGGGGGTTGATCCCGACCAAAGCTCGGGTCACAATTTGGGTTGACCCGAGTCAATATAAGAACAAAAGAGGTTATTATTATAGTTTTAAAACTCGACTTAATGGTCAACCCAGGACAAGACCTAAATCATATGTTAGAAGGGCCAACCCGAGTTGACCCGGGTCAACATAAAATAAAAGTAATAATTATCATAGTTTTAAAACTTGATTCAGTGGTCAGCTCAAGGCAAGACCCTAGTCACAGATAGGGTAAACTCGGGTTGATCTGAGTCAATGTAAGGATAAAAATTGTTATTATCATAGTTTTAAAACATGATTTATGGGTCAACCTAGCAAAGCACAGGTCACAAGTTGGGAGGGTCAATACGGGTTGACCCGAGTTAACGTTTGGATAAAATTGATTATCATCTTAGTTTTGAAACCTGACTCGCGAATCGACTCAATATAATAATTAGATCACGGGTCAGGAGGGTCAACCCGGTAGACTTAATTTTTAAAAATAATAATCAAAGTAACCTTGTTTTTACCATTTGTTTTCAAAAAAATCAATGAGTTTTTTACTCGTGTTTTATCTCGGGTTAACCTGCGTTTTTTATCGAGTTAGGTCAAGTCAATCCTTCATATGTTCTTTCTTAAAATCAGACCAATACAGGCCTCAGGTCAAACTATCAAGTCAGTCATAGTTTTATAACTAGAGTTATTATAATATTATTAATTTCAATATTAAATATAAACTAAAGTTAAAAAAATATTTAATTATTTTTTAATAAATAAGTTTGACAACAATACATATTAAGAGTAAAATAAAAAAAAATCATATTTTATTTTGTCCTGTCCACCATAACTAAACAGGATACAAAGACAATCACTTTGTCTTATACATCACTACCAAATATAATTTTATCTCCATCTCTTTTTATGTCGTCTCTCCTCTATCTTCACTGTCATTGTCTATTTTGTCCCGAGATAATAACTAAATATTACTTTAGGGTCTTGCACATTTCTTTCACTCAAGAGTCAAAGCCTTTTTACTCTAGCTTTTTTTTTTCCCCGCTAAATCATATGTTAGGTCCTTAGTTCTACTTTTTCATTTTTTTAAGAAAAAACAAGAAATATAAAAAAAGAATTTACTAATTATTGTATAGTCAACTTAAATAATAGTAATGTCACCTAATAAAATTTCAGCTCTCTCATGTGAAGCGTTGCAACTTTGTAATGTCTCAGCAATAATAAGTACATCTAATAAAATTAAATATATTTCTCACTCGCTTTTTATCATTCGACCACAAGCATCAACTGAAAGGTCAAGCAAAAAATTGATATGATAATTGATATGCCTAGTATATACTAGACCATGTGGTCTATCTCATAGGATTTAAAGCAAGGCCCATATGGGACATAAGCTTAAAGTCTTAATGAGTCATGGAACTCACCTAGGTATCGAAGACCCAAACGTAGATCATATCCTTTTCGGATCAGAGTGTACTATGTAACCCACTACCCCTACTAATTTTGAAATGGTCAATTTAACTAATACGAGTCTCTTGATCACGTGGTCAAGCAACTTCTAATGAAATAAGTAACAAGCTGAAAAATTGAAAATTAAGTTTGATAGAACCTTGACCCAGAGATAACCTTGTATCTAAGAACTAAAGGTATTGGAAAAAGACTTGGACTCAGAGATAACATTGTATCTAAGAACCCTAAGTATGGAAATGACACCACGAAGCTAGTTAATTTTTGATAAGTCAGTGTATGATCCTTATCCCTATAAAAAAAGACTGTTTTGCCACAAACAAATAAAAGAAAAATTCACATTTATTCTCCAACTTGGTGCCTGAAATCTGCAGATAGTCTCTTATAACTATACCTAATGAATGCCTTTTAGGTTGCAAGCTAATGGACCTAAACTAGTAATCAACTAATATATGTGCAATAATGAAATAAATCCCTAAACAATGTCTAATATGCTTGAAAAATCCCAAATTAAAAAAATAATTATTCAAAAATAATTAAATAAATAAAATAGAATAATAAAAACAAAGTCTTCATGCCAAAATCCCTTCATGTAGCTCGAATCTCTAGTTTTCGCACATTGTTTGTAGATCTTTAGTCCTGACTTCAAACACGTAATTCTCTTTCATCTAGATGAATTACTGGGTCTGATATATATGGTTGGAAAGCTTGCAATATGTAGTTTGTAGCCTCACTTGAATCGCAGCAAAATTCTACTTGTAGATTCATATATGTCCCAATAAAGGTCTAGTTTGACAAATTTGACAAGATTTGTTAGTAACTTCAACCCTATGAAATAGAATGTTTTTGAACTCCATTTAACCTGAAAGTTTACCAAAATATAGTTCCATGTGTCTAGTATCTCCCTGTAAAATGTTAGCTCGTTCTGATATATGGTTTGAAAGATATGCTCGATCTCGCAAAACTGGTCAACAGACATTTTAAGGACAAATTCGAATCTGACTTTATTCTTCACATTAGCTCTTTAAAAGTCATGTTGAACCAATAGGTCCACAAAAATCATCTTTAAAATGAACCTAAGATATTCATAAAAAATAAAAAAGGCAATACCCTTAAGTAAATGCTTATTGTGTTCCTTTATAGACTCAACCCTGGACCGGCCAGACACGCATTGAAGCCAACCATTCAATCCTAAATGCATTACCTTTAGTTCAAATATGGTTTACTTGCTACCAACCATGGGACAAAACATAAATGATTAAATAAATATGTGTCTTTTACCCATGTGTCTTTTAGAGATTGGTTTTATTACTATCATTAATAGTACACAACCATCAAAACTCATAACCAAATTTGGTTTTACAATGGCTCATTGTCATTCTAAGCTTGTGTCTCTAAGTAGTCCAAAACTATAGGTAGCAAGCACAGTGACCACTTTACCCCTTGCATGGATATATATACATGGGTTCAAGCATATTGACCACTAAGCCATCTTCATATTTTCATAATAAACCATTTTCTTTGCAACCATCCATCTTCTTGTTATATAAACATACATAACATAGCTTTTAAAGCTCATTTCATCCATCACCAATGTTAACTTAAATATCAAAGGGTCCATTAAGCATAACAGAAGACCTGTTTTATAAGTGTCTTGGCTAAGTACATTATCATCAACCCTTTACTCTATTCAAAAACTTTAGAAAGAACTTGATTTTTATGAAGTTTTCGATGAAACTTATTATTGATGTTATGTGTGAAGATTTTTTTTGTTTTATTATCTTTCTTACACATTTTTATGTTTTTTTTATGGATAATAACCAAGAAACTCCTAGACCTTGGAGAGTAACAAACTTTCCCACCATTGGTGCTCCACCAATATTCCAAGATCTCCAACAATTAGCTTAATAGTTTAAAATGTTCATAGAGGCCCTTCATTAGCACCAACTCTTGTATATTATAACGTATATGGACAACTCTATTTTAGGGAAACGGCAAGATAAAATGATGTGTAAAAAAGTAGGAAATAACATTGTCGCCTATATAACCTTTTATAAAAGTCACTCTCATTATTATGAAAGCATTCTTCAAGTAAACGTTCGAGACACAATAAGGGAAGGGTTGGAGATAAAATAACTTAATAATATCCATAAAAAGAGCTACTGCTATTATAACTTTATAAAATTAATTTTTATCCATTTTCATCTTCTTGTCTAGAAAAATAAATGCATCCAAATTCGAGAGCCTTTTGGATTTAATTCCAAAAGATATATAATTGTTAGTGTCATATTTTCAAGAGTCATTCCACTGACAATAATTTCTCCCCTTAACCTTGTCAGTAATAAGGATGGTGTGATTACTAATAAACTTAATTTTTCCTTTATATATTAGCTACTCAAAAACTTTGTTTTCTTTAACTACTTTGGTAGCCTTTGTATCTTTCATACCAGATTAGTAGCATTTTTTTAAATAAATTTAATACCATGATCTTAAACATCTTCTATCTTTTATTTTTATGATCGATATGAATTGTTGTTTGACCTCTTCAAACTCCTTATTGTCTGAATTAGTTAATGAGTGTGCGCTCACGATACTATTTGAGTAGCCAAGAATATGTCCCTTTTAATGGCTTCTTTTCTGCCTATTTTACTAGCATTTTCTCATAACGAGTAACATCATCAATTAGGGTGTATATATATATATATATATATAAGCACTTGGTTCCCATGACCTTTTTCTTATGTTCCACTACATTCATTCTAATAGTAATTTTATACATTCTCGGTTAGTTATAGCTATAGTGCACTTGATTTTCAATGTCATAATTTATAGGGCATAACTCACTATAGACTCTCCTATGTTCTAGATTATTTCAGCTAAATTAGCCAATATGACCTTTTGTTTTATCCTATAAAAGTTTTCATAAAAATGAGTTTCCATCTCTTATTAACTATGGATTAAGTTAGGTGGAAGTATGGATAACTAGTGAAAAAATATTTTTAGTTAATGATGAACCAACAATCTTAGTTTTATAAAAAGATTGCTTGCACCATCACCATATTTATCAGTGAACTTGGTGATGTGTTTTCTTATTGATTGGTTGTCTTCAAGAATTATTTTAGATCTAAAATATTTATTCCTTTAAGGATTGTGTGTAATGTTTCAATTTATTTAGGGTATTGATGATTGCAAACAAATCTTGTTGTTTATCCAACTTGTAGCCATATATCTCTTAGAGAATAATGTGAATTAGTGAGCATCACCAAAGGATCCATTAGAGGTGTCAATTGGGTCTATTACAAGGTCTGAAACTAAGAGGATCTAGGAGAAATTGATTGGGTTTATTCTGGATATTTGGGTTAACAAGTTGTAAATCTTTTAAACTAGACATTTGTGTATTGTTTAGGATATATCTAAAGCTATAAGAGTAGTTTTGTTGTGATTCTGGTTAGGTTGGAAACCAGGCATCTCAAGCTTTCCATCCATATATGGTAAGCCTAGTAATTCATTCAGATGAGAAAGACATATATATATGGTTGAAGTTATGATAGAAGTTGTTGTAAGGGTTTTGTTCTTTGTTTCCTTATGATTTATGGACTTCTTATTTCGTAAGGATTCTTTCTTTACAAGGAAAACATAATTGGTAGCAATTAGGATTATTTTAGCAAGGGTTTTTATGTCATCAATTTGTGTTTCCTTTTGTTTTGTGTATTTTCTCATTGACATTGTTTCCTTATCATTCAAGGATAGTAAAAGTAATTTTGGGTACCATAATATCATATATTAAGTTTGTGGTCATTTGGAAGGACTTTGATTTTAGAATAATATTTATGTGTGAGAGCAAAACTCATACTTTCTTGTTCTTGAAAGAATTGAAATTAACTTATCGAAGAACAATTGTCTTTTTACATCTTTCTTATACTTGTCATTCATGATTCATTAATTTTTAAGTGAGGGTTTGAATTCTAATAGTGTTGGTGCCTCAATGGTAATCATTGTGTCATGCTTTTTATCTCAAATCTAATTTTTTACTTTCCAGGATTATGTTCACACTTGCTTGTAGGTTCCTGGATCTTTATATCCAAATGTTTCATATTAGTTGGGCTAGTTTAGCTTTGTTTATCCCTCTCCTATATTATTGATCAACATTTAGGAATTGTTGTGCAAAAGGATTGAGGTTTCCTTGTTATAACACAACCTTTAACTCATAAAATTGTCCAATAATAGGTTATAAAAAGTGATAGAAGTTTTTTGAAGCCACGTAATTAGCATGTGGTTGTTTGTATATCTAAGAAATAGTTGTCATATTATGGGTTATCATGCTCATGTTAGGCTATGTTTGTTATTGTGTCTAACACACTATGAAGTACTCTTATATGAGGTGTATTCACTAAAAACATCCCATTATAGTTCTTATAGTTGCAAAACTTCATAGCATATACCCTCCCGAGTGTTTAAACTTATTGATCACAAGAGCTATTCTAATACAGTTTATTATGTATTTGAGTTAATTATTAGATATGGTTTGTCTGGTTTATATTGTTACCTATTTTTACCCCATAAAAAAATAAAATAAAAAGAGAAAAAAAATAGAAAAAGAAGAAAATCTAAAAATACAAGAGGATACAGATGAAGAAAGTCTAGAACATTGCCCAAGTTGGTGGTGAAGAACCAAAATAACAAGTGAAAAGTTGAAGGACCAAAATGTATAAGATTGACAAAATTGACGGCCCAATTTTGATTAACTGAATACCCATTCGGTGAAAACATTTGTATTTGACGTAAATAAATACAAATTTAGATGAGTAAGGACTCAACAAGGATTTTGAAAGGCTTAATTGTAAGGAAAATCAATTTTTTGGAGTCAATTTGGGTGTTAAATGGAAGAAATTGAAGTTTAGGGACCAAAATTAGACTTTGAAAAGTTTAAATGGTTAAATTATGGGTTTAATTATGGAAAAAAAATAAAGTTTGATAACCAATTAGAGGTTTGATTGAAGAAATTCAAAACCAATAACCAAATCATAAAGCCGCGAGACTTCAAAGGTTGAAATTGACCAAATCAGAAGGCAAAATGAAGACAATCAAAAGGTTGATGGTCAATTAATGATCTAAATACACAAATCAAAAACCAAAGACCAAGATGAAAATGGCGCTAAACTTCAGGGTTGATGATTGAGTTTAGTAGGGGTGAAATTACATTAAATTAAGAGTTTGAGAGACAATTACGGATGCAATTAAAAGCAATTAGAAGAATAACATCCTCTTTACAAATGGCTTTAACTTAGACGACGCGTCGTTCACCAACTGTTCATCTTCTTCCTTGACATTTTCAGATGATCAGGTTAGCACCTTCCAAATGGCATGAGGTTTTTTTGCAAATGAAAGAAGAACATCCCCTTTATAACCTCATTTCCATAAAATTGTGAAGCTATAGACCTCTAGATTAAGAAAGGTTGGATTCAAACAAAACCTTCTCTACCAACTTCAGATGGTTTTCGATGATGTTTACATTAGAGTTGCTCCGACAAAGTCTTGAAAGTAGTCAATCAAGTCAGTCTACACTGTGACACCTATTTTTTTTTCATATGTTCACACTTAAAGCTTTTCAAAGAGTTTTTATCAATGGATTTAAAACCACCGTCTCCAGATCAAAAGGCTAGAAATAGCTTCTTGCCCTTCAAGCTTAGCAAACCACCAAGTACCCATAAAAACAAAATTGTCATTGCAAAACTAGCCTATTACAAGAGCTTCCAATTGTTAGCTTTTGTCCAAAACTCTCATTTAGATCGAATGGCTAAACTTTGATCAATTTTTGAGAGATTCCACAGAAAAAACCCTATAAATATCCTTAGAAATCAAAAGAAAAATGAGAAAAAATAGAGAGAAAAACATGAGTAAATACCCTCTGGAAAAACCATATTATGAAGGAACAAGAGCCTAATATAAAAGCTAAAGCAAGCTTTGAAAATAATAGAAAGGAAAAGGGAAAGAAAGAAGGAAAAGAAAAGGGAAGTAGCAGTATATAGCCAACAAGCTTGAAAGAGGTATAATCCTGTGAAAACCCAATGGTGGAGTCCATATGGCATGCCCATTCATGCTTTTTTCAATGTTTGAGGATATTGTTTTTTTTTTTAAATTAGCATTATTTTGTGTTTTAGCATTTATATGAATTGATGAATGAAAATATTGTTTTCTTTGTTTAATAGTGCTTCGAGTTTAGTTGTGAATGTTTATTAGATGTTTAAAATGGTGTTTGAATGTTGTTCTTGCTGAAATAAGTGTTTTTTGGAATCTGCCAAATATGACAGTAGGTATTTGATTCATGTTTCTAGGTTATTGGTTCATGTTTTAGGCTCCTTGACTTGGTTTTTGTCTTAAAGAAGTTTTGGATTGAAGTTTGATGTTTTGTTAGCTGTCAATGGGGTTGCAGTTTTGGAAGTTGAAATCCTAATCATGTTTTTTAATGATATGATGTTATTGGTCATTGTTTTTTATTTAAACATGTTTGTTATTAACAATTTGGTTTATATTGACCAAAAATAGGAGTTTAATGACCTAGAAGGTCAATTTTTGGGTTTAACATAATCCCTGTTTTTTGGGCAACCTGAGTTTGTGTTCTTCATATTCATCTAAAAAACATTCTCTTGAGAACTAGATTTAGATTTCTTTTTAAGTTTATTTTGGTCTTTGTATGTTTGCACATCATCATTCGTTAATAATTTAGGTCGTTCTTGCATCAGTAACACGTTTCTAAGTGTTTTAATCTTATGATTTTAGTTTCGGGCCGAAACCATCTTTTGATAAAATCATGTTGATTTAATGATAATCAAAGCAAGTGGACCCTTGATTATTAATCTATGCTTGATTGTGAACAAAACCATGCCTTTTATTGCTTGAAATCTGGTATAGTGATGTTCATGTTGCTAGGTTTGAATTTGAATGTTCTTCATTTTTCTTGGTGTTTGATCTGTTTTTGTAAGAATTTTTTTGTGATTTTTTTGTTTTATTTTTTATTTTACTTTTCTTTAAATCTCTATTTTGGTTTAATTTGGTTGAACCTTAGTTTTTAGCTCAACCCATGATTGAATCGATGTTTTTGGGTAAACCTGATCGGATCAAAATCAAGTCACTTGGTAAAGGCCTGTTTGGTTTAATGAAGGAGTTGTTTGGCAAACACACCTTTAGATTTATTTTGAATGCTTTGTTTTTTTAATAAAAATGGATTTTGCCAAACAAACCCCAAAAAAGACCAATCTAAAATTATCCGTAAGTCTTTCGCATATTTTTCCAATATATTTTTTTTAATGTTGGAACTGTATACTTTCACTGTAACATGCGGGCCTGGTATTAAAATGTCCATTTTCATCAAAATTTCAAAACAAAATAAAAAAATTCAAAAATCTTCTCATTTCAAAAATACAAAAAATATATTTTATTTGATGTGCATACGACCAAGTCTTTAAAAAATAAAAATAAAATCATATTTAAAAAAATATGATGAGTTTTAGCATTTTTTATATACAAAATATATTTGCATGTATTTTTGGATTTAATAACCAGTTTATTAAATTCATGAGAACTTGATCAATATTTCAATAACCATCATAAAAAATTTTTGCATGACAATTAATAGTCAACATTCTAGTATAAATGCTAGACCTACAAGTAAATTAGTTTTTAAATACCAGAAATTGGTCAAACAATTCTCATAATTATCGTGAATATTCACCATTTGGAAGTATTTTTCACCAAAGTACATGAGTTGTGGAAAACCTTTTCACCTTTCATGATAGTTAAACTCTACCAGAACACCTACATGGACTCTTCCCATAAGAATTTATCTGCGCGTACGAGCCCATAATAAATTTGAAATGCTAGTTTTATTTAGAAGAGTAATTTTTTTTTTTTAGCCATAGATTAACCATAGGTTAGGAATCCATCAAAACCTTTAAATCATGAAGACCACACAATACAGTTTATCTCAGGTAAGGTGCGTTAGGGGTGTTAATATATTTTCTAGCTACAATCAATTCCTTACCCTAGAATTTCTGATAAGACTAGTGTACTCAGGTCTCCTAGTAACCCTGAACCAAATAACTAGGTGATAACTCCTTGACCTCTATGCCACATGCCTACAAGCTACAGTTTAATTGACCACAAGGATGTTGTTGTTGTATGTCATGTTTGTTGTATTCTCCATTTTCATCTAAAGAGCCCTTATATCAATATTAAAGAGATTTATACGCTAATAATAACATTCTTTTTTAAAAGTTATCATGGCTAGTATTTTTCACAAATGATTGTGACAATTATATAACATCATCATATCTATAAAAATGATACATATATAGTTATGTATAGGCATATACACACACCAATGTGCCAATATATAGTTGGTGTGAAGTTGTTGTGGAATCAATAAAAATATGAGGAACTATATAGGTACACTAAGAGAGTTTCCAAACATAGCTCTACGTTACAGGAGTGAATTAGACGGTGAAGACCTATCTCTAGGCATGTCTAATACTAATTGATCCACCAAAAATTAAGGAAATGGAGGATTTTTAGGCTTTTATAGTTAAAAAAATAGCTTCTTTCTATGTTTTTCTTTGGAGATATAATTGTTAGCTTATGAAATAAATATTGAATTTATTTCCCACCTAACATGTTAATCTTTTGATCTATCAGGTAATCTCATGATCAATTGTTAACCTAGGATCTGACCAACCATTAATCTTCTAATTAATAGGCTACCTATTAATCTTTTTTACATTTTAAAAAGAAGAAATTACATCATAAGAACTTAATCTCCGGTAGAGGTTGGTAGCAAACTCATAAAATTAAGGTATGGGCATCTCAAACCCTAAAAAAATGTTATTTTCTTTATTTACAACCACCTGTAGAAAAGGATAATTGCTTGAAAAGAAAAATAAATAAATTATGAGAATTTAAAGATACTGAAAATATAAAGAAAACTTGTAAAAGAAAGCAAGTAAATAAACAAAAGGAATATTAGTACTTGAAAGATAAATTGATATTAAAAGAGCTTTGTAGTCCTTAAATAAAGTATAATGATAAATTTGTAAATAATTCAATTTTTTTTATTGATTTTTTTGGGGTGATCATGAGGAAAGATGTAAAGTGTTATCAACTTATAAATTATAATATGTAAATTGTGATTTTTAAAATAATTAAACTATAGGATTTAGAGTAATTTTTTCATTAATATATTATATATTAATGTAAACTTAAGTGTGTGTATAAATAAAATGATAAGTAGATTGCATCTTATATCCGGTTATGCTTTAGTTTATTTTATTGTTTTTGTAAATAGAGTTAAAAAGAAAAGCTTGAGAAATAAACCTTTTTGATTACAAATATTAAGAGAAGCTTAAATTAAATAGCAATGCAACTTAAAATAGGATGGGTGATATGATATTGATTAACTATCTTGAAATTTATGATTATCTTAATCAATAATAATGGAATTGAATTAATTATTTTATATTTTAATGAAAAATTGTTAGGTTGAATAAAAATAAAATAAGATAAAGTTAACAATCACTTCAACAACTTAAATAACATTGAGGTAAACAAGCGAGCCAAAAAATCAATATGAATTAATTTATATTGTACATAATACATGGATTTTGTATATATATATTTTTTTGGATTTGAGGAAACCTCACCTCCCCAGAAAGCGCACTTTGTAGGTCCAGGTGAGGGAGTAAAACCCCGGTTGTCCCAGGCTCTTACAAGAGGTGCACGCCCTGACTCGAACTCGAGACCTGCTGTGCAGATCTCAAACCCTTTGTCATCACGCTACGTCACTTGGGAACCATGGATTTTATATTATTAACAATTGACTTTTATTAATGTATTTGAGATATATTCTCTTGTTAACATATCTGTGCTAGGTTATAACATATAAGACATCAAGTTAATTTTAAAATAATAACATTAAAAAGAATCATAAAAAAACAAATTAATTAAGAAATGGAAAGATGATATTTATGTTTAATAAAATGGATTGAAAAATATTAAAAAAATATTGATTAAAGACCAAAGTCCGAAGTTGATTTAAAAAAAATATAAAATGGATGCATATGTAAATATTTTATTACAACTATCTTTATTTTAATACATTTTATTTTATTTTATTTTCAATTCCTATAAAAAATTTAAAGCGTGATAATATATCATTTATTTCATTGTATATTTTTTTAATGGATGTAAGACTTTTAATATAGCTTAAAAATCTCAATAAATATATTTTGAAGCCTAAAAATGACAAGGAATTAATGTATATAATTCGAAACTTGAGAAATGAAATTGAATCATTTTCACTCTTTATGTAAAAATAGGTCAATTTTTTCTACTAGTGTAAATTTAGTTCTTGCTCTTTAAAGTTTTTGACAAGATTGTATTTTATGAAATTAATCTCTATGAAACACCGGATACATGAGGGAATAGAAATAAAAATAGGATTTAACAGATAAAATCATGAAATATTATATGAAATGATAAAATTAAAAAGAAATCTAGTACAATGATAAATTTATAAATAAGTGAAAATTTCATAGAACAAGGTGGAAAATGAATAATTAGGTGAACAAGTTAATGTGAAATGATAAATAAGACAACTACCATAAATCTCTTTTTTTTTTAATTTATAGTATTAATCTCTAAATTAATCATGCAAATTCATATATTTATCTCAAATTTTTTGGATAATTTTAAGATTTATTAGTTGAATTATGAAATTCACTTTAATTCAATTAGCATGTGTTTTGAAGTGATTTTTTTTTGCCTCAACTGTTAATTATAAAGACAAGTGGAAGGTACTAAGCTATTCTATTTATCGTGGGTTCAATTCTCCAATTTTGTGTTTGATATATTTAGATATATTAAATATATATTCACACTTTTAACCCACCAATGTGGATATGTTCGACTCGATGTCCGGCTTGAAAACAAGCCACGGATAAGAGTAGTAATTCGTTGAGCATTCCCGACTAAATCAAATATATAAGATTAAATAAAAATTAAAAGAATACTTGATGAAAAGTAATGAAAGGATGAATTTAATTCTTAAAGTTTTATTACATTTTATTTTATGTAATTAAGATATTTACGATACATTTTTTAATATTCCAATAACATAAATATGTAATTCAAATATCTCTCAATAAAATATATTTAAACTCTATATTTTGAAGGAAAACCAAAATTTAAAATGAAATAAGAAGAAAACACTAAAATATAAAGTGAAAAAAAGTGTAAAAATCTAAAAACATTGTATCAAAGTCTTCCTTCATCCCCCTCCTTCTGTAATGGATTTTAAAAATTAGAAGTTAAAGAATTAATTCTAGTAATAATAATAATTAATTCCAATAATTTTTAATAATTGATTAACCACTATAAATCAAGAATTTAATTTAAATATAATAGTCATAAATATGAATTTATAAACTAAAAAACCTATTAAGGGTTTTTTTTAAAAAAAGCTTTTTAAGAAAATTGTTAACATTTATTGGTTGAAGTGGACAAAATAATTGACTATAAAAAATAATTATTTATAAACCAGACCTAAAATCTAAGTTTTAGCTAGTTAAAAATAACTTTTTGGAATCTAAAATATTAATTTTACAATAATTCCACGTCCATACTCAAACTTGACTTAGCGACCGAGCATGAGGTGAGTCGATATGTTTACAACATTAAGTCCAAAACCTACTTTGTTTAGGATTTTTCCCTTCTAAAAATTTAGATTTTTTTTAAGATTAATTTTAATTTTTTAACTTTTCACTTTAGAAACACTAATAAAATCTTTTTTTATATAGTTCTTTTAATGTATTTTGAGTTTTATCAAAATATAATAATTAAAATTAAATTTTCATTCAGTTATAATTTATTTTAATCATATTAATATTTTATGTTAAAAAAATTTATATTAAAAATTAAATTTTAACCTAGTAAACAGTGAGTCTCTTTTTTTTTTTATTTCAAATGTATCATCAAACATATTTTAATAAATTTTTCAAAATATATTATTGAATATATATATATATTGGAATCTACTCAGAAGTCAAAATCGTCACAGACAGGGAGAAAGCAACAGCTGATGGGCACGTTTACGGTGGGCCCTAAAAGAAAGGAATTGTCATGTAAAATGTGGCGTTATCGTGATAGAATAGAAGCAAAAACCATTGAGAGATCCGTGCTGTCACTGTCATGGAAACATTTCTCTCTCTCTCTCAAGTTGGGTCCCACGCTACATACATCCCTCCATGCACTCGCTGCTTATCTGTATTAATTGGACTACAGCAATATAAATTGATAAATAGAGAACAAAACTTTAGGCGTATACCTGCCACAAAATTAAATAAAACTTATTAATTCATAAATAAATAAATCAGTGGTGGGTCCTCCATCTTTTGACCCTGATCCTCAGGCAATTCAATTGGAAGATCATATGCCACGTGCACCAATATGCCCCCGTCGGCGGGGCCCATCGAAGGGAGATTCCAAATGGGTTGCTCAGTGGACGCTATCTTTGATAGTGATGCTCTTGTCAACGGCATCACGACCGTCCACGTGGGTGGCATTCGTTAAATAAAAACTTTAAAATTAATTACAAAAAATAAAATTATCTTCAATATGACAAATAACATATCACATTTACACTTGACATTCTCTCTCTTATCCTCCTTTGTCTCTAAGAAAAAAAAAATATAATCTCTTTTTTTTATATAAGTTATGAAACATTTTGTTTTTTTTTTAAGTGATACAACAGACAAACACTTTATTTACAATACTAAATCATCTTTAATTTCATCGAGATTTCGAGGGTGTTTGAAATTATAATTATTATTGTTTCTGAAAGAGGTTTTTTTAGAAATATATTAAAATAATATCTTTTTATTTTTTAAAAATTATTTTTTATATCAACGCATTAAAATTATCTAAAAACACTAAAAAAAATATTAATTTGAAGTAAATAAAAAAATATTTTTTTTCAAAAACGCTTTTTGAAACGTAAAAATAAATAAGACCTTCTAAGTTCACTTTTTTTCTTTTTCCACCGTTTCCTTGATTTGTTAAACATTATCATCTAATCCTAATTACAATATTTGTAAAATTTAAATGTGAGATTGATTATGATTAAAAAAAAATGAATTTCTTTAACCAATTCTTGATTCAATCATACCCACCAACATTACAAATTGGATCCTCCTAGCAATTCACAAAAATAACAAGAGATTAAAAGTAAATAAGAAATTGAAAGAACACTAAAAAACTTATTAAGGAAGGAGTTTGATATATCCTTTTATCTAATTATTCATAAACTCTTTTTAAGTGATTATTGTGAGAAAATTTGAAAGTCTTGTGTGAAAGTAGTGAGTTATACCATACACTAATTAATGAGGAGGTATATAATTCATGTTAGCAAGTTCTATTTGTGAACAATTGTGACAGATTAAGTTATAGATCATATCATGTTAAAACTAGTTTATTTCTGATGGGATAGTACTGCCATTAGATAAGGTTTTTTCTTAGATATAAAACATGTGGGGTTTTTCTTTATGGTTTCTATGCAACTACTTCCTCTTTCTTTCATAGATGAAATTTGGTTTTAACACAACGTCTAAGGAAATTATTTGAGGTTTAGAATTTGTGGGTTTGGTGAAGAATTGCTAAATTAATTGATTTACTAAATTGGTATATATGCTTAATTGTATCTTTGATAAGAAGAAGAAGAAGAAGAAGAAAATAGCCATAGCGGCTATGATCTTTTTAGTTCAATAGCAAAGTTATAATATTAATAACATAAGGGTTATTTAGTCATAAAATAAAATAAAATGTAATGACAAACTTGTAAATATTTATAATGTTTTTTACTTTTTTTTTTTTGCAAAGTTATAATATTACTTCAAGTTACTCTCAAAATAAAAATTCATTATTATTGGAAAAAATTTATGTTTCTTCACCTGTAATTATCAATACTTACAATATAGGAGAGATAAGCACAAGAAAAAAGAAGAAAAATCGCTTTTCTAGTTCTCTCCTATTTTTCTATAGTTTTTCGTTTCTCTCTAATACTATAAATATTAATAATTAGAACTTGAACATTATAAAATTTCTTTGAACTGTGTTGTAACCATACCAAATTGACATTAAGCAAATTATAGTAACAATAAAAACATAATGGCAATTCATTGTGTTGCATTGTTAATTCCTTTAGATTATATTATGGATGGCATTGTTCATTCTATAATGTGTTTTTTTATCATTTATTTTTTTCCTAATTATATCCTTTCAAGTTATATTAGCATGGTTTTTTATGTCAAGAATTGTTTCATTTTGCATGCCCTGCATGTTCAAAGGGTTGAGAAATATTTCAGTATTAGATTAAATATAAATTTTGTAAAATAGAATTTGAGAATGAAGTAAAAAAACGTATTAAAACAATAAGGACCATAAAAAAGCAGAGCCAAAATGTTGACAAGGTGCAAAAAACTTAATTTTCATCCCTGAAGTTTTAGTTAATGGATTAATTGATCCATGAAGTTTATGAATTTTAAATCTTGATTCTATACTCTCTTTCTTTTTTTTCACAATCTTACTCCTTAATGTTGAGAGATGAGAGATGAGAGAGAGAAAGTCATCAAAAATTACAAAGAGAGAGAAATGTGTTGGCTGGATAGATTTTGACCATAGAAAAGACAAATCTTGATGTTTGTGATGGATTAGGAAAATTTGATGAATATCCATATTAAACATTTTTGTTTCTTGTGTTGCTTGGATAATAGCCAGGTGGTGTAGGGAAAATGAGACAATAATTGCTGAGAATGAACGACAAATGCATGGTTGGAAAACATAACAAACATGTGGATGGTTCACTACAATTATAACATGTGTTTTGGCTAAGAAACCGACCATGTTTTGGATACAAGAAAATAACAATTTCACTGACAATAGAATGATAAAGTTTTAGGAGTGGAAGACTCAGTCTTATTCAATTTATCCTAAATTTCAAAAAAAATATTTCAAATTTCAATTCTTAAGTTTGTCTTTAAATTGAATAATGTGGTGAAAAGAAACATCCAAGAAATATTTTAGATTTGTTGTTTCAACTTAGAAGGCCTGAGCAACCTTAAATATACCTATAAACTTTTCTCTTTAATTCAATTTGGTCCTTTCTTTTATAATTCAGTCCTCAATCAATAAACTTTAAATTTTCATTATAGTTTATTAATTTCAATTTCTCTCATTCACTTTTTTAATTACATCAATTTTTTTTCATTAAAACTTAACTCATAAATACATAAGTTCATTACAATCATGGTATCAAAGACACGATGCTCCCTCATTCATAATGATTGACGAAACTCAAATGTCTTAACTATTAGAAATAGTGGCCAACATGAAGCAATAAAAAGATGCGCAACAACAACATCAATAATCACAATGGAGGGTTTGAAAGAGTTAGTAAAACAGCTATAAATTATGTATAGCAAGGTGGACCATCTAGCTAAAATACAACGAAAAAAGCCTTAGGATCCCCCTCGAACATCCCGATCACATTAGTTAACAAGCAAAACAAATATGAGCTGACCGATAAGATGATCAACAATAGATTTAGCTCGGGGTAGTTAAATTAGATTTCCTACATTTCAACGGAGAAGACCCAATTGGCTGGGTACACAAGGCTACTTAATTTTGCAGTTACTACAATATACCCCCTCAACACCGGTTGTTTATGGTAAGCTTTCATATGGAAGAAAAGGCAGTGGCATGGTTTTAAAAGTTAGAGGAAACATAAATTCTCATCGGTTGGAATACATTTGTTAAGTGCCTCTAAGTTTGGTTTGAGGTTTTAGCCTATAATAACCCTATGAAGGCACTTATTAATCTTTGATAGATTTCTTTAGTTGAAGTATATAAATCCCAGTTTGAATTGCTTTTAAATTTCTTTAGTTAAAGCATATAAATCCTAGTTTGAATTACTTTTAAACAGGGTTAAGGGACTTTCTAAACCCTATTGCTTAAGTTGTTTCATAAGAGAACTCAAGAAAGAGATTAAGTTTGGGATTATAATGTTAAATCCTTTAAACTTGGAGGCTTTTTCTGGGCTAGTGAGGATACAAGAAGAAAACATTGTTGTAATAAAAAGAGATACAAGCCCAGCTCATCACGAACTTAGGTTATGATCAAATTTTAAACCCAGTCTAAGACGAATTTTCAATCCACTCTACCATCTTTAAGAAAAAAGGCAAAAGAGGTTATGTTTTAAGTGCAATAAAAAATAAGGCCCAGACCATAAGTGTAGAGGTCCAGATTTATTTTTAATAAAAAAGGTTGAAAACAAAGAGGGTAATGAAAACTTTAAAACCCTAAAAGATCCCATTTTGTATAAGAGAACCAGTTAAAATCAGTAGGGAAAAGGCAAGATTTCATTGCACACTATCATTGGGAATACTAATTCAAGGATGGTAAGGGTGGAGACCAAAATAAATAATTATAGTTTCAAGCATATCCAATAGTCATTCAATTAGGAGGGCATAACATGATTTTAGTGATATAGTGGCTTAAGGAATTAAGACTTATTTTGTGTGACTTTTTAGCATTACAATAAAGTTCTAGCATAAAAGAACAAGGGCCTAGATTAAAAGGCTTAGGGATCCATAAAACATAAATGGATTGTGGTACATGATTATTAAAAAAAGCTAAAAAGAAAAAATTTGGGGCTTGGTTTTGCATATTATGAATTAGAAGTAGAAGGTTCATTCAGTGCAATAATCCCTAGCTTGGTATAAGACTAAAATAGAAAGGGTTGGGGGGGGGGAGGAACAATCTTAGGGAACTGTTATAATAAGACAATACTAGTCTAGCCAGAGCCTATTTTCCTCATCAATTTTATTGGTGAGAAAAACATATAGATCTTAAAGGATGTATATTGACTATAGAGCCTTTAAAAAAGAAAAGAAATCAAATATAAGTTTTCTATTCCAGGAGTTAAATAACTTTTAGATGAGTATGTTTGTCTTAAGTTTTCTTTAAGCTGTACTTAAGACTTGAATTCTACCAATTCAGAATAAAGCTTGTAGATATTTATAAGACTGTCTTCAAAACACACAAGGTACACTTTAAGTTCTTAGTGATGTATTTTAGGCTTATCAATGCTCCTTCAACCTTCTAGATCTTGATAAATGAGTATTTTGACCTTATCTTATAAAATTTGTTATAGTTGTCTTTGATGACATATTAGCCAATAGTAAATCAGAAGGGATCCCTTAAACCATCTAATGATAATATTATACACTTTATCCTCACATAAATTTCATGTTAGATATCCAAATGCAAATGTGCTTGTAGAAAAATTAAGTATTTAGGATATATAGTATCTAAGAATAGGGTAAGGACAATCCAAATAGAGTGGAAGCCATAGTGAAATGACCTAGACCAAATAATCTCAAGTCTCTAAGGCGTATTCTAGGAGGGGTATTTTAAGATTGATAGGGTATTATATAAGGTTTATAAGTGTATATAGTATACTAATAGTATCTTTAACTAAGCTTCTTAAAAATAGGACTTTTAAATGAGATGACTAGATATAAAGGGCCTTTGGGAATCTAAAGATGAAAATTTCTAATACTCAAATATCTTTATATAGTTTAAATTATATTTAATGTTTGCCAATTTGTTACATTTACCAAGATAACGTATAATAGGATCAAAATAACACTTTCTATATAAGATAACTTAGTGATTTCAAGTCTAAAGATCACTTACACAACCGTCATGTAAGCCTTTTTATAGACATAGGTGATATATCAATATGAAATTCTCATGCAGGTCAATTCAATGTGCATGTTATTTGACAAACACTTACACATATTAGTTCTAAGTATCCCTCATACCTCAATTTATGAGACTAGTTGCTTCCTTTCATAAAAGAAAGAACATAACATGTACTAGTCTCAACAGCTTTAATAAATGTCCATACATGTACTAGTCTCAATAGCTCTAATAAATATCAATTATTAAGAAAGTATGGACTAGGAACAATACTTTGATGCAATATGAATCTCATAGCTATAACATTTTTACACTAGATTCATTAATCAAACATTAAATTCATAGATTAAATATAAATAAATATTAAAGATAAATAATGTCTTTATTAATAAAATTAAATATGTTTTACATGAATAAAATAGTATCACGTGTAACCAACTGATTGATTACATGGCATATAAACTAATAGCCTTAACTATAAGAACTTTGAATTTCAAAGTTAAATGTTTAATTTAATGTTACATATTTGAACTCTAAATATTGTTCTTACAAATCCAAACTTATAGAAATAGATTTTTAATTATGTATTAAAATTTTTATGATCTTTTAATATGCAGAAAACAAATTAAAACCTGCGGAGTAATCAAATAATTTGAATGTAAAAGATAACTTATTAACTCAAAATTAAAGAACTTAAACTCATTGAATGGTCATTCAATAGATTACAAAAACACATTGGAAAACATGAACTAGGAGTTTGAAATTCAAGGAGTATTTCTTCTTTCAAGGTATTTTGAAACCGCTTGAAGCAATATAAATATTTGTATTTTGTGGTTTTTTTTTGTAATGAAAATTGCAAGAGTACTAGATTATATTAGACACTGCAAGCTTACTTATAATCGCCTACAAATTATTAACCTATAAACTATTTATCTACATATTATATGCATTCTGATTATCACCTACAAAATTATAAATTTACTAACATACAAATTTTGAAGATCCCGAGAACTTTATTCAATTGCGTAGCGTAGCAATTATTATTGTTGATTTGTTCATTTGTTTTGTATTTCTTCCATCATCATTGGTTTATTTAGCAAAATTCATAGATAAGTGTATGTTAGCTTTCTCCATTACTCTTTACTTTAAGGATGCACAATTGAAATTGTTCATCTCTATTATCTCATGTGTTTTAGTAAAAATAAAAAAATAAAATTTACAAGTCTGGATCAAGTCTTTTTCATAGTCTGTAATTTCTATTTTTTAGACCCAAATTTATTTTAATATGGAAATACTTAATAAATCCGGCCTAATATTTAATTTTTTTTTATTTTTTAACTTAAATTATTTCGTTGACTAATTTATTGTGTAACAAATTGATTACACTTTTTTTTTTTTTTAAGCTATGGACGAATCAAGGTACCCCTTTAACTGTATATTATAACGTGTTTGCACTATTTCCTCCATTAAGATGTTTGTGAACAAATTATTCATCGATTTCTGTATCTTCGACTAAAGTTGACATCAAAGTTCTTAAAAGATAAGCGTTAATTCCTATCAAGCATATTCTAATAGCACATAGACAGATTGTCCACACAGTTGTTGCGAAAGTGGACGACCCTCAACATTGATGAGTGATGTTCATTTCTTGTGATGAAAGAGTCGTTGAATGTGCTGCCTATTGATGTGATAGGAATTTCTCCATGATACAGAGTCCTCCACGCAACTACTGCTCTACAAAAGCTTTTCTATTTCTGCTTCTCTAGAATAAAGATGCTCAGATTTCTCCAAATTTACCAATTTTTATTAGACAGCTTGCCTTTTTTCCTCGTTCCAATCATGGGCCAATCTGAAATGTCATTTCTTTTCTGACCAAGAGACAGGACAATTCACGAGATAAGGGCAGCAAGTAGCTAGAAGAAGCTAGTTTGACTAGCTTCATCCACACTCACAACCGCTGTAAGATGTTCTTTCGGTGGGCAAAAATTTAAGAGTGGCCCTGATTGATCGACTGCATAAACTCGTAACATAAGCAAGTTGAAAAAAAGCTTGTTGCAGCAGCTCAAGCATGTATCTTCTAGTAATTATTAAGATTTAATTTGTTTTTCCAAGTCCTTTTGTGCATGTCTTCTACCAAAATTAGAAAATGGGATGGGTGCAAGATTTTCACCCCAGTGAGAACCAAGATCATTGCTGGCTTTTCAATAAAGCAAATTTTGTTGCTTAGCATACAATCTTTGTAACAGGGAATCATAATACAATTCAATATTAAACGGGTTTGGGAACGGACAAACTGAGAAAGGGAGACGACAAGCCATATTCGGTATTCCCCTACCTCTCTCATCTTATTATCTATCCTTTAAAAAAAAAAAAAACCCACCAACCCCCCGATGTTTTTTTCAGAGTATTCTGAGAGAAAAAAAACTTTAATACATGTAACGTAACCGCAACAAATTTAATAGTTTAAGCTAACGTTTGGAAATGTGGTTGTTATTGTGTTTTTAAAAAAATTAATTTTTTATATTAAAATTTAATATAATTTATATGTTTTGGATCGTTTTGATATACTAATGTTAAAAATAATTTTAAAAAATAAAAAAAATATCATTAACATGTATTTTAACACAAAAAATTATTTAAAAAATACCCACAATCTAACAACCAAAAACGCTCTAAAGATAATCGAAGAGTTGCTAAATCAATGAGCTAAACGTAGCAATCAAGGAGCAGTATCCTCTAGACTATTTCGAATACAAGAAATGCATTACCTTCCCAAACAAACTGCAAGGGAAATTCATTTACAATCGGTTCGGAAAAGCTCCATCTAACTCAAACAAAGAGTACCCCAGCAAAAACAAGATTACAGGAGGGGCAAAGGCCATCATTTCCAACTACAACCACAACCCAACACCGCATTTGGATTGGGATTATTGCTTAATGATTAACAAGCTGTAAACAAGAAGAAAGACACAGAAACCATGTTAAATACCAAGTGCAACTTAGTATGACCAGCACCAAAAGGCATGATCTTCAAAACTTGCTGGCGGGTCAGAGTAATCACCATCTTCAAGCTTTGGAAAGACGTACGGAGGCAAAAGACTCTTGCTCAAGTTATCTTCTTCATCTTGTGATAAATCCGATTGGTCGGGCTCGAAGACATGTGAAGAATCACCTGCCTCTAAGAGTGAGGAATGTACCCCATCCGCAAAATGTGGGCTGTCTGAATCAAACATATCACTTTTGGCTGAGCTAATATCTTCCTGCTGGCAGGCCACGGTTGAAGTTTTCGATACTTCACCCTCTGAAGCTGAATCGGCTATTGCCTTTTTGGGTAGCTCTTGAGATAATGCATCTTTATCAGACAATTCTGTGCTTCCCTTCTCTTTTTCTTTAAGAAGCAACTCGTTGGTGAGAAGATTAACCTGAAACAATTATACCATAGTACAATCTTATTTCACATCAATGCTAAACGAGTATAGCAGCAAGGTTGTTGAATTCTCTTACAAAAGGACAGTGTTTATTTACCTCAGCTTTTAGTTTCTCCTTCTCCTTGAAGAGGTTGTCGTAGTCAGCCTTAAGGCCATTGTAGCTAGATTGCAGAACCTCATAATCTTTTTCAAGCTGTTTCGTCTTCCATCTTGCCCGGCGGTTTTGAAACCATATGGCAACCTGCCGAGGCTGCAAGCCAAGATCCTTCGCCAGCTGGATTTTCCTTTCGGGTTCAAGCTTGTTCTCAACCTCAAAACTTCGTTCAAGAAACTGAACTTGATCAACAGTAAGTCTCCTCTTCTTTTCAGGTTGATGAAAATATTCATCCAAATCATCGTCGCCGTTGTCTTCGTGATCATATGGGCGGAAAAACGGTCTAGTTGATCCATTTGCTTGGTGAACATCTGCAAAACTCATCATGGATCTTGAACCTATATTATTGACACACCACAAGTCAAAGGCCATTCAGTCAATCACAAGAGCTACATGCAGAAATCAGCAATCATTTTGGTTCAATTGATTTCCATCTTGAATTCTTGATAATTTTTATTTTTTTTTAATAATTGTAATACAAGGTTGAATGTGTGCTTCTCTGAACATTTCTACCAAAAATTAAAAAAAAAAAAGCGGAAAAAAAAACACTATAGCCGAATAAGAAGGCATCCATTGAGCAAACGTTTAATAAAAGATAGGATATTTACTGCAATCATATATAAAAATCTTATAGGAGATAGATTAGAGAAATCTAATTTGATATTTTGAGCATCAACGAGTTAAAATAATAATCATAAAAAAAATCCTCCCTATTCATCAAAAGATAAAAAAAAATAATAATAAATCACCAAATTAAAAAGTAAAGAGAGGATGATATAGAGGTAATTGAGGTTCAAAAAGCCTGAATTTTTTATTTATCCATGAAATCATAAGTTTCAAACACCAGGAATTAACAGAATTAAAAAGAAAAGAAACAAGGAACAGTTTTTTTAATACAGAAAGTAAAGCAAATAGATAATTAGAAAGAATACCAAGAAAAGAAGGAGAAGAGCCAGAAAGGAAAAAAGCTTCAAGAGGTTGAGAAGCAGCACAAGGGCCTCTTTGGCTTTGAACTAAAACAGAAAAATTGGGATTAGAACCACCACCACCACCACAAGCCGCCATGATTTTTCTAAAAACTTTCCTGCTGATACAGGTTTAATCAAGCTGCCATCGCAGCTATATTATATAAAGTATCTGGTCGAACACTGAAAGAACCAGATTCCAGGACTGAATGATCTCTATTTAACGTTTTTATCTTAATTAATCAATCTTAAGATTTGTGGCGAAAGAAACTGGTGATGATGATTTCTGTGATGTGGGAAGTGTGGGAGCACCGGGAGCAGCTCACACCCATCACTCAGAAGAAGGAAAGTTTGGTTTCAGAGGGAGAAAGAAAGAGGAGAGGTTTGAATTGTTTTTCCAGTAGGAGAGGTGCTGACAGAGAGGGAAGCAGGAGAAGGGACACAATCAGATGTCTCACTGTTTTTTTCTTTTCTATTCTTTTTTTGAAGATAGAGGAGGGCTGCGAGACAGTGGAGACGGAGTAGTGAAATGGAATCTGAAAGAGAGACTCTTCTTTCTCTGCGGGGTTTGATGGGATTATAATAGCCCAGAGACAGACATTGTGCGCTTTTGTACTGACATGTTTACCCCTCCCATCACTAAATCTTGCTAGCCTTGCACATTTGTATCCTGGAAATAATTTTATTTTGGAAGGTAATTTATATGAAAACATTAATTAAAAAATATTTTTAATGTTTATTTATATTATAAAAAATAAATTAAAAAATAACTTATTAAAAATTTTTTTATGAAAATAATGGATATCAAAACTGACAAATAAAAAAATTAAAAGGTGATAAAATTAAAAAAAATTAATTTTATAATTTCAAATAAAAAAATAAGAATTAAATAAATAAAAATCAAATCTAATTAAAAATAAGAATTAAAAATTGAAATAATATAAAATTAAAAAAAACTCAATTTCATAAATTATTTTAAATAAAATAAATAACAATAAAAAAATAGAAACTAAACATGATAAATAAAAATTTAATTAAAAAAATAAAAAAAATAACAATAAAAAAATAAAGTTAAAGTTGGTGTGAAAATTAAACTTTAAAGAATAAAATTATAAAAAAATATTTAAAATAAAATATGTAGCAATTAAAATATTAAATATCAAATTTAATATAATTAATAAATAATAATATATTTTTAAATATTTTATAACTATAAGAAATTATTTTATGTCTAAAATAAAAAAAATTGAAAAATTAAGCTAAATTATTTTTAAAATAAAAAATATTTTTTTATTAATTAATTTTGTTAAACAAGCACGACATGACAACGAGGGAGATGGAACATTGTTAGATGGGGACACGGAAGAGAATTGTGATCGTAGATGACAGCGAGGCAGAAGAAGGCAAAGGTAAAACCAAAGGTACAAATAAAAGTCCCTTTCTAATTAGCGGTGGCAAGCTTGACATTTTATACTTCGAATAAAACCAAAAATTACATTAAGTAAAAATATCTATACTTGATTTATACTTAATTTATACTTGATTTTAAAAATATTTATTTTTATTTGATTTATGCTTAATTTTAAAAATATCTATTATTATTATCGTATAATTAATTAAAAATATTTAAAAAAATTATCAAAACCTAATGAGATCCATAACATGGGTTAAACCACGAGTCTAGATTAATGCAGTATGTCGTCATATATATATATATATATATATATATATATATATATATATATATATATATATATATCTAAATTTTTTTTTAAAACCAAACAATGTATTTTACTAATAGCTTAGTTGTTTTTGCACCTAGCAAGTCGAATGTATAATATTAAAATAAAATATTTAGATTTAATTTTAAACTCGAGTCGGACAATAAGTTATGTTTGGAGATTTAAAGATTAACATATTAGATTGAGTTTAATAATAATATCAAATAATTTATTATAGTTTTAATATTTTTTTTTACAATAATAATAAAAAAATCAATCCAACTTTTATTGTGGCGTGCAGCTATAAACTAGTCTATATTCTAAATCTCTTGCTTACAAACATATTTTTAAAGAAATGTCTTCTAAACTTAGTAAACCATAACCATATTATATACTTCCGCATGCAAACTGACCGTTTTTGCTGTAAAGATTTGTTGTTATATGCGACATCATTTAACATACACATAATTAAATTATTAATTAATATACAACAAAAGACTTTATTTAAATAATTATTAATTGGATAGTGGCCTGCATTACTATACGATACGGGCTGGTCTAAATTTTTTCTATTATTAAAAAAAAAAATTGTTAAGGCAATATAAGTCTTTTCAAGAAAAACAAAATAGAGATCCTAGTAATTAGTTTGATTGAATTTAATAAGCTTGTATAATTTTAATGATATAAATAAAAAATATATAAAGATAATAAATAAATTAATAAATAAAAATTTGAATTTATTCTGGTTAGTATGCTAAATCTCTGATTTGGTTATAATATCAGGATAACCTTATTAAAAACAAATTAATTAAAACAATGAAATTCAATTATCAAATAATTCAATGTTAAAAGGAAAAACTAAAAGAATAATAATAAAAAAAGCAACAAAAAAAAAACTTCAAGTTAATCTGAATTAACCCATTAATCCCGACCATGGACATAGAATTGAAATAACCCTACAAATAGAAAAAAAAAACATGAATACGATTTCATAATAAATCAAACTTTGAAGGATTAGATTAAAAAAAATTAAATTTAAAAAAAACCTAAATGAAGATTGAAGTTAACCTGTGTTAATATCCAAAATTTATAATCTTTGTCTTCAGCTCAGGACTAATGCCATAGAAGAAAAACTAAAAAAATAAAAAATAAGAAAAACTAAGAAATGAAATTAGAAAAAAAGTAATCAAAAAAATATTTAAAACAAAACAAATAGCAATAAAAGTGAGGATTAAATTTAACATAAAAATAAATTGAAATCTAATTCTAAGAGATATAATTAAAAACATTCATAAAATGTGTGGCTAAATTAAAAATGAAAATTAAAAAAAAACAAATTTGATATAAAAACTTAATAAAATCAAATGATGAGAGACTAAATTTTAGGAAAAAATTAATAATAATAAGACAAATAATTATTAAATAAATAATAACCAAATTGGATATAAAAAAAATATTTTTGTGTTTGCTATAAAAAAAAAAAGAGTGAGTAGAAGAAAAAAAATTCACCATAACCACATCATTAATTTGTTATAGACATGCACTCATCCACCATGAAGTTCTTAGTGTGCCGCTCCCAATTCCATTGTAAAAAGAGGTGCATGGTGCTAGAAGAGCTTGCAAGCATTTTTCTAAAGTTGTGGGCTCCTCTCACTTGTTGCGTGTGTATCACGTATCAATAATTTCATTTATTTATTTATTAAAAGACTAGATTGCCACTTACCTTCCTTAATTATAATAATAAAAAAATTATAATAAAAATACTAAAAACCTACTTGATGTATGTTAGGTTTTTACTTTTAAGAATAATTTGTTATTTTGTTATGATTTTAAAATAAAATAATCCAACAATACCCTGCTCAATAGTTAATCAAATTGTTCTTTTAAGGGTATTTGGGATATTATATTATGCAAATAATAGATTAAAAAACCAGTATGTCCTCCTTAAATATTAATGACAAATGAGTAACGTGAGAAAAATTATTTTTCTCCTGGAAGCAAGTTTTTTGGGTTTTACTGTGGAGGGCAAAACATTCATTTTATTTGGCGACTTCACAGTAAAATAAGTGTTTTGTAGAGAAACATTGATTTTATTTAGTATTTTTTATGGATAAATGGCTTAATAGATTAAAATTAAAACTTCATATATATATATATATATATATATATATATATATATATATATATCTTCTCACTTCAAGTGAAATTTATCTCTCTTTCATAATTGTGAATTTATCACTTTTTTTTTTGATAAATTATTGTTTCCATAAAAAACCCAATTCTCAAAAAAAAAAAAAAACCCATTAATCTACCGAACAAATCTAGTCTCTTCACCATATTTTCTATTCACAATTAAATACACAATCAATAAAACAAATCGAACAAAAAAAAAAAAAAGCTTCCTACAATCCTAAAAATCCCACCAAAAAATTTTCCATCTCCGTCCACTTCTTAAGAACATACATAATATTACAAATTAAAACATAAAGCCTCTCCGGTGGTAGAAAAGATGCTAAAGACATCATTCTCACCCATCCATTGCTGCAAATCCCTGTTCCGCAGCGACGTAATGTTGTCTCCACCTCCAACACCTACGGTGACTGAACCATACTGAGACGTCGAAGGAGGAACAAGTGGCGGAGTCCAGCCAGCAGGAGCAATTATGGGTCGCGATTGCTGTTATTGATGCATCAACCATTGTAATAGAAGTAAATAAAAAATGTATCTAACTATAAAATACTTCTCATAAAAGATTGGTCCTCCACTTAAGGTGGATCATCCTTGTGCCCTCCATTTTAATTTCAAAGTTTCTTTTACTTTTTGTGTACAGAGTTGGCGTTGACCTACAACCGGTGAATTTGGACCGATGCGCTAAAAATATGTTTGGCAATGTGGTTGTGGTTGCTTTTTAAATAACTTTTCGTACCAAAATACATATTAATGATTTTTTTTTAAATCATTTTTGACATCAGCACATTAAAATGATTTGAAAACACTAAAAACATATTAATTTGAAGTTAATAAAAAAATAAAAAAATTTTAAATTTTATCAAAAACGCTTTTGAAACGCAGAAAAAAAAACTTGGTTTCATAGAAAACCAATGTCCATGTTTTGTTTTTTTGGATGCTTTAAGGGGATAGACTTGTGGTTTTGGAGCAGGATCCGAGGCCAATTCTTATTTCTTTTAGAATTTATTAGCTATTTGAATTGTAATTTGCTTCAAGGTTGAATAATTTTTTATATATAAAAAAAAATGAATATAATGGTATTTTATATATAAAAATATCTCAATTATAAATTTCAAAGTTATGCATGCATATAATTAAAAAAAAATTGAAAATTAGTAACCAGAAAGTTATGCATCATACAAAAAATAACACGTAATGCGTTGCTTACTTTATCCAAATTCTCGCGACCTGTGGCAACCAGAAAGTCAGAACATGAGTGTTTTACATCCAAACAATCTATTTTCAAGTTTTTTTTTGCAAAAAATTTTATACCCGGCCCGATCCAAGACCCGGGTTCCGGGTTTTGACCGGGACACCGTGTCGCCCGGGTCAATTCTCTCCTTTTTTTTTAAATTCAAAACGACGTCGTTTTAGTAAAAATAAAAAATAAAAGTCAATAGGTTGCAACTGAGTTTTGTCAAGTCAACCGAGTCGTTAGGTCAGCCGAGTCACACCGGATTTTTTCTTTCCTTATTTTTCTTAAATCCGGGCTGGACTTCAAAACCACGGTTTTTTAATCCAAAAACAACCAAGAGACCCAAACAAACATGTTTATGTCTTCAAATAACCCAAAAAATATCTAAAAACAACAAATCAACCCAAAACCCATAAACTTCTCAAGGTCATATACAATGTTTTTTGCAATTTGAAGGTGGAAGAACATCTCAATGGATCTCTTCTCATCATTTAAGTGTCATTAAAGTTTTTTTTAACAAAAAAAACCAATAATTTAGGTTGTAGTCCCGACCAACTAAATAAGTTAGCTTTATTTGAATCATACGAGGAAACAAAAAAAGACAACAATAGCAAACAATAATATATATATATATATATATATATATATATATATATATAACGGATCACTGAGAACCAAAATAATTAAATAAAAATAATACACTATTAACTTGAATTGAAGATTGAAATTAAAAACAATAAAACTTTTATAAAAGAGTTAAGAAAAAAAAATTATAAGAATAAGGATTAAAATGAAAACACCAATATATGGTAAAAAAAAACTTGAATATGTAGAATTTTTCCATGCATTTTTTTATTTTTAAAAAATCATAAATATAAATAAAAAATTTTATTAATTAATAACGAACCATTATGTAAATAAATAAAAACATAATTGAAAAAACCAAGATACTAACTTTGATCAAGATATTTAATATTGCAACATGAGTTATTTACCTGATTGTGTTTGATGAATTTGTTTATGAAAATTAATTTATAATAGAGATTGACACACACATAAAATTTATTGAATAAAATGAAAGGAAAAAAATATTATGCAAAGTTGCACATATTAAAAATAAATATTTAATCTATATAAAATATACAAAACAATTGCAGATTAATCATACTAACCTATGAAAAACTTAAACATACCCAATATAATTTAAAAGTAATTGTTATTCAACAAAGGCTAAAAAACCAAAAAATAAAATCATAAATAAGGGATATTAATTAAAAAATAAATTTAAAATTATTATTTTTAAAAAATAAAAAAGCCATTACTATAAGAAAATAAAAATCTTGAAAAAAAAACAATGAGGTCAAGTGCTGCGAGGCCTAGCGTTTGACTCTATCAAGAAAAGGCCTGCGCGCACAGGCTTTTAATTTTTTTATAGTTAATGAAGCGGACGACGCGAGTTGCTTGGAACAAAAAAAAATTCGATGCATTATATGAAAATCCTAGAATCTAGCCGCAGGAGTGGCCAGAAAAATAGGATTTTGTTTTAGCTGAAAAACTCATTTTCAACCAATTATTGACCCAAAAACCTAGGAATACCTTAGGAACCTTATTAAACCAATTTATGCCTTTTAAAAAACACAAGAAAAGGCACAAAACCTGAAATCAACCTGAAATAAAAAATCTTCCCGAGTTCAGATCTGTTTTTTAGATTTTTTAAGGTAAAAAAAACCCACCTAATCTTAACACCCCTTGTCATATGGAATCTTTTGGTGGTCAAAATCTTCTTCAACGACAACTTTCTCTTTCTAAGCTGGAATCTGACAACCTCCTCTCTCTTATCCACTAAAAAAAAAGAAAATAAAGTTTGGTATTGAAAAATATATATTTTTAAAATTATAGGGACCGAGTAACCAAATAACTTAAAAAAATACAGGACTAAAATGAACGTTTTAAAAAAATTACAGACATGCCACTTATTTTACTTGTTTTTGTCACTTTAGACTCCTGTCTTTCAATTCAACCATCACTCCTAATAAAAAAATGCAATTTAGCTCTAATTTGAGCTAAAAAAGACTCATTTGTACAAAAATAAAATTAAAAGATCAAATTAATTTTTTTTTAAATCATCATTACAATGCATGATGAATTGTAAAATAATAAAAAGTAAAAATAGCTCCAATGTCTTCCTTACCTTCTTTAGTTTTTGTTAATAATTAGAATGGATGATGTGGCATACATCCTATGGTAAAGGATAAAGTTTTTCTTTGGAATATACCAACCTTATAGTATTGTGAAGGGATCTTTGATCATAAAATTTTATTTTTGACTTTTTGATATTTTACTACTTAAAAGTCATTCTCAAAACTCTCATTCTCTCTCACCACCAAACCACTAAAGCTTCATATGTTTGAAATTTTAACACTCATATGACTTGCCTCCCACACCTCTCTTTGCTTGCATCCTTCCCTCCATCTCTTTCACCTGAATCCATCCACCATGGGACTAGGCACTAGCTACCTATCACTGTCAATCTTCACTGGTCAACTCGCAAAATGGAAAAGCACCACCAGACCACCGTCCTCCGTCCTTTCCCCTACCTTCTCTTGTCCGTATAAATATATTCCTTACGAGAGCATGACTCCATCGATGAGTTGCAAAGCCCCTTTCTACTAGAGTTGGCAAAAGCTTGACTTTATGGGGAGACCCAGTAACTCACTCCACTCTGTCCTCTGCTCCTTCCTTTCTCTCACTTCTCTACAATCTGGAAAATTATAGACGATGCTGGAACATGTATAAGAATATGATAATCTTTTTCTTTTTCTTTTTTTTTTAAATTGGCTAAATTTATTATTTATTAATTTACATTAACATTAATCAACAAAAAAAACTAAAGGAATGAACATTTCAGTGTATTGTTCATGTAGATACTCTCACAATCACTTTTCACATGGCAATTTTTAGATTTGTTTTGTTTTGGTCATCAAAGTTTATTTTCTTTAAATTTAGTACTCAAAAGGTGTCGGGGATTGTCCCAGAATTAAATGATTGGTTGATTTTACATAATTGAATTCTAATTGTTGTAAAAGCCAAAATTAAAACAACAAGGATCATAATTGACTTTGACAAAAATTAACAGCTTTTTTCCATGTATATTGTTCAAGAGACACATAAAAATACACTTTAGTCCCTCAATTTTTATTTTTTTCAATATTTATCCCTTTCTCTTTTGGATTTTTTGTTGTGATCCTAAACTTCATTTTATTATAGTTTAGTTCTTGTATGTTGAGAGAGGAGATAGAAAATTATTGATAAATTTTAAGAGAGAGAAAGCTCTCAAGTGGGTGGATTCTTACTATAAATAACATTGATTTGGGTGTTTAAGAATTTGTTTTTAAAAGAAAAACGCAATAAATGTGGTTTTCATTTTCAAAAATTGTTCAAAGCCCAAAAAATATTTTTATTTGATGTTTTCAAGTCATAAGAATGTATTTTGCTTTTAAAAACATGATTTTAGATGTTGTTGGGAAGTTTCTTCATGTGTTTTTTAAATATTTATTTTAATTGCTTTTAGTTTTTACACAATAAACAATATAGCTAACATTTTTTTTTGTTAAAAATATACATTAATAGGAAAAGGAGGATTTATATTAAAAAAATCCCATTTTTCTATAAAATTAAAATTATTAATGTTCTTATAAAAACTTTTTTTATTTTCATATAATTAAATAAAATTGAAGAACAATCTACAACACAAGATGAAATATCTTTATATACATCTATCTTTTACTTTTTTGTTCTAGTCTTTAGTTATCATTAACATTTATTTTTTATAATTTATTAATTTATATAATTTTAAATTAATTTTTTTAAATACACACATCAAATTTCTAATTCTCAATTAAATTTCTTCATGATACTAGAAAATGTGTTCACAAGGCTACATATTGTTTTTTTTATGTGTTATAAATTAATTTGAAATCTTATTTACAGGATAGCATGGATACTGAGCTTGTATGATTTGGACACCCAGAACACGAAGGAGATCACATACTCCTGCATTCAAATTGACTATTTTTTTTTTATAAAATTTTGGTATTTGTAGCACATACGTAAATTCCTAATAAATACCCAACCAGACACATGATTGCATGATTATTAATGGAAAAACAACGTAATTGATTAAAATTAAATTAATACATTCAATTGTGAAATACCAAATTAACCAAACATTTGATAAACACACGAAACCAATTAACAAAACCTTATGAACTTTGGAAAAACGCTGCTATTGGAACAATGTAATATCGGTTTTGTATTTCTCATAAAAAAAATTATTAAACTGGCTATTGAGGGTAATGAAGTATTTTCAAAAGGTTAAATAGTCATTACCAGATTAATCATTGATAAATATGTTGTTTTGCATTTTAAAAACACAATGAAACGACTAAAATATCATTAAAAACAAGAATTTTAAAATTAGAAAACTAGCATTCATGGGTTTTTTTTGTATTTTCCTCCTGTTTTTTCATTATAAACAAGTTGGTTAAGGGTAAATTTGGTACTTGAATAAATATAAAATATAATTAAAAAGATAAAAGTGGTTGGCACATGCAATACACGCGCTAATGTGTGGGAGGCGCCGACACCCTTCAGATGGCTTCTCTTGGCAGCCAAAAATCTCATTTCCCTGTGTTGTGGAATCATTACACCGAGATCTTCTTAGTGAGGTGACACAAGGCAATGTTGGAGTGGTAGTGCGAAGCTAATGCCTTTTTTTTTATCTTCTCCTCCCCTCAAACATTGCATCGGTCATGCAAAATTTTAGATTTGTCATCTTATTAATTGAGACTTCAACTTCAATCCTTGTTTTTTTGATTTATAATTTTTTGTTCTTGGTTCTTTTATAAAGTTTTGATTTGTATTTTATTTCATCATTCAATCCCAATTTGTGATATGCTATTTTTTTTTCAATTAGATATTCATTTTGTTTTGTTTTGGGATTTTTTTGTTAAATTGATTTGTCTTTTTAATTTCACCATTCAATATAAATTTGTAGTTGTCCTCTAATTTATTCTTATTTCAATTTTGATCCTCATTCTTTTAATTGTTATTTTTAGTTTTGGATCCTTTTGTGCAATTAATTTTTTTCTTCTAATTTTATCATTCAACGTTTGATTGTTTGAGAATTGAACTTCGTAATTTTTATAAATAAGGTGTTTCTAGTCTAATGATTTGAGTTATAAGTTTGAAAAGTTAACGTATGTTGACATCTTTTTTTTTGTTTTTATTTTTTTTATTTTTTATTTTATCTTTTGACATTGGTTTTTTTTTTTTTAATAGGCTTTGTGATTTTTTTCATTTCTTTTATATTGGGTTTTCCTAATTTCATGATATAAATCGCGGTTTGACAGATTAACCTGGATTGACTCGACTATTTTTATAAGATTGTTTTTTTTAAGTAATTTTAATCTTTTTTCTAACATCTTTTTGTATGAAAAAAATCTAGCTTGACGACTTAGCATGGGTCCATGTCTAGTAAACTTCTAAGAGATCTTAACTTCAAAAATTTATCATTGTAACAAATATATAATATTAAAAAGAATTGTAAATTATTATGCAGCTTTACTATTCACATAAAAAATGAAATTCTTTGTTGTTTTTAATTCAACCCCTCATTTTTTTTCCATTTCTCCCCATTTTATTATTTCAATTTTGTACATTTTCTTCTTCTTAATTTTAGCCTTATGCTCGTTCAAACAATCATCCAAGTTGTTTTTGGATCGACTAAGTTGATTAGATCATGTTACAATAACTCTCATACAATTTAATTTAAACAAAATTTGAATTTCAATTACTGTATTTTTTTAATCTATTTTATATCTTAAAATCATTAATATTCTTATATAAATCATTACAAATTGTCATTCTATTAATATTTTTTAATGACACTTGAATGCTTTGCTTTTCAACCTAATGTATAGTTTCTACATTATAAAAGTTGTTTTTTTTTAGTGTTAATTAAATGGGAAAAGTGATTTGATATTATAGATATGTTTTTTGAAAGAAAAAAACTTCGAACAAAAAATTTGTATAATACATTTATTATTTTTGTTTTAACAATATGCAAGATTTTATTATAAGATTTATATTGTATATTTTTGTCAACTATGAATAAGAAAAATTTCTAATGTCATTTAAATTCATTTCAAGGTCTTTATGTTGTTCTAAAGTAATTATTTAATAAAAAATATAATCATGTACTATAATATGCATTACGATTTTTTGTAAGTTAAGTTTCTTTTATTTATTTATAATGATGTCAGTTATATATATATTGGATAAGTCTATTGGCCTAGAATATGACGACCAAAGGGTAGCTAGAAAGTTAAGGTATGAGTTTTTTTTTTATCTAAAAAATTAATGTTTTACATTCAAAAAACATCGTAGAAACCTAAATAAACTATTACACGGCTTCAAACAACCCAAAAAATCATTCAAAAAACAAAAAATAAACCTAAATTAAAAAAAACCCTTCCCATCTCCATATCTATTCCCTTAGGCAAGGTGTGTCTTAGTGAAACTTTTCTTATCGAATGAAAATCATTAAACTATGAGCGATTTTTTTTTATGGATGGAATTAGTGCATACCAACCTTTTCTATCTTCCATCAGAATCTAGAAACTCTCTCTTTTCTTTCAATCTAAGGACTAAAAAATAAAGTTGTGTATCAAAAATGAATTTTTCAAAAACTATAAGGACTAAAAATGTCTCCATTGGAAAGGTAGAGGATCAAAGTAAATTTTTTATTTGAATTTTAAAAGCACAACTTATTTTCCTGAAGTTTTTCACTTTAGTCTTTTATTCTTGAATCTTATCCTTCTATAGTAAATGAAAAACAATTGGCTACTAATTTTGTTTGAAAAGGATCAAATCATAAAGAGAAAACTAGATAGATAGCCCGCGCTTCGCTACGGGCTAGGCTGATTTTTTCTGTAGCATAAAAAAAATACCTAAGCGTTATTGTTGGATTTTAAAGAAGGGAAAAAAAATTAACGACTTGACACGATAGAAAGAGAGCTAAAAACAATAATGATTATCAATATCCTATAATAAAAATGTAGATGGATGAAATTAAAAAAAAAAATCAATGAAAAAAAAGTACTAAAAAAGAAAGCATCTGAAAAACCAAGTGAAATTGTCAATACCTGTGAGTAGAACCAAGTAGACGATCATTATTTGATAGGTGGCTCACTCTATACTATGGACCTATCTTTTTTTTTTTTTATCATAGAAAAGATATCGAGACAATGCATTTTTTTAAAAAATACATGATTATGATCATTAACTTGAGATCCAAA
This sequence comes from Populus deltoides, assembly GCA_015852605.2. Lineage (NCBI taxonomy): Eukaryota > Viridiplantae > Streptophyta > Magnoliopsida > Malpighiales > Salicaceae > Populus > Populus deltoides. Next base: position 6,851,716 of record CM027581.2, read on the forward strand.
AATATTAAAAAGCAATAAAAAAATGATTGAGCCAAACTTAGTGAACATGCTGAATCCATGGCTCGAGACATGATATTGTGATAACTCAATAGAAAAAAAAATGTAAATAAACAAAGTATACTAATTTCCAAAAACACAATTAAAAAAATAAAATTCCTTCAAGTATTGCTTCAAATTAAATGTAAAGGATGAAATCAATAAATTTAATTTAATAAAAAACTAAAATATGGCCAACCATATTTTTCATCGGAAAAAAAAATCAAAATGATACAAACCTTGTAAACCCAGGTTAAACTCTCAAATCGCAATCCATTAAATTCTTGACCCGAGTTCAATCTAAAAGCTCAACACCTAAAAAATTAAATGTTTGATGATGAAATCAATTAATTCAATTCAATTCAAAAATAAAATTCCTTTAGAAAATCTAAATGTAACAAAGACAAAAAAAAACTAAAAAAAAAACTAAAAGCAAGGCGATCTACTTAATTTTAAAATTGACTACAAAAATCTCATATAAAAAGAATTAAAAAAAATAACAGAATGGTAAAGAATGGAAAAAAACTTTTAAAAAAGCAAAAAAACCACGAAACCCGTATTCGCGTCAACTTTGTAAATCAAAGTTAATTTTTTAAACTTGTAAATCTTTAAATGCTAGACCCGGACTAAACTAAGAAGCTTAACACTTGTTTAATTAAATATTGGAGGATGAAGTAAAAAAAATCAATCTAAAAATCTTGAAGATAAAAAAAATACAATAATAAAAAAAATTAGATTTGATAAGGAAAAAAATAAAAAAAATGATGAAATTTCCAAAAAAAAAAAAAAAAAAAACTGCAAAAACCATTTATAAAAATAACAATAAAAAAAACAGAGCCACATCCGATAAATCTAAGTACTTTTCTTTTTGTCTACATGCAGAGAACACATGGCGAAGAATGATCCGCGTGTGCGCGGAAGGCGAGAGACGTTGACATTGATCTGGTATGGCTGGTTCATCCAAACTTGATGGTGATGGCACACTGCATGATGGATCTTCTTCAGCTATTAGTGGAAAGACAACCCATTTGAAGGTCACGGTCGTTATAAGCTTATCTCTTCGCATCGGTGGTTGTTTTCCTCAAACTCAAACGCAGGGTGGAATTGTAAAAAACAATTTTTTTTTTTTACCAATGCCAAAAACAATTTGACTCCTTGCGAAGAACGAATGTAGTATGAATTAATGAAAGAATAATAATAAAAAGCAACATGTATGTGATGGATTAAGAGTATGTTAATGCTAAAGTTGTGGTCATGTGGAAGGATAAAGAGCTAGAAAGAGATAGCTGTCATGAAATATTGAATGCAAGGGACGTGTGACTTATGGCAGTGCATGGACGGACCTATATTGTGGAGGAGCATCTTGCGTTTCAATGGAGATTAAAAAATTTCAAAAGCAGAAGCTAAAAACAGGGCCTCTATTGAGTTTTGGACAAAACAGACCTGGAGGTGTTTTGCAACCATAAAAGCACAGAGTCCCCATTCAATTGCAGAGCCAGACCTGCATAATCAACCTCCATATGAAACACATCACCCTGCCTAAAGCAAACAACAGGCATGCCTAGCACAACCAGGAACAAAAGAACACCAAATTAGAAATAAATCACGAAGGCGAGCAACCAAAGAAAATAGCAGAGCACTTACACATGGCCTAAACCTGAATCAACAAACCTAAAAAAAGAAAAGAGAGACCAGAAAGTGCTGCCAAAAAAGCATACCTGTAACACAAAGACTGCAATGACAATGTCACAAATAGAGCAACAAGGAGCAATCTAAACCGTAGAGCATAAGGCGTTTGCCACAGAGAATAAAAGACAGAGAAACAGACAACCTGACCAAAGCAGCAGCAAGAAAAAAAAAAAGCACAAAAAAAATCAAAACTGGAAAAAAAGAAACCCTGGAAGGATAAGAAAGAATAACAACAACCTGAAACTTAAGACCAAACCAATCACATTAACAGGATTCCAGCCACAGCTGGACCATTGAGAAAAAGATAGAAAACAGAGATGCAAAGGCAGGGGAAAAAAAAACAGAGACAGAGTGGCATATGAACGCCACTACATGTCTCCCAAATAGACAGTGACACTCTAATCCATTAGTATAAAATAGCCATAATCCCATTGCACAGGAGAAGCACACCATACCAGCAAGTTGGGACCTTGTCAAAATCGCAAGTTAAATTATAAAATCGTATGAATTTACGAGTCAGAATATATTTAACATGTAAAATAGGATTAAAAACTTGAAAACCAGTAAAATCGATCAAATCAGTAAACTCAGACCGATTTTACGAGTTTGAAAGAAGTATAAAATTGTGCAATCTGATAATCTGTATCTTAACATTTTCATTGTTTTAAATTTATATCTTGCAAAACTTGTGCAATCTAATAATCAAAGGCTTGATTTTGACTATAATTATTATAATTTTTTTAACGATATAAGTTATATGTGGATTTTATTTCTATAAAATAAAAATACCTATTCATTCTTACAGTTTCTTATGTAAACTATTAACATATCAATTAATATATTCCTCTGTTTTAGCTGGCAAATATATAGTATAAAAGTTGTAAATTGAGATGCTTGACTCTTGAAGTAATTAATGTTAAATGACCTATCAAAATTTAAAGGAACTCGTTTCTTGTAAATGGCGAAGTAAGTGAGTCGATTTGTCCAAGAAGTACAGGAATTAATGTGAAAAAAAAGGTGTTTGGACTTTTCTATTGTTTATTTCACTTTTATTTTAATTGTGTTATATTGTTAATTACTACTTGACTGGAATTATTAATATATAATTAATTATAATATTTTACTTATGATTTTATAATTTATAATTCAAGTTTACGATACAAGTTATATTATATACGAGATGTCATGCATGTGCGTTGCATCTCGTATATAATATAACTTGTATCGTAAACTTGAATTATAAAATTATAAAATTATAAGTAAAATATTATAATTAATTATATAAATATACTTGATAGTGTTATAATTATGAACCAACGCTAAATAAGTAATAGAAACTAAATGTATGATGGAGCCAATATTTCATGATGGAAAAAAAAGTTGTGTTGGTGATCAAAAACTTAGATACTGAACAAAATGATTTGTAGCAATTCAGAGTGTTTTATGAGGAAAGATACAGTGTTTTCCCCACATGATTTAGCTTTTCTGTTAATAAAAAGCAAAAAACATTACAAAGCTAAATTCTCTACCAAGTTAATATAAAACAAAATCGACAAAGATAATTTTGGAAGGAAAAAAACCCATGAAAAAAAATATTGTAGCAATTGACAATGTTTTGTGAGGAAAACTACAGTACTTTCCCCAATAAAATCAACAAAGATAATTTTAGAAAAAATCATAAAAAAAACCATTTAGAGAAATACCGTAGTAATCCATAGTGTTTTGTGAGGAAAACTACAATGCTTTTCCCATATGATTTAGCTTTATTGTAATTATAATTCTTAACCAACTCAATATTATAAAAAAAAAATTCAATAAAGATAATTTTGGAAAAAATCATAAAAAAAATCATGTGGGAAAACATTGCAGCAATTCACAATGTTTTAAAGAAAAAAAAAATTACAAAGCTAAATTCTCAATCAGCTCAATATTAAAAAAAAAAATCGATAAAGATAATTTTAGAAAAAATATTTAACAAAAAAAACAGGGGAAAAAAAACAGATTGGAAACACTTTAGCAATTCACAGTATTTTGTAATGAAAGCTACAGTGCTTCCCTATATGATTTAGCTTTATTTGTAATTATAATTCTCAACCAACTTAATATTGAAAAAAAAATTGACAAACACAATTTTAAAAAAATCAAAAGAAAAAAAACCACGTGGAGAGACACTATAGCAATCCACATTGTTTTATGAGGAAAGCTATAGTGCTTTCCCAACATGATTAAGCTTTATTACAAAGTTAAATTCTAACTAGTTCAATATTAAAAATAAATAAAATTGACAAAGATAATTTTAGAAAAAAATTTTACAAAAAAATAAAACATAAAAAACAAAAAAAAAACCATGTGAGGATAAACTGTATCAATCCATAGTGTTTTATGAAGAAAGCTACAATGTTTTTCCTACATGATTTAGCCTTACTTGTATTTACTTGTAATTGTAATTCTTAACCAATTAAATATTTAAAAAATAAAATTGACAAAGATAATTTTAGAAAAAAACATAAAAAAACCACGTGGAAAAAAACACTGTAGCAATTCATAGTAATTTATGAGGAAAGTTATAGTGCTTTCCCCACATATTAGAACTGTAATTCTTAACCAGCTTAGTATTAAAAAATAAAATAAAAAAAGATAATTATGGAAAAAATAAATAAAAAATCATGTGGAGAAACACTGTAGCAATCCATAATTTTTTAAAGAAAAAAAATACAAAACTAAATTCTCAATCAACTCAATATTAAAAAAAATAAAATCAACAAATAAAATTTTCAAAAATAAAAAACTAAAATAAAAAAACTATGTGGAAAAACACCGTAACAAACCATGATATTTTAAAGGAAAAAAATAACAAAGTGAAATTTTTAACCAGCTCAATATTAAAAAAGTAAAATTGACAAAGATAATTTTAGAAAAAAAACAAAAAAAAGAAAAAAAAAGGAAAGTGTTGTTGGGAAAAAAAAGAAAAAGTAATGTAGCAATCCACAGTAACATGTGAGGAAAGCTACAATACTTTCCCCACATGTTTTAGCTTTATGTATAATAAAATAGTAAAACCATATGAGAAAACACTGTAGCAATTTACAGTATTTTAAAGGAAAAAAAATTACAAAGCTAAATTTTTAATTGGTTCAATATTAAAAAAGTAAAATTAATAAAAATAATTTAGGGACAAAAAGAAAAAAGAAAAAAGAGGAAAGTACTGTAGCAATCCACAATAACATGTGAGGAAAGCTACAGTACTTTCCCTAAATATTTTAGCTTTATGTATAATGGTGTTTTTTTTTTGAAACTATTGTTTTTAACTATATGGGATAAACGATAACAAAGTCAATTTCAATTAAAAAACATCCCACCAAACTCGTAAACTGGAACAACTTGAGTTACCCTAGCAAATAGATAAACCATTTTAACCTTGTAAAAAGACAAAATGAAAAGAAATAAATTACAAAACTTAATTTTCAATTACATCAATATTAAAAAATAAACAAAAAACAAATTTTAAAAAATAATAACAAAATTTTTTAAAAAAGTGAAAAAAAAGCAATACACTGTGAGTGAAAAAAAATTACAAAGAAAAATTTTAACTAGTTCAATATTAAAAAAAATAAAATTGACAAAGATAATTTAAAAAAAATAAAAAAAAAAGAAAAAAGAGGAAAGTACTGTAGGAAAAATAAAAAAGAGAAAGTAATACACTGTGAGTGAAAAGCAAAATAAAAAGTCAAAAGAAAAAAAGAAAAAGTGAGAAAAAAAAGAAAAAATGAGAAAAAAAAGTGCGAAAAAAAAGTAATACACTGGAAAAAATAGAAAAAAACCAAAAGTGCAAAAATAAAAAAAACATGAAAAAAGGAAATAAACTGTGGATTACTATTGTAGTAATCCACAATGCATTGGATGTTAATAAATTGTAAATTCTTCACATCTTTTAGTTTATTACTTAATTTCATTTATTACTTAATTTCATGTTTTGTTTCGAGCAAGCAACTGAAAGTGCCTTGCAATTAGAGGTGAGCAAAAAAACCAAAAAACCGATTAAACCAAGAAAACCGGAAAAAATAGCCAAAAAAACCGAATCGTAAAAAAAACCTATTAAAATTTTGAAAAAGCCGACCGGTTTGGTTCGGTTAAACCGAAAAAACCAAACCGAACCCAAATCGAAAAAACCGAGTCAAAACAAAAAAACTGAGCCAAACCGGAAAAACCAAGCCAAACCGGAAAAAACCTAGTCAAACCGGTTTGAACCGGTTTTTGTCCTAAAAAATCCCACCAAACTTGTAAACCGGAACAACTTGGGTTACCCTAAAAAATAGATAAACCATTTTAACCTTGTAAAAAAGGAAAATGAAAAGAAATAAATTATAAAATTTAATTTTCAATTATATCAATATTAAAAAAGTAAACAAAAACAAATTTTAAAAAAAATAATAACAAAAATTTTAAAAAAGTGAAAAAAAAGTAATACACTGGAAAAAAAAAAGTGAAAAAAAAGCAAAAATAAAAAAAAAAACATGAAAAAAAAGAAAGAAATAAACTATGGATTAGTATTATAGTGAATTACTTTTTTAAGTTTATTACTTAATTTCATGTCTTGTTAACAATCTTGGTCGGAGCTTCATAGCTTCATTTAGTGCTCCATCATGACCTCTCAAGCTCCGTACAGTAATGGCCGAGGAAGCAACCGAAAGTGCCTTGCAATCCCTGAAGATGAGACAACCTTTCTCTCAAATGTAACAATCAGCAGCACAAGCGAGTGGCAAACCACACTGCCCTCCACTTCTCTTCTCTCAAACTTAGTTTTTTTTTTAAATATAAAATGACTTAGAACTGCATTTGTTTTGCAGAAGATTCTGGACCTTCCACTAATCTAAATAATAATAAAAAAAAACATTGGTTGATGGGTTCAAACGGTACGGAGTGACTTCTGTTTAATTATCAGTAAAAACAATGAATAAATAAAGTAGCTAATTCTTTTTTCTTGTGGACATTACAACTGCATGTGAATTGGCAACGTTTTTATTCTAAAATCAACGAAACAGACAATGGTTAGTTGAATTACAAAGTCAAATCCAAAGGCAAATTCTTGATTAGGAGAAAGCGATGAAGGGTTTGCAGCAAGTGAAGATAGTGATGAGCCTTTATGTAGGGTTCAGTAAAGTCGATGGAAAAAACTTCTGGTAAGAGAAAGCGGAAGAAGAAGAGAAGGAAAGAGAGATTGAAGAAGACGGAGATTTGAATAAGCTACGCATTCCTTGGTTTCTTGCTCCAGACGGAATCTATAATCATCTTCTTATTAATTCTTGAAAGATTTGTTAGGTGTTGTGTGTGCAGTTTCTGAAATGAAGAGGTGGAACTTCTCAGAATTTTGAATTGATCAAATGCTTGCACAGGGAAAGTCTTGCAAGACATTTCAAAATATCCAATACTTTTTCCAAAAATCCAGCTATTGCTAACACAAAATCAGGATAAAATAACTTCTAAAATCAAAATCTAATTGCTTATGTTCATGAATAGAAACAAAGGAATTAAGAAAAGACAAGAATAAATACATTCCAAGATGTTTCTAGTATCTAATCCATACAAAGAATTTAGGAGTTATTGGTTTGAATTCTTGTTTTTTTTGGAAACAGAATGCTCTATGGAGCTTCAGTAACTAATATAGAAGACATTTTTGAAGGTTGGAGCGACTATGCATGCAATATTCTTACAAGCAATAGTTTAACATAATTAATGACAATAGTTACCCAGAAGAACCATATACATATTACTTCATCAACTTTAGGAGCTGATAGGTTTAAATAGAATAGAACAAATGTAAATTTTAATATTCCCGTGTAATAGCCAGATTGGGACAACCTACAAGATGTGAGAATCAGAATTTAAGCTGAAATAAAGGTCACAATCCAACTTTCTCTCAAAAGAAAAGGCTAAACGTGATGAGGAATCTATTGTTTATCGGTTTAAGCTCCTTCTAGATTATGAGCCACGGAACTAGATAACTCAAGATTACACCAATACAAGGACAGTATTCTCAGCTTGTCCCTCGCCTCTCCCCCACATCATCCTTAGTAAGACAAAGTTGCAAACTACTTTTCAATTTTCGGTGTACTTTTCTGTGGGGGCAAAATGGTGTTAATTCGTAACATGTGCAGTATCTGTTCTTATAAGGGTCAAATTAACTAGATAAGGAACGAAAGCATGGTGAAAATTCATGGGAGTTGATGCTAACCATCATGTAGTGGCTTCTAGCCACCCAAATTGGGGAGGCCAGAGATTGTGCACCCAAGGCTTTTTGAGAAATTGCATCCACAAATTCCAAAGATCATGAGTGAGAACAAGGAATAAACACAGGTGGCTCATAAAGAAAACCAACACCACCCGGCATGAATAGGCCATTACGTGCTAAGATGACTCTTGTAGTAACGAGAACCAATTAATTCAATCCAAGTTGATGAAAGCTCTACATGAGCACGAGGAAAAGACAGGTACATAACCATAGAGAACGATGAAATATATAATGTCTCTTCTTTCACATAAAGAAATGGTGAAAATAGAAATCAAGTAGCCAAGCAGAAAAATTAATTAATGAGTGAAAGTATCTGCCATGAAGCTGTTTATTCATTGATCTCCATCGGCTAACACAACTTGGGATATATGTCTTTGATTTTCCATAGAAGTATCGTGATTTTAACCTTGACGACAAGGCATTCATACAAGTGTTTTCCCAGTAAAATCAAGGTGGTAGCATGATGACAGTTGGTACTATCTTATCTAGCGATGATTGCCGCACCTAATATCACGATAACCCGTTTTCTTTTCTAGAAGAGAAAAAGGCTTTTTAGTGTAGAAAGAAAAGAAATATTTAAAACTTATAAAAAATATAAAAAATTCGTCATTTAATATTATATTTATCAAGAACCCTAACTAGTCATTTTAGAGTTATAACATAAAGGAATGATTATGTTAGAGGAAAGATTCTGTTACCCTAAAGCATCCTTCATAAGTTAAGTTGTATTGCCACTTGTTTTTTTTATTCCTAATGGAATGTTGTATCTAATATACAAGTGATCTTCATACAAAGGTCATAAAGGGTCTACTGCAATGCAATGAATGATAGTTATTTTTCTATTCTCTATATATTAAGAAGCAATCTGCTAACATTAATCAATAACAAAATAAATATAAGTATGGAAAATTTAAATGAACAAATTATTTGATCACAAAGGAAAAATTTTTTGAAGAACTTTCAAAAGATTAAAAAAAAAACATCTAGAGTAGCCAAAACCAGAATAGACAACTTTTACTAATTTAGAAGATTACATGATGAGTATTTTCAGCTACAAATCCTTTGTACCTATATTACCTTACTTATCAAGAAAAAACACTCTGTTTTGTCTTCTACCATAATAGTTTGCAAGAACACCTAATGATCTTCAAGCTATTGTCGTCCTAATTAGAACATCTAGTTGCTAACAGTTAACATAAGAACTCCCTCTAGGATTGGAGTCTACAGGATATCCAACTCTTCAGTAAACAATTCTCTTTGAGAATTTTCTTCACACCGCTGTGTCAAGAATATATGCTGCTAAACTCTATATAACTCTTTAGCTGGTTGGGCACTCTTGCTCCACTACAAGTGCTGTTATCACAATTGCTTTTAATTGTCCTTATATACATATTCATGTGATAAGGATATGAACATTTGATAAATATTATCTTCAAGCTTCCTAGCTTATTACATTCTTAATAGACTGTTAACGTGCTTCATAAAAACACTTCTCTGATAGTAACTTTGGATAACTTGTATTTTTTTATTTTTGATAAAACTTATCTAATCTTCCTATATAATTTATTTAAACAAAACAAAAATAATCACATTATATCCTATAAGATAAACTTGACTAATTGTTTATATAATTTGGATAAACTAACAATCTAAATAAATTCCTCTCTATCAACGCAAACAATCCTTCACTAATCAATGTCAATCATTTTAACATTTACAATCTCTATATTTGGCTAATTTGTGACAAAACATAATAAAGATGAATTAGCGTGCAAGTAATTCAAATAGTTCAATCATAAGCAGATATGGCATTAAAGTATACTTGCAAGCACAATTAAAACAATGGTATGTAGCATGAGAACAATTCATAATATTTATGCAACAACATCTTAACAGTTCCTCACATGTTTCTTGCAAACAATTTATAACATATTAAAATAATACTTCATGCAACATGTTGCATTCTAACAGTTCATAATATGTTAAAAACTATCATGCATTAAATATTGTTATGCAACTAATTGCATTAAGTTTAAAGTGCATCAAGTATTCAACATAGAGGTTCCTATGCTAAAACAATATCCTAGTTATTATAGACTATAATATTTAATATTCATTACTAATTAAAAATCAATAAAATTAAAAAAACAAAAAAATAATATGACTGTTAACTTCCTCCAACTTTTTTACATCTTTTACATGTATCCTTGTCTCCCTTTTGGTTTAACACCAATCTTAATCCTTATCTTCACTAACAACAAACTGATACACATGTTTGACATCCAAGATGAGTTAAATAAGTCTGTCATTAACCTACACAATATCTTGTTGCATACTTATTAGCAATTTGTCAATAACATCAATATTTTGTTTCCACTTACCAGTAAAACTATCAAACTTGTTTGATAGTACTTGAAATTGTGAAATTATAAGAGGGAGTAAGGGGTTAATTTAAAGAGTTTCAAGCTGAGAAGAGATAGACTCTTTAGGATGTGACCTCTTTTTACTTACCACAACTTCATATATGACAACAATTGCAAGATAGGATATCCTTACCATTGTTGTAAAAAGGTTAAATGCAAGATGAAGAGGATGAGCAAATGGTTTGCCTTAGAAATTTCTTTTAGATTTTTCATAATATGTCAGGTAAAGATGAAGATATTTTAGTGTTCATATCTTTGTTGTTAGCTTTGGCCGAACTCTTCTAGGTAGGGATCTTAAAATCTTCCTTACAATTCACGAGTACTCTATTTTTTCTCTTAGATTGAATTTGGAATTTACAATATCATTAAGTTTTGCGTAAAACTCATTAAAAGATTCATATTCCAGCATTTTTATCTCCTTAAATCTTAAGATTACCATTAATAATTTGGAATCTTTTGCCGTCTTGGTTTTTTCATGAGTAATTTCAAGAATATCCTAAGCTTCTTTGGTTATTTCACATATGGAGATTCTTTTAAATTCATCAAGAGACATTACCATGAATATAACATTCATGCCTTTATTATTCCAATTACAATTAGTGGATTCATCTCTGGTCCAATTGCCGAAAGGTGTTTTAAGCTTGGTTCATCAATGCTTAACTAAGTGCCGAACTTTCTCGATTAGTGATTTGAAAAAAGCTGTCATCCTCACCTTCTAGTAGGCATAGTTCTCACCATTGAATTGCAGTGATGAAGTTAATGTTGACATATTCAATACGGAAAATAGATCTTACTCTAGAATGAGTAAACTTGCTCAGATACCACTTGAAAGTCGCATTTTTGTTCCTTGTATGTTAAGCAATTTGCTATCACTGATTAGTAACCAAATAAATGTAAGTGCGAAAAAATTAAATGAACAAGTTATTCGGTTATGAAGGGAAAATCTTTTGAAAAACTCTTCAAAAAAAAAAAAACTCTTTAGGACAGCTTAACCTAGGATAAACAATTCTTACTAGTTTAAAAGATTACAAGATGAGTTTTTTCGACTAAAAATTCTTTATACATTTACTACCTTGCTTGTCAAGACAAACACTTTGTTTTGTCTTCTACCACAGTAGCTTGCTAGAACACCTAGTGATCTTCAAGCTATTGACATCTTAACTGGAACATCTAGTTGCTAATAGTTAACATAAGAACTCTTTCTAGAAGTCTGTTGGCTCTCCAACCTTTGAGCGAACAATTATCAGTAAAAAAATATATGTTATGAAATTCTACGTAACTCTTTAGTTGGTTGAGCACTCTTTCTCCGCTATTAGTGTTGATCATTTTTCTAATATTTCTAATTATCCTTCCTTATATACACATCTATGTGATAAGGATAAGAACCTTTGATAAAAAAAAATATTTTCAAGCTTCCTAATCTGCTATGTTCTTAATAGACTGCTAATATGTTTCACAAAAACACTTCTATAACAATTATCTTCGGATAACTTGTATTTATATTCTTTTGATAAAACTTATCTAATCTTTCTATATAATTTATCCAAACAAAACACAAATAATCACGCTATATCCTATATGATAAACTTGACTAATTCTTTATCCAATTTGGATAAACTAACAATCTAAACAAATTCATCTTTATCAATGCAAATAATCCTTCATTAATCAAAGCCAATCATTTTGACATTTATAATGAGATAAACACTAGGTGTACGGGCTCAAGCCTATCCTTTTTACGATGACGTCATTTTTTCCATTTCTATTTACTTGGTGAATTGACATATCTATAACCGATCACTCCTCATCAAGACCCATGACTAATAATAGTCTATCAGTAGATATTAGTTAATTACTGGATGGGCCTATATTAGGTTCATTGAACCCAATCCAAATTTTAGGAAGAGTTTTCGCTAAACATCTATTTATGCAACCAAGGTTCATGGACAATGACCGATAAAGGTTTATTTATCCTAGGGTGTGTTGGTATTATCAACCACGTTGATGTTTTAGTTTTAGATTTTTTTTCCAATCAATATTTATGCACACTAATTGATAATATATAACCATTATCAATGGATAACCATTCAAGATTAAAATATTTGCATCGCACATGAATAGAACACCTTGTCACCTCTAATTGATACCTAAAACTTTTAAGGGTTTATTTACTCTAGGAATTGTTGATGGATGTTTTGACTTATGCACTTTAAAACAAGGTTTTGATTTTGTAAACAAAATTATAAGATAAGGGTACTACTCTCATTCAAATCCAAATTAATGACTTGTTATAAGTTCATTTACCTTTAACATTTTAAGTGAATAGTACATATCAAAAATGAAAAAAAAAATGTTAGAGATTAAGCTAACATGATTTAGTAAATGAAATATTTTTAAAAACATTAGAATGTCGACCTTTGTTAAGCAAGGTCTTTTAATATAAGTCGAACCCTTAATGGGTTTTACAAGCAAGTTACAAAACCCACTGCAAATTTATATGTAAGTGTGAACATTATCCTCTTATGTAAAATCAAATTCATGTATAAATAACATAAGGGATTGGCCAAGATAATCAAATGTAGGTAAGATGCAAATTTTGAAGAATTTGGCCTAGATGCACATAAAAAAAACTTGAAATTACATTAAATGAATTCATAATGCACATAAAGCAAGTCATATCAAAATATCAAACACACAATAAATTCAAAGGTCCATACACATGTGCAATCAATCTTAAAGCTTGTTTAATTCAAAAAATATCTTATCTCAGTACACACTAAGATAAAAAAAATAAACTAAAATAATTATTCAAAAGATATTTGGGGTTCAAAATGGATCTTTTAGGGTGGTCAAAGTGGACTAAAAAGGGATGAAATAATGGCTAGACAAGAGAAAAGAGTGATGGCACGTGACAACCATATACTAGTAAGGGTTGTTATGGTTAGCATGTTGTTCCACATGCCATCAATACTTGATTGATAAATGGAAGGGCCAATAGGATATGTCACTTCATGGTCTTCCTTCTAGTGCCAACAATATTATCTACTGTTACCAATTAAGAGAGATTAAAACCAATGAAGTTTTGATTCCTTTTTGTCTCTCTACTAGTTTTGTCTTCTCTATCTAACTGCTCATATAAAGGTCATTAGGTCACATGATATATATGGTGTTTAGTATTCGTCAAGGAGAGAAACATTAGGGTGCTGGTGATTATATATATATAATCATTCCACTTAGAAAGCACCAACCTAGTGTAAAAGCTCTTTTCAACTTGCAATCACTTCAATATAGTTAAATAATTGATTGGAGTTTATCTTAGTATATTTTTAGAGTAGGTTATGAGATTATTGTCAATGTAAAAGGATAATGTTGTTCCCACTTAACAAGTAGTTATTTTCACTCCATAATGTTTTTTAATGACTAATATGACCTTATTGAATGAGTGTTTTAATAACTCAATAGTTTTAAATTATGAAATAATTATTGTTTGTGTTACTTTTAGAAAAATAAGAAGAGGAAAAAACACTACATAAAAAGCCATCTAAATAATTTAGTAATAATGTATGGTTTTTGATACTCAAATAATTTAGGATTGTGATTTATTGAGTAACTTCTAAGATTTGTAATATGTGTTAATTTAATATTAAGTTCGTGTGAAAAATATTATCTGACTTGTATTTTTGAAAAATAAAATCATGCATAATCTACTTTTTTATTTGTATATTCATTTTTTAAATCCATTTTAAATTTGTTATCGTTAAGGTTTGAAAAAAAATAAAGAATAATTTAATAAGACAATTTAAGTCTTTATACTAACTAATGACATTGGAATAGCTTAGAGCGTGGATAACACAACTTAAATAACTTAGTGGTCTTATATAGGAATAGTAATGGGTATTTACCGATCGGGTTTTTTCTAATCATATATTATCCATTAATTATCTATCGAGTGAAAAATTTAGATATTTATATTTTATTCATTAGGTTTCGGCTATTATATGAATATTCATTGTATGACTTTAATTTTATTTATTATTCAATAAAAAATAATATATATATAGTAGAATATTTATATTTTTTAATTCAATATATATATATATATATATATATATATATATATATAACATTCAACATTGAGATATATAAATATATATCTAGAGTTAAGTTTTCTAATATTTAGATTTTATTAATATAAAAAAAACTTATTCATTTAAATTAGTTTAGGTTAAAAATCCAACGATTTAGGGTTAAATCTTCATCTCTTGTACTACCATTACCAGATTATATGATTGTGGGATGTGGGACATCAGAAATGGACTCTGACTTTTACCTTCAAATAGTGACACCGTCCCATTATAAACTTATTAGGAGGATAAGTGATCCTGAGAAAAGCAAACCTTCCCTCCCTTTCTTCCTTCTCTTTGATATGGGATGAAAACGTCGACATCAACAACGTAAACGGAAAATGAAGAATCATTTTCATCGAGTCCAGACCTTTCTCCTTGTGTTGGACCACCATTTTCTCAGCCTATAAAAGAACACCATACACCAAAAGTATTTCTTTAGCCAAGGACACCATACAGCCTATATAAAGCTTCTCATAGCTGCAAAAATTTGAAAATAGAGATGGTAAGATTTCGTATAACTCTACTCTCTCTTCCTTTTCGTCTTAGCTTCACTGCTCAGTTCACCAGGGTTATTAATTCCTTTTACCCATTGTTGTAGGATGAAGCACACATGTTGAATACTTGTGAAGGTTACGTAGACTGGAGGAACAGACCTGCCGTGAGAGGTCGGCATGGTGGAATACTTGCTGCCTCCTTTGTCTTGGGTAGTCACTCAATTACCTCATGCTTCTTTTTGTTACTGTAACTATTTGAGAACCTCAAGTGAACTAATAAAAACACGACTTACAGTCTGCACTTATAGATGAATAACCAGTAATATATATATATATATATATATATATATATATATATATATATATATATATATATATATATAATTTCTTGTATTGAAAATCACAGTTGTGGAGGTTCTGGAGAATCTAGCATTCCTGGCCAATGCAAGCAACCTTGTTCTTTACCTCTCCAAGTTCATGCATTTTTCCCCATCCAGCTCGGCCAACGTTGTTACCAATTTCATGGGCACAGCCTTTCTCCTTGCTCTACTTGGTGGCTTTCTAGCAGATGCTCTTTTTACCACCTATTACATCTATTTGATCAGTGCTTCAATAGAATCCCTGGTAAGATTCTTAAAAAGTTTTAGCTGTTTATATTTGTATTGAATTTCCCTGCATAGTTTCATTTTTCAATAGAAACTAGCTAGTTTCTGCCATCCATTATGCAACATAAATGTTATCAATGGAAACTATATTAACAGTCAACATTTTGGCTACCAATGAGTGGCGTCGCAAGTAGGGAACTGGTTGAGAGAGCATCTATCAATTTGCCTGTCATTTCCCTTTCAAGAGTACCATTTAGTGGAGGGTCAGGCAGAAGAATATCTCCTGAGTTTTTCAAGGATAGGCCATAAAACGACCTGACCATGCCCAAACATGTGCCACTGCCAATCGTATTGCTTCAATGTTGTTAACTTTATAGATGGTACTGGAACAAATCTATGCCCTACCGGATAATAAATGTCCTGACCCACCGTTGAAAAAATGTCCATGTTTCTTTGAAGAACTTGATACTGCCGACGACTGTAAGGGCACAAGAAAGCTAGAATCTTCCAATCATGCACTTAAAACAACAAGGCAAAATGGCAACTTGTACCCTAGTAAAGTTTGATTGATTTCTAGAACAGAAACGAACACTTCGGAAATGACAATAAGATAAGTGACAGTTTGACGCACGTATGTAATATTGTGTGATAATCTGATTGTTAGAAAAGAAAAGACGTAATCAATGATCCTAACACTCTCTTCTTCAATATAGTAAATTGTAAGACCTAGTGAAAATAAGCCCTCAATCTCCTCAACTTCAGCCTACAAGTTGTTCAAATTCAGTGTCACAGCAACAAACATAGCCAGACTGCAGACAATCTTTTTGTAGCCTTGCTAGTTTTTCTTTTCTTATCAATCCTCACTCGTGAGTGCGTTTAAAGATTTCCACAACAATTCAAGATCTTTAACTAACTACGATATGCGGAACAGGGTATGTTAGTGCTTACAATTCAAGCTCGTGTAACCTCGTTGAAACCACCACCATGCTTTTCAGCGAGCACCAGTATCTCATGCGAGCAAGTTGATGGCAGGAAAGCATTGATGTTGTTCGCAGGCCTCTACCTGGTGGCACTCGGTGTTGGAGGGATAAAGGGTTCTCTTCCCCCACATGGCGCTGAGCAGTTTGATGAGAATACTCTTCAAGGAAGAAAGCAGAGATCTGCATTCTTTAACTACTATGTATTCTGCCTTTCCTGTGGAGCTTTGATTGCAGTGACTCTAGTGGTATGGGTTGAGGACAACAAAGGATGGCAATGGGGATTTGGGGTTTCCACTGCAACAATACTTCTCTCTATCCCAATCTTCCTCATCGGCTCCCCTGTTTATAGGACCAAAGTTCCTATAGGAAGTCCCATCACAACTATATTCAAGGTAAAAATCCACATAGAACACAGTATAAAACCCTTTCATGCTGCAAAATAAGAGCTAGGCAATCTTAACCTTTTTCCCCTTTCTCCCCGTAGGTTCTCGCTGCAGCGGTTTACAGCACCTACAAATTCAGGGATTCTAGCAATTCTGCCATTGAAATGGACACAAGCAGGACATCCTATACCACAGAAACCAGTGAGGGAGAAGATAGAAATACGAAACGAAAGGAACCAAGTCAAACTCCAACAGAAAGCCTCGAGTTTGTTAACAGAGCAGTCAAGAACAAGACAGTCAATCCAATGCTAGAATGTACAGCTGAGCAGGTGGAAGAAGTTAAGATAGTGCTAAGAATCCTCCCCATCTTCATGTCTACTATAATGCTAAACTGTTGCCTGGCTCAGCTTTCCACATTTTCTGTCCAGCAAGCATCGACCATGAATACCAATCTTGGCTCCTTAAAAGTCCCACCAGCATCTCTTCCTGTTTTCCCTGTTATATTCATCATGATCCTGGCACCAATCTATAACCACATCATCATTCCATTTGCGAGGAAAGTGACAAAATCCGAAATGGGGATAACTCATTTGCAAAGAATAGGGACAGGGCTAGTCCTATCCGTCGTGGCAATGGCAGTGGCAGCCCTGGTGGAAATGAAGCGAAAGAGAATAGCAGCCAATTCTGGATTAGTAAATTCAACAAAACCTCTACCCATCACATTCCTTTGGATCGCATTGCAGTACTTGTTCCTGGGATCAGCTGATCTTTTCACATTAGCGGGCATGATGGAATTCTTCTTCACAGAGGCCCCAAAAAGCATGAGATCTTTGGCCACATCTCTATCATGGGCCTCACTAGCCATGGGCTACTACCTCAGTTCTGTGCTTGTATCTCTGATCAACACAATCACAAGTAGGTACCGAGACACGCCATGGCTCTTTGGTAGCAACTTGAACAAGTATCGCCTGGAGAGGTTTTACTGGTTGATGTGCATACTAAGTGGATTAAACTTGTCTCATTATCTCTTCTGGGCAAGCCGCTACAAGTACAAGTCTATGAGAAAAACCCTTTCTCAGCCTAACAATTAGTAATACAATTAATTAGTCAATATAATGAATTAGACTTTCCATTCTTGTCTATTATTTTAGGGAGACGAGAGAGAGAGAGAGTCATGGTGTTTAAGATCCTTAAATTCTATTACTATATATTAATTAATTAGTAATTTATCTCCTTTTGCAAACCACATTTGCCTCCATATCTTGCTTATACAACTGTTTGAAAATCCTCAGTCGAAAATTAAAATGCAAACCCAATATTAAAAAGATGACAACAACGATGTTCTTTTTTAAAATTACACATAGTAAAGAGCTTTATCAGGAACAAAAACAAAGCAAATTGTAATAATAATAAAATTTAAGTTATGAATTATCTTAATTTTCGGTTATCGTGGTGATTTAATAAAGTAGAAACTCTTAAGTACTTAGTAAGTATTGTTGTGTTTCTAATTTTTAGAGGTATAATTTAATTAATTAGGTTCTAGATTTATTGTAAAGTCTATTATTTTTTAAAATAAAATACATTTTAAAAAAACACATAAGACTTTTATTGTCAAATATTGCTTTGCTAATGCTATTTTCATCTCGCAACACAATATTAAATAGCAATAAAAGTAAACCACAAAATAACAATATCAAACAAATTCTAATCAACCTTAGTGATATCAAAATTAATTTGGCAACGGACTGGTTTAGAATTGGGAATATAGAGCTTAGGGTTTTTCATTTGTAAAATCTACCTTTTTTATTTTCTTTTCATTTAAAAAAATGCCATTTATTTACCTAATTGTTCTTGTTAAAAATAATATAAATCATATCTTGAAATCTCTTACTAACAATTTAAGCTATTGAGTTGAAATAGTTCTTTAACATTATATTAGAGTTTTGATGATTAAACAGTCATGAATTTGAATTGTATCATTGTTATTTATTTGATAAAAATTAAGTATAGGATAGTATGAATATATGCAAGTTTCAAACTCAAAAGGCTTTTACTTAAGAGATTTTGTTAGAGAATAATTAAATAATATCTTGAGACTTCATCAAATAGTTGAAGTTATTAAGTTGAGATGGTTCTCTGACCTAACAATCAATAACAAAAATTATTAATTAATTTATTTGCATTTCCAAATATTTCAGATGAATAATTTGAAGATTAACTAAAGGTTAATTGGAAAATAAATGGTTTTGAAAAACATATAACACTAATGTTATCATATTAAAGTTAATGAAGTCTTAACTAAGATTTTTATTCATAACATTCACCTTATATTTTTGTGTTAAATATAGATTTTATTTTGAAATAGGACTCCTTTCATTAGTAAATATTCTAAAATATTAATAATTTTTTTTGGAGGAGATTGTATTTTAATTTCATATATTTTTGTATCTATGATACAATAATCATGTTTTATTTTTCTTAGTGAATTTTCAAGATTTTTTTAATTATATTATTAAATACAAGTAATAAGAATCAAAAATTAAAAAACTATTATTAATTACAATTTGTTATATTTTATTACTTTTTACAAATGACTACTAAAATTAAAATTTACTTTAAACAAAACCATTAAAAATTAATCTATGGCTAAACTCTTAATTTATATTCACCTCATATATAATTCAATTAAAATATTATAAATTACATCAAAATTGAGAAAATTATTAAAATATTATTGGTTATTGCCTTGTTTTATCTTTGACTCCTTTGAAAGAAAGGATTTATATATTTTTTTTTTATCAAACTATAATAATATTGAAAAGACTCCTTACTCAAAAATAGCATAAAATTTATATTTAAGTTTCTATATTCTTTAATATTTATTTTTATATAATTAAAACATAATCTCTTTAAAATAATCGATGAAGTCAAATATTTCTATATCACTTACATAACCTATTCTTCGTTTCTTCCTTCTAATAAGATGAAACTACAATTATGAATAAAATTCTAAGTAAAGATAGATAGCAACCTTATAAAATCAAAAACAAATATAAAGACACCAAGATATCAAACCTTAAGTCAAGTATATTCATTCCAACGAGAATCACACATCTAAGAGAGACTAGGTGAATGAGAGAGAGGAATTGCAAGTAATTCAAAGAGTATTAGAATTAAAACAAAAGGAGAACAAAGTTGTAAAAGAAAGAATGTAAATAAAGCAAAAAAATAAAGTTGTAAATACTACAAGAAAGATAACTTGAATTGAATTGAAGGAAAATTTTCAAATATAAAGCCTGTCATCATTTCCAACTATCAGATGACCTATTTATATCAAGACATTATTTCAATTACATTTAAACATGTAATTCTAATTTTATTAAGTAAATTGGGAGGTACATTAAATTCTAATATAAACTAAACTTCTTATTTTGAGTATGATTGAGCCTTTTGGTCATTTATATGAATTCAAACTCCAAGATCAATTATTTTTCCTTGGTTAATTGTGACTCTTAATCACCTAGTTAATTGCTTTATATTTTTCTTAATCAATTAGTACTTTTTAAGGTTGGTTGATTAGTGCTCATAATTAATTTTAACTTTTTTTCCTTGTTTAGACATGAGCAATTATTATTCTTATTTTATTATCACGTGAATATTTATTTTTTATATAACAATGTCCCCTATGTTCCTTTATTTTTTAAACGAAAGAATAATTCCTCTTCATATTTGTATTAAAATTAATCCATGAAATTGACCATTAATGACGTGAAAAGTGACATTATTCATTCAAAAATTTCTATCATGTTCTTAAATGTGTCGGACCTGTTGGCCAATTTATTATTTTTTAAATGTTACATGTGCTCTAGTCTTTAAACTTGATGTTAGATTTCAACAAATCATAGCTAGATTCTTATCCTAGCTATTATATTACAATTCAACTCTTCATGTTTGACAAAAATAAAACACCATTATCCTTAAATGTTTTCAAAAAGAGAAAATTAATTGAGAACCTTAAACCTCATTTATTTCTCTTTAATTCCTAACATGTCATTTTCAAAAGTCAAACTCATCTCTCACTTAAGATTGCTTACCCATATGAACTAGTTTATAGTAAGTGATGCACTAGAAAATATGAATAGAGAATGTATTGGCCTATTTTATGAAAACATACACAAGAAGAATAAAATCGCCATTTGGCTTAGGATATTGAGAAATAAAAAACTTATCTTCATGATGACCATGTAAATATTAATACATGAAAGAAATGAATCCTAATATGGCTAAACATCACCCTCGTAGATTATATCAGATGATTGGGTAAGATGCAATGAAGCTTGTCGAGTGTGACAGAATGGCTTCACAAAACTTTAATGAATAATGGAAATGTCAAAAGATCTTCAATGTTATTTAGCTGTCTAGAATCACCACCAAACTTAATAGGCATCTATTGACCATTTTTTCCCTATTTTGGTCAAAATCTAACATCGTTTTTTTAGATACATAATGCAAACTATTACTTTGAATGAATTGGTCTTAATAGAAAGCTTATACCTTATAGGTAATGAGATTTGTGCTTCCATGCAAATTTCTAAGTCTTTTCAAAGATTTGTTGTTGGGTATACTAGAATTTAGTATGTTGATAAAAAGAGGAAAAGAAAAAATAGATTTTCCCTCTCAATAAGAACATGTGGCTTTTTTGCTATATTAGATATGCAAATACCTTATATATTCTAATTCTAAAAGTCCAAATAAAGCATATTTTAAAATAGTAGTAACTTTGACTAAATATAGGATAGTTGTCTTAAGACCATTTATATTTAGCCACATCTATAATACATTAGGCAAATACCAAACAAGATATAAAGATCATCATTTTGTGATGAAAGGTAGTGTTTATGGAGTTTTATAGTACACACATGCAGGGGTTACTTATACTTTAAGAAATTCATCAATACGAGGGCAATCCTTAACCTAGACTTTATTTTCTTAGGGGAGAGCCTATTTATATCCTTTTTTGAAGACTTTTTTTTTCTCGAAAGGCATGTCAAAAGCTTCTTATTCATTATAAAAAGGATTGATGTTTTTATGTCTCTTTTTACATCTATAAGAGAATGACCTCTATAGGTACTACTTTCTTAGTATTAAAGATAAGACTATGAGAGAAAGGAAAGTAATATAGTTTAGAGAAGTATCATTACCTTTAGGGATCTGCACTTTATGTTAGTGATAGATATAATGTCAAGGAATAACTATTGTTTTTATGAGCCCTATAAGTCTCATTTTATAGCTATACAATCAAGATTTTTTTTAATATATTATGTTGTGAATAAAGTTGGTCTCGACATAATAAATTTTAAAAACCTAAAAAATATAGAGGAAGTAACTGAAATAGCAAAGCAACACTTTGTTTGCTTAGACATAGAAAACTATTCACTTTGTAGGCTATCGACCATGGTTTTTGTTATTATATAAGAAAATAAATAGACCTTATTCACACCAATTTCTTAAAAAAGATGGTAGAGAAATTCATTTTCTATAAGAATTCCTCTTATAAAGGAAATAAAAGAAAAACCTTTGAAAGTCTTATAGAAGGTCAAGCAAAAGATGTGTTCAATATGCTTCTAGTAAGAATTGTTTTTTTTTTTTTTGTATCTTTTTTAACCCTATCTGATATTTTAGAGAATTCTTCTTTATTTAACTCCTTAAAATATCAGTGATTCACCAGCAACCTTCTTAAACCTTAAAACCCTTATATAATAGAAGAAGAAGATAATAATGATGACGAGACTCCAATTATTGGTTTAAGGTCTACGCCTAAGATAAATTGTAACTGTAACATGATGCATTTGTTGTTTTTTCTTTTACTTATCTTATCCTACTTCTCCTGCATTCTTTAGGTATTAACTCCTAAAATTACTCCTCTACCTTTAATTCCTGCTATAGAGATGATATTGAAAACTTTTATCCATCCTTTTAGATTTAGAGCTTTCTAATAATTAATTATTACTCTTATCACAGCTACTTCAAACACGACTACTTCTTTTGTTGACCAAGGTGATACCCCTTCATTGTTATCAAAAAAAGTTAACCACTAGTATATAAAGCTACCTTTTTTGTGCCCTCAAAGATAAAACCAATAAAAATATATACACTCCATGTAAAAGGTGGTTGTAGACCATTAGAATCCACCTTTATAAAGGTGGATATTGCGTTTCTATAAACTTCTTTCTTATTAGAGAAGTGTGGTAAATATAAAGGGGAAATGAGTACACGAGTACAACTGCAATTGATGTCCAAGAAGTCCCCCTACTTCATGAATATAAGATTGGAAATGTCCTCATATTACTATGGTATGAAGCGAATATAGTAGGAAATAGAGTAAAAGGCACTTTAAAGGGAAAAATCATACCATCTATTAAGTCTTATTTTACTAGTTAGGCATTATTAGTTAATGCTCCTATGAATTTTATAGAATATGAACATTTATCTCCTATCATTACTATAAAAGTCTAAAATAATAGGAACACCACATTTTTTTATTATTAGGAATGAATAA
Source organism: Populus deltoides (assembly GCA_015852605.2). Lineage (NCBI taxonomy): Eukaryota > Viridiplantae > Streptophyta > Magnoliopsida > Malpighiales > Salicaceae > Populus > Populus deltoides. The sequence goes on from CM027581.2 coordinate 6,875,301, forward strand.
ATCGAGCTCTAAGTTATATTAATGATGACAATCCTATTTTCAAGCAAAAGTGTAAGTTTTTGTTATTGATTTTTCAATCTTTTTGTGTATGGATACTAATAGAAACCTTTCCTCTTATTTAACCAGGAAATGTTAATGATCTTCTTTATAAAATATTATCCTTTAAACCAATAAAGATTTGTTCTTCTAAGTTGAAGCTTGATGGAGACATCCAATCAAAAGTAATTTTTAGTATCCATACATACCCTGGAAGACAATATTTTAGTCAATCAAGCCTCAATTAATCACCTGCAACAACTTTTAGATTTCTCAAAAGCCTCATGGTTTAATATATCATAACACATACGAGTCCTTAGTACAATTGTAGAAGAGTATTAATCCTCTTACTAATATTGAGTAGTCTATCATAAATATGATATATGATTATAAAGCTTCTTAATAATTTTAAAAAATTTAAAGGCAATTTTAGGATACTAAATATTTGACTACTTTCCATTTAGGGACGCCTTAACATAAATCTAATTCCAAAAAACTAAGGTTATGAAAGAAGAGTTGACTATGGCTAAAGAGGAGCTTAATAACACTAAGTACTCTACAATAAAGGTGATACATGATTATGAAGCTTCTTAATAATTTTTAAAAATCTAAAGGTAGTCTTGGGACACTAAATATTGAACTATTTATCCTTTAGAGATGTCTCAACACAATTCTAATCCTAAGAAACTAAGGTACTTTGTTTTAGGAAAAAGTTGGTCAATGTTAAAGAAAAGCTTAATAAGACTAAAACTAATTTGACCTTTTATAGAAATCAAGGCTAGAAGTCATATAAAGAAAATTATAATTATTTAGGAGTCAATAAACAACATGTTAATACTTCTCAAATAGTAGAATCTAAAAAGGAAGAAATCCTTAAATGATTTTTATAGTGTTAGCTCCACCTTAGAAACCATTAAAGCTAGAATAAGTAGCAGTTTCCCTCAGTAAACAATCCTAATATTTCATTATATGTACTAAATTTAATATTTATAAAATTCAATTTTATATATTTTGGTATGTTCTTTAACTTTTTGAATACTAATATTCATTCCAATCTTTATTATTAATTGTACTTGGATAAGAACTAATTTGTTATAAATGGAAAATAGAAAACCTAAGTTATTTTATGAAACGAGGCCTAAATTACAAATAATACATATTTATAAAAGTGTTACACTTGTGATCTCTAGACTTATTTTCTAACTTTTTTAGGGGTATTAACTTCTAGTATTTTTTTCATGTAGAGTTAGTATTTTTTTCCAATATCAACCATTGATTAATAAAGAATGTAACACCCCATCTTGATTAACTAGATGATATCACCTCATGTAATAACTTTAGGAACAAAATATAGACCCTCCTTGTTTGGGGACCATTTCCCAAACTTTGGATTCTTATAGCCAATTGGTGGTATGACCTTTCTCACCGGATCACCTACCAATATAATCCAACATGTACCAAAAAATAAATAATCCAACATGTACTATTAAACTTCATCAAGATTACTAATTTCTTGTGTTTTTTTTCATGTACAAGTTTGATCATTATATTGAGTTTGTTTGATGGTATATGTTCAATTGGAACAAACAACTGACATTCTTGACATCTTTTTGTATAACTAATACAATCCTTAGTTATACTTAGTAAATGAAAGTCATGGTTCATGGTAAGCTATCTTATCTTGATTCTAGATTGATGGGATCTTAGAGTCTTTCATAAACCTCGAATATGACTAATACAACTTTTTTTATCTTAAGAATCCAAACAATCTAAAAACATAGGTTTAATTTTATGAATCTAGCTAATATATTAACTAAGAGAACATAGTTAATCGCTTTCATTCTAAACGATCTAAAAACATTTTAGGAACGGTTCTGCAAAAATGTTTTAATCTTCTTTCTTCAATCAACATTTGTTTTATTAAAACACTCTTTTTGTACTTGGAAAACATCTTAGTAATGGTTTTAGTGCTAATGTCTTGCACATTTCAACCATGGAACCTATGTTTTTTTGGTCATTTTTACTACCCTATTTGATATTAGTAATAATTGATTGATTGACAATCCTTATAGAGATATTGGGATGATACCATGATAATCAAATGCCACTTTATATCCTAATCTACATTGAGCTAAGTCGTTGGCTTTTATATTGTATTTTCTTATTGCAAAAAAAAAAGGATTAAAAAACCTTTTAATAAGGTTTATAGCCACTTCATATATAGAGTTAAGGTAAGATGTTCACATTTATATTCACCAACTAGCTAGTTGATAATAAACAATGAATCTCTCATCATTGTAACTGACTATACCCCTAATTCTATTAGTCTTTCAATACTTTATATTAAGGCTTTATATTTAGCATGATTATTTGTAAAAGAAAAATTAAGCTAAAAAAAGGTAATTTAATGACCTACTAGGGATATTATCCCTTCTCCAACCTTGTTTTTAGTTTTTGATCCATCAAACTATAACTACCATAAAATAGGTTATGTTATGATAATATTTATATCTTGTTCCATCTGATAACTGATGTTAATGTATAGGTAATCAGCTAAGAAACCATCCATAGCTAGGTTTTTAACTACTTTTTTTCTGGCATAGAATGCAAGTTAAACTTATGCAATTTTAATGTTTATTTTATAATACAACTTGTCATGGCATGTACTATGTCGAATGGCAAATCTACCTTCTGGATCAAGGGGAGTTTTGGGTCTATTGGGATTAATTATGATTTTGAAGGAGTCGCACCTAGTATCATGGTCATTAAGAAATCTACTGATCTATGAGAGTTTAGATAAGAAAACTAGTTGTGCATGGAAAAAACACATCATCTTTAATGCACCCTACCTATGGTAAGCAACATTGTTGATTGATTGTTTTCTTTATAAGTTACATTTCTATTCATTAGTATATCTAAGGTTCAAGATAGATAATTCTTAATAAGAAGGTCTTTGTCTTATTAGGCTAAATCCTAACCATTTTATAACCTAAATTTAATGTCGTTTTTCTTCTTACTTTGTATTTTTAATACCTAAAGATATAATTTATAATGTAACTTTATACCCCAAATATTAAACTCTACAGTTAATTCCTAATATTTTATTTTTTTAATTCATTTAATTTAATATTGGGAATATGCATTACATTGTAAAATTCATATCCCAAATGTTAATTAAAAAAATTAATTTTTATGGTATTTTTTTAAAATTTTGGTCAAATCCTAATAGATAATCATAAACTAGTTATGATACCCATTTTTATATTTTTTTTCAAAGCATGATAAAAATGAAATTTTTGTTTTCTTATAAAATATGCATGAAAAACTTTTAGAATTTGTATGTATGCACACGAATAAAATTTTTTTTATTTTTCTTGAATAAGGAATCTTTTTTATTTTTTTGTATTTTTAAATTTTTTGAAGAAAAGAAGTCATTTTTAATATCGAGCTAGTATCTTACAGTGTATGTTTACAGCTTTGATATTAAGTGAAATGGTTGGAAAAATACACGAGAGGCCCATAAATAATTTTAAAATGCTCTCTGAATTTTTTCATAATTTTTGAAAATTTATTTAGAGCTTGTTTGGCAAATCAAATATGTTTTCAGAATGGTTCGGATTAGACAAAAAACATAGACTGATCCATCCCCGGTTAGGAGAAGAGAGTACAATATGCATCGTGATGACGATGACTAGGGGAGAGATCTATTGATAGATATTGCCTCTCATGTACCTGTGGCTTCAGTACACTCTAAGAGGGATGAATCAGCTGGGCGCTATGATGATTCTACTTCTTGACGATTAGAGGCATCACTGCTTCTGGTATCAGATGAACAAGGGCAGACAAATAGGCCTCCACCGAAGGCGCCAACTATTGTGCCTACACCATATTTAGACCCTGTCTTTTTGGAACATATAATTAAATTTGTGTCAACGGGACTAGTTGAAGCTTCTAGTACTACACATAGAGGAGAGAAACTTGTCACTCCGGTACATTAGGTGAAATGCATGAAAAGGATTGGGGTGTGTAACATATTCAAGAAAGGAAGATGTTGAGATTATAGGATATTGGCTGAGAAAATGGAAAGGGTGATTAATTAGATTTCGATGCCAAAGGAGTTGTAAGTTGATTGTGTGACCTAATTGTTATTAGAGAGTGCTCACTCTTGGTGAGAGACTATTAGAGAGAAGAAGTCTAGAGTGGTATTGACTTTGTAGGATTTCATAGTAGAATTTGAGGAGCAACATTACTCCTAACAATATAAGAAAAACAATGAACAAGAGCTCTTAAATTTGAAGTAAGGAGATATGGCCATCCTGGAGTATAAGAGGAGGTTCTAAGACCCATATGTTTTTTCATCTACATACCTCTGTATTGAGCAACACTAGATAGAGAGATTATAGAATGGACTCAAATCGAATTTGAAAAGAATATTAGTAGTCATGTAGTTTTAGATAGTGTGAGAGTTAGTATGATTTGCTTATGCTATAGAGAGAGTCACTAGAGATTAACAAAAGAAGGAAGCTAAACGAGGACAAGTGACATGAGCGAATATAAAGGACTTTGTATTCTCCACTAATAGGCCTCCCCTCCTAAAGAAGGGGAAAAATAGGTAATCATCTAGTTAGTTCTAAAAGAGGAGAGGGAGTTTCACCCTATGAGAGAGTTCAAAAGGGTTCATATAAATTAGTGAAGGAGGATCCTCTGATGGACAAGCTCGTCAAGGGGCAACTACTACAGAAGGGTTTATTGAATAAAAAGGGCCCATATATCCACTACGTGCTAGGTGCAATCAAAGACACCCTAGAGACTGTTCATCTACATTAGGGAGGTGTTACATCTATATTGGAGAAGGACACAGGTGGGGTGACTACTAGTATTTCGGTAGAGGTTGCTATTACTATGGAGAGATAAACCATATGAAGAAATAATGTCATTGTTAATCTGCAGCAACTACTCAGGGTTAGAGGATTGCTATACAGAGTCGATAGTAGTTAGTCAGTATTGATATACCTATGAAGCTTGCCCAATCTATGGTAAGTGCTAATAGAAGTCAACCTAAAAATCAAGAGGAGAAGACCTAGGGCCGAGTGTACCACATGACACATCAAATTGTAAATAACTTGTATGTATTGTCTAATAGAATGGATATGAGAGTAATAGGAGAAAACATAGATGTTGATGATGTATATAAAAGGGTTATAGATTTTATATATGGAGATTATAATTGAGGATAAACTTGATGTCTTTGAGTTTATATGACTTTGATGTAATATTAGGTATGGATTGGTTGAGTATACATTGAGCACAAATGGATTGTTTCACCAAAAATTTTGTTGTTTACTTGTATTCTTTTTTTTTTTTGTGGCATATTTTCTAGTTAATAAAATAGATATTGAATCTTATCATATGAGTATGTCAATTTGTTGATCAAGTAAAATATTTTCTTCTTGCTTTTTGTTTCTTCCTTCATATAAAAATAAATTACAACTATAAACTAAATCTTGAGCAAAGACAAGTAGTATCCTTGTAAAATCAAGTGAAATGTAGGGAATTAAGATATTGAATCCTAAGCAAGGTATTTTCATTTCGAAAAAAATCACACACCCTAAAAAGTAGGTGAATGAAAGATATATATATATATATATATATATATATATATAAACAAAGTAGTAAAAAAAAAAAAAAGAAAGGAAATAAAATTATAAATGTTGAAAGAAAGCTAACTTAAATTGAATTGAAGGTAAATAAATTGTATAAGTGAGCCTAACTATCATTTCCGGCTATCGGATGACTTATTTATATTGGTATGGTGTTTTAATTATATCTAAACATGAAATTCTAATCCTAGACATATAACATATATTAGATAAGGAGGCATATTAAATTCTAATATAAACTAAACTTTTCATTTACTAATAATCACATGAATCCTAACCAAGCTAAATCATTTGGTTAGTTTAACATATTAAGAATTCTTATTTTGTGTATGATTGAACCTTATGATCATTCAATAGAATTCAAACTTCTATGATCTATTGTTCTTTGTCAATCATGATTCCTAAAAATTTTGTTGACTAATTTCTAGTTTCATTATTAATAGAGTAGGACACTTTAAGCTTGGTTGATTATTGTTCATGGTTGATTTTATTATTTTTTTCTCTATTTAACCATGAGTAATTATTGTTTTTATTTGGTTGACATGTGGATAATTATTTTTCATGTGAAAAAATTATATTTTTAATGTTATAATATTAAAAGTTAATGAAAACTGAATAAAATTTGTATTCATATCATGCATGTATTCATGTCATGCATAAATTTTATTTTGAGTATAGGTCTCTTTAGATGGAAAAAAGAAAGTACTTCTTGAATATTGTGATACAATTGTAACTTTATAGGAAAAGAATTTTAATTTTATAATATTAAAAAATAAATATTGTATTTAAGATTCAATGTTTTATTTATATATTTTTTTTTGGAGTTGTTGCAAGATTTTCCAATCATTGATATTAGTAAATATAAATAATTAAAATAAAAAATATTTTAGGTTAGGTTAGGATTAACATATTTTTAATTTTCTATTTGATTATATTTATTTTTATCATATAGCCAAACTAACTCTATTTGTTTATAAAAATGACATGAAAAAGGAAAGACGATTCTCTCTCTCACTAAAGAAAAGACATGAAACTTTATTATATAAGTATCATATGAAGAATATTATTTAAATATTTAAGTATACTTGTAAAAAATTATATAAAAACTATCAGTTAAATTACAAACCATTAGTTTCTATTTTTTATTTTCTTTCCTTATATATATATATATAAGGAAAGAAAATAAAAAATAGAAACTAATGGTTTGTAATTTAACTGATGATCATCATCACAGCCAAACCATTTCTAAAGAACGGTTAATTCCTTACAACCTGCAATTTGTTCTTAGTACATGTACCATGAGTCCATATTAATCCACGTCCAATCACTTTTAATAAGCATAAATATACATGTAGGAAAAACAGAGATGTAATAAAAAAACGGAAAACAGAGATGAGAAAAGGGGGAATATTAAATAAATAAATAAAAAACCCTAAAACTCAATCAGCTTCTTGTAAACTATCAAGAACAACAGACCCAACCAGCAAGCCGGCAGCACCAACCCCAAGTGCCCCTGCCAACACAGCTTGTACGGCCACCAGCACCGCCGAGTCATCAGGTATAACGACAATCGCCACCACTGCTGCCACCATTATGGGCAGCGCAGCCGAGGCCAACGTAGACGGCGAAAAGCTTGCCGTTTTCTCCAACAGACTCAACAAGCCCAGCTCTTCAGCTTTGGAAAACACACCCAATTTCTCTATTGACGATAAAGTGAACCCCAACTCCTCAGCTTTAGATAAGAGTCCTGCTTTTTCTACGTTGCTAAGGACTTTACGTTTCTCGAGCTTTTTGAAGACGTCAAATTCGACTTCTTCACTGCCTTCGAAAAAGATCCCTGCACCGTACCATTGTTTCTTCCAGCTCTCATCAAACTTGTTTACCTGCATGTATATATAGGCATTGCTTTAGTTGGACACAGAGAGAGAGAGAGGAAATTTGGATGTCTTTCTTAGCAATGAACCATGGCGAAGCTATCGTAAAGGGTTTCTCGTTAAAGAACTGAATTACTTAATTACCTTCTTTTTGGGAGCCATGGCAACGATTGTAAGGGCCAGCTGTTTGGCGGGTGACTGGAGGCCAAAGCGGGACTTGGAGGTGTGGAAATGGGGGCGATTTAGTCCTCGAAGATAAGCAGCAGAGGATAATGGTGGTGCCGTCACCGCCATGGATGGTCTCTGATTATACTATTGAGAGGGTTTTTTTCGATTCGTAACGAATGAGAGTGGTTTCTCTGTTGATGATGATGAAGTTGCCACGTAGGATGGTCTTTTGTGTAGTCTTTATTCTCCACCAATCAAATCAGTTATAGCTTTATCCTCGACATTGCATTTTTTTTTTTGATCTTTTAGATATAACTTCTTTGACCGTTCTTCGCCCATGTTGGATAAATTTTATTTCACTAAAAAAAAATTATGTAGGTATTTTTAATGCAAACTATCTAAATCAATAAATACAAAAAAAAAATATTAATATAGTCCAATAATTTTTTTCTAATATAAAAAACTGAATATATAGGTATTGCTAACATAATTTTTAATATTAAAAAAATATAATTGTGAATTGAAAAGTCAATATTTACATATAATAAAAAAAACAAGAATCATATGCGTTAATAATAATAATAAATAAAAAGTTAACGCAACCCCACATGTAAGATCTCAAGAAAATTTTTAATGTAGTAGAAAAATAAAAGAATACTATGAGTGCATTAATAACAAATAATTTTTATTTTTTAAACACATCATAAAAATAAATTTTATTTATATAGAACATAAATAAAAACCTATAGATGAATTAGAGTAATCCCTTCAAAGAATTAAATACATAAAAATAATTGAAAAACAATTTTTATTTGAAAAAAGCTAAATAAACAATGTAACAAATTAGAGAGATGATGTTTTAATTTAAATATAAATTTAAAAAATTACTTCAAAAAAAAAAACATATATAAAATTATCAATTAAGAAAATTAATAGAAAAAAAAAGAGATTAAGCTCTATTAGGACTAACAAGTCAAGCCTGCTTGCCTGCCTTATTTTGAAAAGGGCATACACGGGCTTATAAAAGTATGCCTGCATGTTGGCTTTTTTTTCAAAAAAAAATGGGTTGAATAACATATCATTTGCTTCAAATTATTTTGATAAAAAAACAAAGGCAGGCAACACATTGCATGCTTCTATCTAGATTCTAGCCATAATGATGATCAGAAAATTAGGACTAATGGTTTTTTTAACTTAGAAACTCATTTTTAGTCTAAAACTCCTATAAAACATGTTATACACCTTAATAAACTTGTATATGGCCTCAAATGATCAAAAAATTGATCCATAAACCTTAAAGCAACTTGAAACCAAAAAACTTATTGAATTCATATCTACAATTTTAGACGATATGAAAGCCAAAAAACACCTTAGTAAGACTCCTTTCATCAAATGATATTATTTACACTAAGATTGTCTCTTTGTGGTCTAAGTTGATGTTAACCAAGACTTTTTTTTTATTTATTACCGGAATCTAGCGATTCTCTTTATCCTTTCTCAAGTCAGGGGCTAAATAATAAGAAAAATAAAATTATGGACAAAATTTTTTTAAAAAAATAGAAAACCAAAGGCACCTAAAAGAAATAAATTAAAAAGTATAATGAACAAAACAAACTTTCCACACAAACTTTGAAGGTGCCACCAAGTTTTCATGATTTTTCCACTTTGATCTTTCATTTTTTTAATTATGATGTTTTTCAATAAATTAGACCCAAGTGACCATAATTTAGCTATGAAATGGTTGAATGAAGGAGAAAAAACTTGAATCACCAAAGTGAAAAAAAAAAAATCAATGTGGGAGTCCATAATAAATTGTGAAAGGAGCTACAAGGCGTCCTATGTCTTTTATAGTTTCTTATAACTGGCCAATTATGTAAGCCCCTCTTGGGATTATTATTTGGTAAAGTCTTTAATGAGTCTAACTCATATCATATGGGGATAAATCTATGGGTCATTATATCAATCAATTAGAGGAGATTAATTTTATAAAATTGTATATTCTTTATTTTTCTAATTAGTTGTTGATATGATGAAGATTAACCAGATAAATTAAGTAATAAACAACTTAGTTAGGTTAAACAAGTTTATTGGATTAATATTTTATTTGATTCAACTAAAACCCTAACACATGTTATGTTTTGAGTCCAGAATTTTTTATAATAATCTATTGAGTATCGAGTCTAACCATTATAATTAAAAGAGTTAAGTATTAATATTCAACCTCCTTTCATTACAAAAAAAAAATAATAATAATAAAATAAATCTCCTTTAACTTTGTTTGGTAATTTGTTAGACTATGAAAAAAAATTAAAGTTATTATTAACCTTTGGCGGCGGAGAAATAAAGTTTTTAAAGTGAAAAAAACTTAAAAGTTGGCGCAATTTTGTTTTTTAATCTAAACTTTATTGTTGTTTTTTTTTTTTAATCACAGCCAATAAATGGGTCCCATCATTATATATATATATATATATATATATATATATATATATATATATATATATTGCTTTAAATTAAATTATATCTCACTATAGTAAATAATATTAACATATATACAAAATATCCTTAACAAGGTACTCTTCAACTAATTTCTTGCACTATCAAAATTTAAACTCTTAATACTTAGTCCCTACTTTTTAACCTCAAATTAAACATTACTTAAGTAGTAGGTTAGATGTCAACAAGGTTCGTTCCCTTCTTTATTTATTTATTTATTTTAATTTAAACCTTAAAACTAAGACTCTGAGGAAAGGAATTTTATTTTCTTGGATTCATTTAAGTATATGAAGGATGTGCTCTTAAAATTATTTGAATTTTTTTTAATAAATCGATTAAAAAATATTCATAATCATCAACTAGAACAAATGAAATCACATATTAATTATAACATTTGATCACCACACAAAATTTAATTTGGACTATAAAGTTAATGATTTTGTGTTTTGAACTAAAACATTAATAGCATGTTCGGTACGAAGTAATTGTAATATAATGCATGTAATGTAATGACAAAAGCAATTTAATGTAATGAGATGATTCATTACATTGTTTTTGTTTTTGTTTTGTTTGGTTGCAAAACTTTTAGTAATGTAATGGAATCCTTGACAAAATTTTATTTTATTCCTTGTAATTTTAATTTTTTTCATGTTAGTCCCTAAATTTTATTTTTATTTATAGATTGTCCTCATAATATATATGATCCACTCTTGATGTTCGATAGTTTGTATACAAGTCATGAAATTTGAGCAATTTGACCATGCCATTATATTCTTATCGGTGCTAAAATTTTGTAACATGGTCGCAATTATGTATCATAAATATTAACTCATATAATTAGAAATAATATATTTATCTAATTACATTATATTGCTTGCAAACCTAGAAATTCAGTTCTTTAAAACAAGGGAAATTTGAGATGCCAAGGATTTTCATACTATAATTGTTTTTGTACTCAAATGCCCTCATATTTTATATAAAGTAGTCTAATATACTCTGATTTTTATTAATAATTATACAAATGTTTCAATTGACTAGTACGTAAGTACACTAGAATTAATATAAATTTGAACAATTATTATGTGTTTTAGTGACTTTAATTAATTTAGTACAAAATTATAATATAAATTATGTATATTATGTAATTTGTTGATATATATGTTATTTTATAATTACTTGATAATTGTAATAGTATGAAATTAATTTTATTGTTGGATTCATTTTGATATATTATTTTCAACCTCAAAGTAATACCTAATAGAAAGGAAAGGGAAAAATAGTAGGAATATTAATTTTAAATAAATTAAATATTGAAGGATGAAATTGAAATAAATCAATTTAAAAAAAAGTCAACACATGTTAACATCGGTGACCCTAGTAATAAATCTAAAACTAATCTCATAGTTGGCAAACTATGAAAAAATAATAAAGAAAAACTCTAAAAAAAAGGTAAAAAAACAAATTAACTTTTTAAAAGGAAAAAAAAACCCAAGCTAACTCGAAAAAAACATTCTAAACCCAATCTAATCTCTAAACCTCGTAACCCATGAAATCCTTGAACTAAATTCAATTAAAAAGCTTAATTTTCAATTAATTTAATTTTAAATGATGAAATCGTGAAAAAATATATCAATTTAAAAAATTTGTTAAACAAAAAAAGATAGCAATAAAAAGAATAAAAATCAAATTAAAACAAAAAACTCATAAAGGTATATTATATATATATATATATATATATATATATATATATATATATATATATATATATATAAAGCCTAAAAATGATCACTAACACAATAAATATAGCAATGAAAAAACTGCAGACCAAATTTAAAAGAAAAAAAATGAAAGGGTTTGAGATTAGAAAACAAGTGTAATTTTTTAGTATATTGAAATTAAAAAATAATAATTAAAAAAATAGGGATCAAATTTAAAAAATAAAAAAATAAAAAGAGTTGAAATATTTTTTTAGTAATTTATGCTTTATTCAAAATAAAAAAATAACAATCAAAAAGTCCTATATCATTTCAATGTTTTCAAGCTAACATTGCTAACATATTATTTTGATTTATGTAATAAAAATAAATTTTAAATTAAAAATAAAATAGTCAAAATTATTAATTTAATTTATTAACATAAATATTCTAAACAATATAATTGAATTCAAGTGATTTAATATTTAATTTTAAATATAATAATTATAATAAATTATTAATTAAATTTAATTCAAATAGATGATACAAAAAAAGTGGCAGTGAAAACTGATAATAAAATAATAATTTATATTCCTAAATGCTATAGAACATAATTGATAAATCAAATTGGTAAATCTAAAGTCTTGATTACATGTCAGGTATATTAACTTAGATCAATAATTTTTTTAAAAGTCAACTTTAATTTTAATTTAATTATAAATTGAGTGAGTTAATCGAGTTAAACCCATACATTTTCCATTAACATTTTTGACATCCGAATCAGGCTAAGAAACAAGGTGACCGGGTCTTGTATCAATCTAACAGGCCGGGTTTAACACTGCTATAGAAATAGAATAACAAGAACAGACGTCGCTCGTCAACAGCTCTGTTTCGGCTTCCTTTCCCTTTGCTTAAAGCCAGGTAAATTTCTCATCTCCCTCCCTCTCTGCGATTTCAATTCATTATTATTATTATTATTGTATCTGAATTTCAATTCCTTTAAATTCTATATTATTATTATTATTATTATTATTATTGTGGATGAATTCCTTTAAATTCTATACTTAATCCTAAGGTGACGTTATGATCAGAAAAATTCTTTGAACTTGTAATTTAGTATGGAAAGTCCGTTGTTTCACATCATTCTCTCTCTTAAATCTCCGTTTCGTTTGCTTGTTAATTTCTAAGTCCCTTTCTCTAAAAAATACAACAGAGGTGATTGAGATTTGTGTTTCTCCCCTTCTTGGTTATGTTTCAGATGTCTCAAAATGTTTCCTAAATTTTGAGATGGATTTTGTTAAATTTTTGGACCCAAATTAGGATGTTCTTCGCAGTTTGTGTTTTTTTTTTTTTTTTTTTAATGTTTCCTATTTCCTGTGCGATTTTCAGTTTTTCTGAATCTGAAAAGGCATAATAACATAGACTGTAATCAAATCTGTAATAATTTTGCCTATCTTGTTTAAATCCCTTTTGGTTGGCTTATATGTTCTTTCGAGATGTCCTTGAGTGCAGAGAAGATGGGTAATCTGTGTTGTTGCGTACAAGTTGATCAGTCCTCAGTAGCTATGAAGGAGACATTTGGAAAGTTTGAAGCAGTTCTTGATCCTGGATGTCATTGCCTTCCTTGGTTCCTTGGAAGCCAGCTCGCAGGCCATCTGTCTCTGAGGTTGCAGCAGTTGGATGTCCGATGTGAGACCAAGACGAAGGTCTGTTTATTCACTATTCAAACACTTTTAACCCTCTCTGTCCTTTTCTTCCCCTTTTATTTTTATAAATATGCTTTTTCTCTAGAGTGGGCAGGACATATCTACGGCATGAGCATAGTGAATCATGAGTATGCATATAAATCTATACTGGCTTCACTTTGTATCCTTTCTTGTCTTACTCTGCCTTCAATAAACAGTTGTCCAGCTATCAACAATGGATGGTAATTTAGTTTTTATACATGTGGGCGCTTGCAACTTGGATGATTCATGGCACTCTAGTGGTAGCTGATATATACTGATCTTTGTTTTTAATTTTAGGACAACGTTTTTGTCAATGTTGTTGCATCTATTCAATATCGTGCCCTGGCTGACAAGGCAAGTGATGCTTTCTACAAACTAACCAACACAAGGACTCAAATCCAGGCTTATGTTTTTGATGGTAATAAGTGTAGTACAGTTGGATATTTGCTATTGTTGTTACCTTTGATTTCTGATTCATTTATTCTTCACATTGTAAGCTGAGCAGGTCTTCCCTGTATATATTTTTTTTCTCTTTAGTAATAAGGGCCAGTGTCCCAAAACTTAATCTCGATGATGTGTTTGAGCAGAAGAATGAGATAGCCAGAGCTGTGGAAGATGAACTTGGAAAGGTAATCATCTAGATTAAGTATTTGGCCTTGTCATATTGTGAAAAGTGAATACATTGTTAGAGATCAAGCTTTCACAAATTTTGGCATTTTCCCCAATGGTCTAATGTCATCATCTAATAATTTCTTGCAGGCTATGTCTGCTTATGGATATGAGATTGTGCAAACGCTCATTGTTGATATAGAACCAGATGAGCATGTGAAGCGGGCAATGAATGAGATCAATGCAGGTAATGTATTGGTATCTCTACACTGAGTTGATTAGTGCAGATCCCCTTTTAATGACTTCCGTTACTGCGATAGGTGGACAGTTTAATTACAGGTGCTGAACAGTTATATTTGTAGACAGACAGTGTGCATTTCACCAGGTTGAGATTTGTTCAACTGGTTCTTGTAATTGCCCCCTTTCTAAATTGCCCCCTTTAATGTAGATTTTCCCATCATCATTTTTTTGTTTTGTATTTGGTATTAATCTTGCACTGCATTTCTTTGGTCCAGATGATATCCTACCTCTGTGAATTCAACATCTCCTGTAGTGAATAATGTCTATTAACTCCAGTCACTTTCATGGTTCTTCTGATTGGATTTATCTGTGATATCATCGTTGAGAGATTTCAGAATCTTTGCATGTGTCGCTCAACATCTTTTCCTGATAAACCTGTCTCTTTCTCAGCTGCAAGACTGAGAGTGGCGGCTAATGAGAAGGCAGAGGCTGAGAAGATTCTACAAATCAAGAGAGCTGAGGGTGAGGCTGAATCAAAGTATCTCTCTGGACTGGGTATTGCTCGCCAGCGACAAGCAATTGTGGATGGCTTGAGAGATAGTGTGTTGGGCTTCTCTGAGAATGTGCCAGGGACCTCTGCAAAGGATGTCATGGACATGGTCCTGGTCACCCAGTACTTCGACACAATGAAGGAAATCGGTGCTGCCTCGAAATCCTCTGCTGTGTTTATTCCTCATGGACCTGGTGCTATTCGCGATGTTGCTACTCAGATTCGAGATGGACTTCTTCAGGCTTCGGCCCACAAGTAATTGTGCAGATTTTCAAAGCTTTTACAGGGTTTGTGTTTGAGAGGAGCTTATGCTTGCTATATATTTCTGTAAAGGTTTCGCATGTTGAATTCTGGGTTTTGGTGATTTTTGTTTTGTTTTCCATGTGAGAGTTGCATGAATCTGATATTCTCTCAATTTTGGGAGTTTGTGAATGATGCTTTATACTGTGCAAGTGGATACAGTAGAAGGCAAACATTAAATAGTACATACGAAAAGGTGCTGCTGTGGGTTAAATTAGTAATATTTTTTTCCCCAACGATGATTGCTGGTATTCCTGATTTTCTACTTGCAGAGTTTAGCTCGCTGCATGTCTCTGTCACTTTGGTTTGTTCATGGAAGTTGATCCTTAAAAGTCTTAAATCAGTAAGTAAAACTAGCCAGGGAGCAGCAGGGCAAGGAAAAAAAAAAAGAGTGGCGACTCTCTCTTGATCTTATTGTGGCAAGTTCTCATCGTCCCCATTGCTTTCTCGACTAAAAATTCGCCCTAATTTTCAGCTCCTGTCTGAAGGTGAGAAGAATATGCAGTTCTGATTGCCAGTTTGATTTTCCTCTTGATCTTGTTTACATTTCCTAAACATGACTAATGATCTCTATAGTATGAGGATGAATCTGCTGACATTATGTTTCTAGGGATGACTTTCTGCCAATTTTGTTCAATCTTTTCCACAACATCCTAATTATCAGGTTTTCTCAAATCATGTATCTTTTCAGATTTTCTTGATCAGGTCTTGTAGTCATGTTCATGTGATGAAAGATAGATTCTTTTGTCCTAAAGCCTGTTTGGTATTGTGGTAGCGATTGCTTTTCAAAGTATTTTTTACTTGAAAATACATCAAAATAATACTTTTTTATTTTTTAAAATTTATTTTTACATAAATTCTATAACTATTAACAAAGAAGCTGTAAAAGTGTGCAGCCAACAGAAGTATGCTTGGCATAACCTGTCAAGTGAAGATTGCACCAACACTCAAGAGTAGCCAAAATACATCTACGAAATCCCTACTTTTTTTTACCAGAGCTATGAGGCCGATCTTCAGTGATGTGTACAGATACATATTTTAATAAATCAAAATCCAAAACAGCTTCTTAATTCGTTAAACACACCATGCTTAACATTTGTGAGATGATAAGCTTCAACAGAAGAAAAAGAAAGAAAGAAAAACTTGAATTCCTGGAAAGGGTAAGATGTTGAATTAAGCTGATGTGTATGTTTACCACCTTCAGCTACTTTAGAAACAACGTGGCAAAGTTCCTATTCTGTATTTTTGTTTTATTAGTTTTCTTCGCACTCAACTATTTTATACAAGAATAGTATGATGGTTGTGACCGGCAAGTTTATACATGATTTGGATAATTCGGGGTCTAGAACGAGTTGGCTTTTGATTAAAATAGGTGGAGAATTGATGGCTGAAAATTTGGATTGATTCATGACTTGATTAGGGAAAAAATTGAGTCAAAATTTATTGATTTTTTTAAAAAAATTATATTGAAATAATATTTTTTTTATTTTTTTATAAAATAAAAAATTAACTTAAGTTAACATGAGTTATATTAATCCAAAACTTACTACGAGTCGATTCCAAGTTAGATTTAAATACTATACACTAAACTATTTGTTTTTCCTTTCATTCTATGATTTTTAATGAATTTTTATATTTTATTAATTCTTCCTTTCCTTTCTACAAATTTTACTTTTTAGAAAGCATAAATAATTTTTATTTATGCATGGATTTCTAAAAATAAAATTTCTACTATAATTATTAGAACAAGTTTCAATTTTAAAAAAATAAAAGTTATAGCTTAATAATTTTTATAAGATTATATGGAAAAATGACAATAAAATTTAATTTAGAAAAATTGTACAAAAATTAATAAAAAATTATTTTTTAATTAAATATCCATGAAATTATTTTTTAATTACATAAGTTAGTGATCAGATATTATTATTTTTAAAATAAAGACTAATACTAGCATTTTATTTGAAAACACATGTTTTATTGAATGTTATTAAAAAATAATAATTTTATTTCAAGATAAGTAGTCTTAATTTCACAAATGATTTTGTTCCTAAATCCAATTTTTTTAAAAAAACATTTTTTTCTCTTCAACACCTAAAAATCAAGTTCAAGAATTGAATTATACTTTTCAGATTTCAATTTTTTTTTCTCGACGGTATCAAAACTCCGGCCATATCAAAGCTCGTGGCCACCATCTACAAACTCCTCTCCTCAGCCTGAATGGATGGAAATGAAGATTAGTGATCATCATGGCTTGAAAAGACGTCAAAGAACTCTCTTGCTAGGAGCCAAAATGCAAACAAGTGAAATATTGTTCCTTAAACGTAAATATTATGAAGATTAGTAAATGAAATATACTGAGATTAAAAACAAGTGAAATATTGTTCCTTGAACTTAAATATCATGAATATTAGTAAATGAAATTTAATTTACTGAGATTGAAAACCCCCTGAAAGTCCAGAACTAATTAAAAAAAATACCACTGCACAATGAATAAATACTATATTATGTTTAAGTGAAGAGTGAATAAATAGTTTTTTATATCTCGGGTGCATAGTTAATTTCTAATAAAGCCCATGATTTAAGTTAAGTTATTTCATTAAAATATCATGAGAAAATTACATTTAATCTTTTATAATTTCATCGTTTTTTCACTCTGTTTTCATGATTTGAAAAATTACACTTTAATGAAAAATTTTAAATTATATAAAATTACTAAATCATCCTTATATATAATATATCAAAAATTCATAAACAACATATCTCACACTCTTTTATCAAGTGTAGATCGGAGAGGAAAACTTACTTATGATAATTCGTTTTCTTATTCCTGGATTAATTACTTTAGTGCCACTTCAATTACTAGAACCAAAGTGATATTCCACAGTACGAACATCTTTATAAATCTTGTCAAGTTAATGAAGAGAGTCAAGATGGGAGAAGAGAAAGAGAGAACTATGTTCTTTCAATAATAAAGAAGTTATCATTTCATATGGGTTATGTCCCTTTATATATGATTAGAGGAGGCAGTTACTTTCTTTAGTAACTTCTCTAATAACTTGGACAAGGCTCATCCATCATGGGCAGACCAGGCCTTATAACCCAATAACCAACATCAAGTCATGAGTTCTCTCTCCTTTTCTCTCCTTCTCTTCTATCTCTTCATCTTTTTTTTTTCAACTCTAAATAAATTCAATTGTAAATAAGCTCTAAATCCCCCAAATTAAAAACATAAACTTCACTAGATTGCGCAAGTTTCATCTTACTTTTGTGAGACCGATTGTTTATAGGGTGAGATGTTTGACAAGCCAAGCAAAACATAGAAAATGGATAAGGCTGCCGATAATTTTCATTTCCTCTCTTTTCTAATCCTACCTCTTCCATTCTTATCTCATGCTACTCTCTCTCTCTCTCTCTCTCTCTCTCTCTGTAATTACATAATGTCCTTTTGTTTTCATCTATTGACTAATTTCTTGCTTTTATCTTGCTTTTTTGTTCAAAGATTTCAATTTGTATATGGTTAGTAATAAAATGTAGGAAACATGAGTGGTTTTCATATGATATGAATTATAGGTTGCAAAAGCTTTAGGTATAAATGTCTGATAAATGCTTCCTTGCATTAAAGCACATTGCAGAAGTGAAAGCTCATAGAACTTGTACACACTTTGTATTTCTCATATTTCTTCATGGTACTAGCAGGATCATAAATCTTTGTTTTCAAAGTTGGCAAAGTGAGGATGTTGGTTCTGCAACTGTCCCCACCTTTATGCCTAGTCAAACCTCATATAAAATGAACTTAAAAAAAAAAAAACACATGTTCTATAATGAAGACATCCACTTTGTGTGGTTCTCAAAGCTAGAGATGAAGAGCTTGAGAATTTATGTCTCATATTCTAACTTTTCTAACACCATATTTTTTCTTCCTAAGAGTTGCCTCATCATATGTTTCTTCTTTTGTTCTAATTTTAGAATTATAGTTGCAAATTGGTGTGGTTGTGAAGATAAATGCCTTTAGTGTTTTTTATTTATCCAAAAAAAATCCTCTGAATTAATGGAAGTATATCATTTCTTTCTGCTGCATTTTTATTTGTTAAACATTTTATTTAACAAGTTATATCTCCTCCCCCTCCTTCTAATAAGATTAGAATTAAGTCAGTTTAGAGGGAAGTTGAAGAAATAATTCCCATGAAGCAAATGAAAATGGATTGGATTCTTTGTATACCTTTTGAAAACATGTATTCCAATGTAATTTCTAACTAATCATTGAGTTTTTCTTTAATTTTTTTTGTATCCAGCTTAATGAGAAGGCCTCTTCAGCATATACATTTTATCTCTTTCTACATATAATATTTGAAAAGATATTTTAAAGTAACAGGCTGAAGTATTGATGGAGAAGAATTAATTAATGAGGCCTTTTCAAGCTGTTGCTAGGGCTCTTGGCTACCATGACAAAAATAAAGGATTCTTCTAGTGGTCAAGGGAATGAGAATGGTAAGAAGATGAAGAGAATGGGGAGGTTTCAATGGAGGTAACAGAAGAAGAGAAAAGGGTTTAGTGGAAAATTATTGATACATTTGAACTTAAAGAGAATGAATGGATACAATCATTGTATCAAGGGAATCAAAGATGTCCACCTCATGTTTGATAAAAGTTCTCTTTGATTAGGGTTTTTAATATGATGAAAAAGTTGTAATACTCAATATATAAGGGCTCTTTAGTTATTAAATAGGATATAATGGAAAACCTATAAATAATCTAACATTTTTTATTGATTTTTTTTTGTATTAAAGCTGGAGGATGAAAGATGTTATAAATTTATTAAAGTTTATAATGTAAAGTGTAATTTTTCAAAACATAGAAATAAAGTAAAAAATAATCAAACTATAAGAGGCTCAATGTAATTTTCTGAAATATTAATCACATTAAAATCAAATGTGAACCTATCACAAATCCTCAACTTACAAACAATAAAAGACCCAACCCCCAAAAAAAAAATATCCTTTTAGACTAGAAGAAAATAGAGAAGATAGAGCTCTTATTTTCAAGTTGAGAGAATCAAGCTTAAGATAATATAACTTATTAAAGTCATAATCTTTTAATAATTTTTTTAGCATTTTAACTTCCCTTTTCTTTTATTTTTCAACAGACAACTGTTACTCTTGTTGTTCCTTTTTCTTTGTTCTCTTATGCAGAGATGATAATAGAGGTCTGTTATATATGTCATCCTCTCCTAAGGGATTTTTTTTATAGAAAAATATCAACTCCTCCTACTACAATGGCTCCTAAAGTTCCTAGTTTTAAGGTTATTTAACTAATTCCTTCTGCTATTGTTGGACATCCTGAAAGCATTTAACAAGGTTTCAATACTAGAAAGACAGATTCTTTGCTACTCACTGCTGCTAAACCTACTATCAAAACTAATTCTCTCAAACCTTCAGTAATGAAGCCTCTCATGGATTGTGTTATCTATGTTGAAGGTGTATGCACCCTACTGAAAGCTGTTTTTTTAGGGTACATCCCTTACTAGAAAAGATAGTAGCGGTGAAGAAAGAAAAAATGAATGATATTAATACAACTGCTTCTAATTCCATTCAAGTTCTATAAGCAGCTTAATTCATGAATGATTATATTCTCTTGCTTTCATGGTATGAGTTAAGAAACTAAAGGGTAATTGCATTAAGAGCAACCCTGGAGATGAGTTTATGTTATTAATCATCATCTTCATGTCTACTAAATAGCTGATATCTCTAAAGAACATGTAAGGGTTAAAGTCTGCTCTTCCTTTATGTCACTAGAAAACTAATGCACGGATGTTTTTGGATTTCTTATTAAAAAGAAAAAGATTGTAATGTCAAATTAACCCTTTGTGGTGTCTTGTCTAAGCCAACATGTAAGTCATTGTGGTTATTTAAAGAATTTCAATTCTTGTGTTCTAATATTAATAAAAACTTAATTTTTTTTTGTATTAGGAAAACTTGGAAATCTTTTTCTTTCAAGTTGCTACTCCACCATTAATGGATATCTCATCTTCTTAAATAGACCTTGAGGAAAAAGACCAATTGAAAAGGTCATTAAGAGCTAATATTAAGGAGGTTGTGCCTTTTTTTTTCTTGAAGGACAATATCTTAAGTAATAAAATCTCTATTGATTAGATGAAATAGTTATTAAAGGACACCCTTTTCTTAAACCTTAAGGATTTAATAGATCATAGTGTAAGAGAAGTCCTGGCACAGTTATAGAAGGATGTTGATCTCTTTACTAGTACTAGAGATGCTATAATAAAAGTGTTATAAGATTACAAGGATATCCATATGATGGATAAACATATGGCTATATAAGAGATATTGATGCACCAACGTATCTGTTTGTGTTTGGTGATAATGATTTTATTGGAATATCCGAGAATATAAAGGACTGTATGGAAGTGTTTCTAGATGTGTTTTTGTATTGTTGTGGTGAGTTAGACAATGAATATCCATCTCTACACATGTCTGTTATTAGTTGATCCACTATTATCTAAGAGAGATATTAGAAGTTCAAGCTCTTCATAAACAAGATGATAGCGTTTCTCCACTGCTTATACTAACAATTTGTACAATATACTAGTGATGAGTTTATTTGAATTCTTTTTAGGAGGCATGTTTTCTATAGCTTTAGAAACAAATATTTAATCTTGGTTCCACTAGACGTGACATTCTATTTGTTACCGATTAAAGCTATTTAGGAATGAACCTTTGATGAGGCAACAACTATCTTTAATAAATCTAATCTCCTCTTTTATTGATACATACATGAACCCTAGTCTAATTTCTAACTTCAAATTAATTATTCTGCTACGGACTCTCACGTTGAATATGACTATATTTATTTAGTTGTGTGCATGTTCAAACTCTGTTAATAAATTACTCTCTTTTGGTTAATTGTGCCTGTGATCATTAGGTCATTTCCTCTTTCAACACTCCTGATTGATTAAGAACTCTTCAAGCTTAGTCAATTCTTCTACTTCACGGTCAATTTCAGCTCTCTCCCTCTACTATAAGGCGAGCAATCAATATTTTCTATGTTTAAAATATATATGTTTATTTTAGATGTAATAAAAAATAACAAAAATCCCTCGATATGAAATAAACTTAAAATCATATTTGATAATTCAATGAATTTGAAATAATTTAATTACTTTCAAATTTTAATATTATTGTTTTTTATTTGTTTGCTTTTTAAACACTTTAATAGTTTTGGTACTCAACTTAAAGCACCAATAAGGAATTAGTTATAAGTTAAGAGTGATTAAGATGCTTATTTATGTTATTTAGAATTTTTTAAGATTTATAAATTTAAAAATAATGTGTAATTTCACGTGTTTTAGGTGTTAATAAATTTTTTCATCAATGTTGGTTTTTTTCTTAATTGGAGATGAGATTGAATTTAATCAATTTACATATTAACTTTTGAATATATTATAATATTAATATTTTATTAAAATTATATCAAGTCTAAAAAGTTTTATTGGTAAATTAATCCGTGAAATGTTGTTGTTATATTGAAAAATCTCTTTATTATATATAAAAAAAACTAAATAAGAACTCTATTTATTCCTGCCTTAATTAGTAAAATTTCCATAGCTTCAAAAAAAATTATAAGTTACATAATTTTATTTTTACATCTGACATAAATTTTAAATTTGAACAAATAGAAAAATCTACCCTAACATCCAACAAAAAATCGTACAAAAAATCTACCCTAACATCAAAAAAACTAATATCAAATCTTTACCACGATTTCTGTCAGGGACAAACTCCTAAAAGCCACCCTCTCCGACTTCAACTCCGACAGAGAACTCCAAACCACCACAATCTCTTCCCTAACATCCAACAAAAAATCAATCCTCTTCGTCATCCCAGGCGCCTTCACCCCAACATGGTCTCAAAAACATCTTTCAAGCTTCGTGGAGAAATTGGAAAAGCTAAAGTCAAAAGGGGTCGATACAATCGCATGCATATTAGTGAATGATGTTTTTGTGATGAGAGCATGAAAGGAGAATTTGGTATAAAAGATGATGATGGAGTGTGCTCTCGTGTAGTGGGAATGGGGATTTTACAAAGGCAATTGGGTGAGAGTTGGATTTGAGTGATCAAACTAGCTAGTTGGGCTAGGAGTGAGGTCAAGGAGGAATGTATTATTGATGAAGATGGGGTTGTTAAGGTTTTTAATTTGGAGGAAGGAGGAGCTTTTACTTTTAGTGGAGCTGATGATATGCTTAAACTCTTTGAATTTTCTTTTGCTTTCAATTTACTTTGATTTTGGGTTCCTCTCCAGTTAATAAATTATGAAAACCTTGAATCCTTGTGTTCTGTTATACAATGGGGAGGAGTTTTCTTCTTGTCTTTTATCAAGTAATGATTGAAAAGGTCTTTGCCGAAGTTAGTGTTTTTAGTGGCTGAGTATGGTGCAGACTAGTGGTTAGGGTTTTATGTTTATTAAAGAGAAGGAGAGTTTTTTTTTTTTTTGCATGGAGTTTCTTTTGATTTTTCTTTTATTCTCTCTCTCTCTCTCTCTCTCTCATTTATGGTATGTAACTTGAGCGGCAATTTTGTAATTTTAACTTGAGCTCCTCTCTGGTTAAATTGTCCAAACTCTTTTGTTGATTTTTTTTTATGCAGGTAAATGAGGATGCAAAGTATTATACAACTTAATTATAATATCCAAGAAGGGTTGTTATTTGTATTCTTTGATCCATCTATTGTAATTTGCTAAATATGCTAAACGTTATTAGAAGTAAAACAACTTAAATGTAGCAAGCACCATCAATGAAATCCCATGCAATTGGACGGGGCTAACGAAATCACCTCTGCGCTTGTGATGAACAACAAATTAAATAGCCAGAATTGATGAAGGCAAATTTTGATGATTGTTAGTGAGACTTTGATCACACGAAAGTGTTCATATGAAGTTGTTGGTGCTCGGTCGTGATCAACCGAGTGAAACCACTGAATTGCTAGTACGATGAATAGGTTGTCTATGTGCTGCTTCACTGAAATATTTTAGAGAAGAAGACATTAGGCAATTAAGGGTAGGGCAGAATGGGCTAATACATGTGCGTAAAGTTTCTAACCATGTCCATGTAAGATAATCTGTTTCCTTACAGAATAGTTGGTGAAAAGTCAATGAATTAATCGAATCGATTAGGCCACCTGTGACAGGACTTGAACTTGAAGTTCTTGGAAATTTCACATTTTTTAAATGTTGCGTCAGTCAGTACACGAGGAAACTTCCCCTTTGGCTTTCTCTGTCCATTCTCAATATATTCTTTTCTTGCCAACGACAGAACAGGTTAAATGAGAATGTTAAAATTCCTCGATTGTTAACAACAAATGGGAGGGTGTCCTGGCTTATACTTCGATATTGGCAAGAAAGCCAGAGGTATAATTAATTACCACCTTCGGCTCTGAGCCTCTTAATCTCATCTTTGTCTGTCTATTACAACTTCACTTCCCTCGATATATACATATATTTTACTTGTTTCATTTTTGTTTTTCTGAATCAGATGTTCTCTACAAAGATTATGCTCAGCAGCCACCAACATACTTCAATTACCAATGCTTCAAGTGGAATTTCGATCTTTCCTGTGAAAGTAATCTGTCTCCCTCTTCATTAAGATTTTCAATTATGATAAGTTCAATCCTTACTTTTCATGCATTGTCTCGTGCCTTCATTACTGTCTTCTGAAGAATTGGATGTGTACCTTATGCGTGCCTGTTGCTTCAATTTGCATGAATGCGGAACAGAGAAATTAGAAATGGTGTTAAGAGTGTAGAAACTACACCCTGCATCACTCGCATCTAGTTTCTGACTTCTCAGGTTTGATATTCCTGCATTTTTTGAACTTTGACGGAGATTAATCTCTTTATAGTTAATTATAATTAAGTTCCTTTTTAACTTTGAGATCATCAGATAGATGATCTCAAAGTTTTCACATTTACAGTCTGTTGTCATACGTTTCCCTCCCCTCAGTGATCTGCATTCGATTGTGTAATGCATATGCTTCATTGCTCTGTATAGGCAGCCAGATGGGTAGAGTATACGGGCATTTCGTAGCTCAAATGAGTTTGAAAGAATGCATATAATCGGATCACTGATAAATGGATCTGCCTGTCTTCTTTTTGTTCAACCCTGGAATCTGAACATGTTTTCCATCTAAGGTTGGATTTGGAAAAATAAAATATTGAGCTAATTATCTAATAATTGTCAACTTGTTGATTTTCATGATTCTTTCAGCTCAAGAAATTTTGCCAGGACTCACAACAGTTTTCAGATTTACAATTCCTGATTCTAGCAACGTAAGTAAGAAGTTGAGTCACCTTTAGCTACTCTTCTGCACATCTATTTACAGTCGTTAACGTCTTGAGACTTTTGACAACGAATTATCTCTCTCTTTTCTGACTTATTTTGGAGCATATTAAAGCATGACACTCTGAGATGTAGTCATCATGTTTAATGTCCTCTAAAGGCAATGGTGACTGCAATAACAGGTGGAAGTGAGATTCATGCAAAACTATTTTGGGATTACATCTGGCGTTGGCGTGAAGGCATATCAACAAGGATCCTTCAAAGGAAATGGATATAACCCGATTGTAAATTTCTCTGGTGTGATTGGAAGCACTCTTTTCTCCCTTGGGACTGACATTAGCTTTGACATATCAGCAAAGACATTTGACCAATTCACTGCCGGCTTAAGCTTCAACAGTCCCTTCCTTATTACTTCCTTGACATTGTGAGCAATCTTGTGCCAAAATTGAGGGAAAAAAAGGAAAAAGAATAAAGAGTTATCTTTTTGTTGTCTAAACATTTCTTATACTGCAGGGATGATAAACTTGACACTATAAAAGCTTCCTGTTATCGCGAATTGAACCCTCTCACCAGGACTGCCATTGCAGCAGAATTGAAGCATAGCTCGTTGTTGAATGGGTCAACAACAATGACAATTGGAGCGCAGCACGCGTTGTTTCCATTTACATTGATTAAGGCTCGTGCAAACACAGAGGCCAAAATAAATACACTTATTCGGCTAGAATTGTGGGAAAAAGTCCTCCTATCCATGAATGGAGAGGTTGATTGCAGGGCCACAAACAAGATTTCGAAGATTGGACTTTCTGTGGCTCTCAGGGCCTAAATTTACATAAAAACTGTGCGTTTAGTACATTTCTGTTTCTTAGCTAACAAGATGAATTTCCAAGAGTCTCCAGTGGGGGTGAGAAGCAGATGGATTACTTGAACTACTTCATACTTCGATATGTCAAGTGATCTGCGTAACACGAAATAAATAAGCGAAAGCAAAGGCGACACCCAGATATTCCTTTAATGTTATGACTTGTCATTACTTTGAGATATTTGCCATTATATAGATTTCAAAACAATTGTTTGGACTTTTTCTTGGAATCAAATGGTGGGAAGATAAAAATTATAAATTATAAAGGTTCCTCCTTGAATCACTACAAACAGCTTCTCGATGCAAGCACATGCCTGACAATTGTTTAAGCTACAAGACTCCTTTCTCATCCTGTCCTGGTTTACTATATATATATATATATATATATATATATATATATATATATATATATATATATAACTGTGGGTGTCTGGGCTAGTTTACGCGCATCTCAACTAATCCCTCGAGACCCTGAAGTTAACGACCAGGTAAGCCTCCAGTGGCACTGAGGTTTGTGATACTCAAATTAGTAAAACTAAACCCAGAGTCTAACCAGTTGAGCTACACACCTCAGGGTTTCCTTGTTTACTACATTAATTAGATAGGTGATGTGCAAAACGCCGCAGGCAACATCATTTTTTTCTAAGAAGACGACCCGGGCGTTTCCAAAGAAGTAAAACAAAACCCGAGGTTTTGGTTATTTACTTGACCGGTTTTAATAAAGTCCTATAATTCCAATAATATAAATAAATAAAAATAATGACAATAAAGAAACTGATAAAAAAAATAGCAAAGAAAACGAAAGTAAAAAAACTAACCCAAGCTCACCTTGGTTACCATACCAAATCTGTAACTTAGTCATGATACTAGGATAATTCTGTTGAAAGCAAATTGAATAAACATGTCACACCCTCGCGGCAGAGCGGCGATCCTTGATTGATTTTGGGTTATTTGTTTTGTGTAAAATGGGAGTCGCCACCTAGTATTATGGTCATTAGGAAACCTAACTGGTCTTTCAGAGATTCTAAGGCAAGGGACTAGTTGCGTAAAGGAAAGGTATTGGCACCCATAGTACGCCCTACCTAAGGTAAGCTGCTTGGTGTTTGGTTTGCCTTATAATTGCTATGGTGTTGTTGTTTTTTAATCTCATCTGTTTTTCTAGGTTTGATTCAAACTAAATTCATTAAGATATAAATCCAAGGAGATTCTATGTGCTTCAAAAGCTCATTTTTCCCTTAGTATTTCAAGAGCTTGCAACTCGTAAATCGCAAAGAGGAGGGACAAAAGTTTAGAAATCTAGGGCGCTTTAAAAGCCTATTTTTGCCTTAGTGTTTTATACTTTCACGGCTCGTAAACCATGGAGTAAAAAAAATTAAAATGTCCTCGATTGTAATCAAGGCTTCTTTCAAGGATGTGCGATGACTTATCATTCCTAGAAAATTATTTTGGATATTTACCACTTAGGATTTCTTTATCCAAATATTAACAGTGAATAATAACAAGTTATTCCCAATAATATTTTGGATATTCATCCCTTTAGGATTTCTTTATTCAAACATTAACGGTGAATAATAGATGGATTCCCCCTAAAATAAGATGTTTGTATTTTTTTAGAATAATGGCCAATACCTTTTGAAGTTTTACAAACATGTTGTAAAATCTAAAAATGCAAGAAAATAATTTTTTTTGTTTAAGAAATCCATGCGAAAACACATTTTCAAAACTTCAAATATTTTTTTTTAAAGAGGAATTTCAAAAAAAATGTTAGGGTATTGGCCGTATGCAACACACAAAAACATTTTTATATTTTTCTTTGTCAAAAACATGAACATCACATTAAAATCATAATTAAAGTCAACAAAACACATATTAGTCAAATTCTTAAAGCTTTAATAAATCAGTTATTAAATCCCAAAAAAATATGTAGGAACATGTTTTTATATTTTCACAGAAAATACAACATGATTTTATTTGTCCTCAAGATATTTGATTATATACAAATTAAAACACTTTTTTTTTTAACATTTACAAAATATACATAAAATAAAATACAAACACACACACATTCTTTTTTATTATGTTTTTCTCGTACACCCACATTTACATATTACAAATCATCAAAATTCAAAATAAATCAAACAACAAATCACACAAATAAAAAATTACATAATAGCCCCTAAAAATCCAGGAAAACTGCTAGGAAGGCTTCTGGCAAATGCAGGAACAGTGGCGGCGCGTGGTTCTCATGCTCCACCCCACTGGCGGCGCGTGGTTCACACGCCACCACAAGAAAACCAGAGGATCCTAACAGCTTCCTCCCTTCTTCCTTTCCTCATCGGCGGTGACAAACACCGTTTACCTTCAAAAGTAGAAAAATATACAAGATAGTTGGTTTTAATTTTTCTTTCTTTTTTAGATCTGCTCTCGACCTTCTTTCCTTTCTTCTAGATCTGTTTCACTACAGATTTGTTTTTTAGGTTTTAGGGAGGAAAGGCTGGTGAGCAAAGAAAGGAAAAACTTTGGCTGGCAGCTGAGGGAGGAGAAGCCAAGGGTTATGGCTGTGAGAGGGACGGTCCGGTGAGGGAGAAGACAGGGAGCTCTTGTTCGGGTGGCGGCTAAGGAAGAAGAAAATGAGGATGGCCTGTTTCTAAAATGGAGGGACGGCGTCTGTGGCTGGTAAGGAGAGGGGTATGGTGGCTGGTGAGGGGGAGCGACCGACTGGTTTGTGTTCTTTATTTTTCTAAGGTGGGGAGGGCGACTGGTTTGCTTGAAAAAGATGGGTTTAGGGTTAGAGTTTTGTTTGTGTTGCTTCCCAAATGTGTAAAATTATCCCTTATAAAGTTTCTTCTCCCTCCAGTGCATATGGCTGGAGGTTCACTTATATAGAAAATCTCTACATGTGTTATTTAAAGAAATATTGCAATATTTATTGCAAAGAATGTCTTCTATAACCAGCATCAACAAATCCTATATATATGATATTTTATATTGCAGGGATTTTTTCAATATCCAGCATGAATCAAATCATATATCTATGGTATTTTATATTGCAGTAATTATATATGATTCAATAATTATCTCCTTGACACATTGCTTCCTTAATATTAGTCCTGATGCTTTATGTTATCGCCACATGTAAACCCTTATTATTTTTATATTTTTTTATATTTTTATATTTTATATTTTATATTTTTGAAAAATTTATCAAAACATGGGTAAAAAATTGGGTAGCAACAGATGCCCCCTCTTTACAATGCTTACGAAGCAAAACTCCTCAAAGTTTTGCATAGTAAGCTTGTAAAGAAAAAAAGAAAAAAAAAGTATTCCTTACTAGCTGAGTGATCCACTCATCCAATGACTTCACTTTTTAAAAGAAAATTGTCTCGTTATCATGGGTGACCTACCCCTTTTTTTTAAAAGAAAATTGATTTATTTTCACGGGCAACCTGCCCACACACACTCAAACCTGGTCTATTTTCATGGATGACCTGCCCACATACTCACGCTGGTCTATTTTCACAGGCTACCTCCCCACTTGATTGAGTTAACCTAAGATCCCATATGGCGATCTCCTTTAACCCGAAGCAAAGTCAGTGTGTAACTTGGTTAACCTGAAATCCCATCTGGCGATTCCCTTTAACCAAAGCTAAACTCTGTGTGTGGTTGGGTTAACCTGAGATTCCATCTGGCGATCTCCTTTAATTCGAAGCAAAGTTGGTGTGTAGCTCGGTCAATTTGAAATGCCATCTGACGATTACTTTTAACCAAAGCTAAACTCTGTGTGTGGTTAGGTTAACCTGAGATCCCACTTGGCGATCTCCTTTAATACGAAGCAAAATCAGTGTGTCGCTCGGTTAACCTGAAATCCCATCTGGCGATTCCCTTTAATCAAAGTTAAACTCTGTGTGTGGTTGGTTTAACCTGAGATCCCATTTGGCGATCTCCTTTAATCCGAAGCAAAGTCGGTGTGTAGCTCGGTTAACCTGAAATCCCATCTAACAATTCCCTTTAACCAAAGCTAAACTCTGTGTGTGGTTAGGTTAACCTAAGATCCCATTTGGTAATCTCCTTTAACCACAACCAATACAAAAATGTGTGTGTGGTCTCATTATGACGGGTGACCTACCCAAAATGAAAGATGGTCTCATTATGACGAGTGACCTACCCAAGTGGAAAAGGGGAAGAGTGGTCTCATTCATATGGGTGACCTACTCAGGGGAAGAATGGCCTCATTATAATGGGTGACCTACCCAGGTAAAAAAAAAATAGAGAATGGTCACATTCTAATGGGTGACCTACCCAGAAAAAATGATAGTCTCATTATGATGGGTGACCTACCCAAGTGGAAAAGGGGAAGAGTGGTCTCATTCTTATGGGTGACTTACCCAGAAAAAAATGATAGTCTCATTGTGATGGGTGACCTACCCAAGTGGAAAAGGGGAAGAGTGGTCTCATTCTTATGGGTGACCTACTCAGGAGGAAAAATGGCCTCATTATAATAGGTGACCTACCTAAGTAAAAAAAACAGAGAATGGTTTCATTCTAATGGGTGACCTACCCAGATGGAAAATAGTTTCTTTGTAACGGACGACCTTTTCGTTTTGAAAAGGATTTTAAAAGGGGTCTCAATATCTAGAGACCTACCCCTTTAAAAGATATATATATATATATATATTAGAAAAACTCCACGCTTTTTCTAGAAAATTGTCTCAACATCGGGTGACCGACCCTTTTTAAGTTTTTAAGAAAAACTCCATTTATTATTATTATTATTATTATTATTATTATATAGAAAAACTCCATGTTTTTTTTCTTTTGTTTTTTTATGGTCTCAATATTGGATGACCTACCCGTTTTGAATTTCAAAAGAAATTATCTTACCTCGAGGAATGAAGCAGTGCTGGTTCACAATTCATATTCTTTTCCGTAGTTCCGTTGACCTGAGATTCTGTATAGTAGCGAGTCCCAGAAGCTTGTAACTATTTGGCTTTCATCACACCTTTTCTACCAAGTTAGTGTTATGATAATATAGCATGTATGTTTTTGTTTACATATTTTTGGAAACCTAGGTCCACCTTTTCGTTGTAGCCTTCATCGAGCTCCTGTTTCCATTTGTTTGCCCAACCTATCCTCTTGAACTGGAATATGCTTCATGCGCTATATTTCATATCCTTCTTATGCTTGGTGAAGAGATCTCTAATTCCTTATAGGGCCCTTTCTTGCTCCATTGAATATTGCCTTTTATTATACTTTTGCAGATGTTTAAATTGTCTTTTCTATTTTTAAGAAATTGTTTTCAGAGGAAATCTCAAAGATCTGGTTTTATTCATGAAAACTGAAACTTTTAATGCAATCATCATATTTTGTTTTAAGCAACTCTTATAAAAGGTGTTTCAAAAGTTCTATGACCCCTTTGAGCTTTGGTTCACTATAGGCTCCTACGTGCACCTTTTGCCCCCAGTGTGGTGTGCAATACCTATTAGGTTTAAATTTGGTTTGGATCCCTCCAATTTGAGAATTGATGGAGTCATGTCCTTAGTCATGTGTAAAAACAGTTCTTTTAAGTAAAACGTTTTGAATACTATGAGATCATGCGCTTTATGAAGAAAAGATTCTTTACAGAGAGAACTCATGAACAAACTTTATTTTAATGATCGGGAAGCATAGTATTTCTTTGTAGAGTCAACATTCACTGGTCTAACTAGATCTTCTCCTTCCATTCTAGATAACAATAAGAACTCCCGAGAACGCTTTCTTTACCACATAAGGGCCCTCATTGTTCGGTGCTCATTTACTCTAATCTTCTCCTAGTAAAGGCTGTATTTTCTTCAGTACAAGATCACTATCGTGGAATCCTCGAGGTCGGACCTTCTTATCCTATGTTTGGCCATTCTTCTTTGGTATAGTTGATGATGATAGATTGCAACTATTTCCATTGATTAGATTTAATTATTCATATCTAACTTTTACCCACTCTACATCTTCTAGCTTAGAGTCTCTCAATACTCTTAATGAGGGGCTTTCAACTTTTAAAGACATCACCGCCTCCGTTCCATATACCAACATATACGGGGTGGCTTCTATTAAGGTTCGGACTGCGGGGTAGTACGCGTGAAGGGCCAATGACAACATCTCATTCCAATCCTTGTAGATGAATATCATCTTCTGAATAATCTTCTTGACATTCTTGTTAGCAACTTCTACCGCACCATTCATCTTTGGCCTATATGGTGAGGAATTGGAATGCTTGATTTTCCATCTAGCGTAGAGTTCTATTATCATCTTACCATTAAAGTTCTGGGCATTATTAGATATAATCTTTTCTAGTGGACCATGTCGACAGATCAAATCTCTTTTCATAAATTTCTTCACCACTTTTTGCCTCCAAACATCTCAACAAAGTCTCGTCAGATGATTTCTTGTCGATTTGGATGCCCCCATGGGATGTCTGGTTTTAGATGAAATTCTTGATATCATAATATCAAGGGTTTCCATCAATTTCTTTTTCAACTAAGCAACAATGAGCTGGGTTATTTCTGGTATCAATATGTACTGACTGTACCTTGTGCCCAAAATCTATTCTAGCTATAGAAGCTAACATGACCAAAGCGTCAGCAAAATGGTTTCCTTCCCTTCCTAGATGGGTGAACTTTATTTCCTTAAATTCTCTAGCCAATTTAGACATGTATTCTTGGTAAGGTCTCAACTTCTCGTCCTTGGTTTGCCCTTTTCCTTTCACTTGGCAAATAATCAAAATTGAGTCTCCATACACATCTATCTTTCTAATATTCATCTCCAATGCCACCTCTAAAACGAGAATGCAAGCTTCATACTCCCAAACTACAACTTAACTAAAATCGAATACTCCTTTTTATTAAGAGAGATTATCATTGCACCAACTCTGTTACCACATACGTTTACATCACTATCAAAGTACATAGTCCACCAATCTAATTTCCCTTCCTCAACTAAAAGCACATCTTCATCAGGAAAGTCAAATTTTAATGACTTATAATCTTCCCTAGCGTGGTCGGCCAGGTGATCGGCAATAACACTCCATTTCATGGCTTTCCTTATCATATATATTATGTCATACTCAGCCAGTAGAACTTGCCATTTTGCAATTCGGCTTGATAAATAGGGGTGAATTTAGTAGGTACTACTTGATTTTTTCGAAAACTTCTTCACACTCTTATTCCAAATTTCGAGATTTTTCTTCCTTAACAATCGAAGATTGAGTCACAAGTTGTGGTTAATTGGGATATAAACTGAGCAATTTAATTCAACCTTCCAAAGAACCTCCTTACATCCTTCTCAGTCTTGGGAGTTGGCATAGATTGAATAGTCTTTACTTAATTAGGGTCCACTTTTATCCCTTTGTCAATCATCATAAATCCCAACAAATTCCTAGATTTCACCCCGAATGAACACCTTGCATGGTTAAGCCTTAACCTATACTTCCTTAGTCTTTCAAATAATTCCTTCAATATTTGGACATGATTCTCTCCCTCTTTAGATTTAGCAATCATGTCATCCACGTATACTTTAATCTCTTTTTGCATCATGTCGTGAAATAGAGCCACCATGGCCCTTTGGTAGGTGGCCCCGACATTCTTCAACCCAAATGGCATGACCTTGTAACAAAAGGTTCCCCATGGTGTTACAAATGTTGTCTTCTTCTTATCCTTTTACGTCATTTTTACCTTATTGTAGCCCGAAAATCCATCCATAAAAAAATATATGGAGCTACATGCTGCATTGTCAAATATATCTATGTGTGGTAGATAAATTCTTATTTTATCTTCCTTTTTGGATACAACCACTATGTTGGACACCTATTGTGGATATTTGACTACTTCTAAAAAAACTAGCGTTCCACTACCTTTTCATTTTCTGCTTTTACTTTGATTAAGACATTCGGATGGATTCTTCTCAACTTTTGCTTAACTGATTTGCATCCTTCTACCAGAAGTACCCTTTGTACTACGATATCCATATCTAAGCCAAACATATCCTCATAGGACCAAGCAAATACATTTATATAATCTCAAAGTAATCAACTCTTCTTTTTCTTTAGGGGTAATCAAAGTCCCCATCTTCAACTCTCTCTTGATTTCTTCATTGCCCACATCTATTGTTTCAAGTTCCTTTTTAGCAGGTTTCCAAGCTTGTTCATGCTGCTTTATTAATTTTATGAATTCCCTAATGTTGTATTCTTTAAAGTTTGACCATTTATTCTCGGTGTAAAGTGCAGGTGTTTGTTATGGAAGATCCGCTTTTAAGGTTTCTGAAAGCGGAAAGTGATGTGTAAATGCATAGTAAAAACATAAAGATGAACTTTTAAAAATGCATAATCTCATTAAAAGAAAGAGTTTGGCTAAAAAAACAAGGATAAAATCCAAATGACATTTGGAACCTCGATTTAAAAAGGTGGAAAAGGCAAACAACACAATATCATGATTAAACAAACATTGTTGATTAAATTTTGAACACCAATTGGAGCTTCTTGGGTCTCCCAATTCAGGAACATCTCTCCCTTGGCTAGCTTTTGAACGAAGGTCTTAAGATTCAAGATGCTTTGAGCTTAGGCTTGTTTGGATGCAAAACGATATTATGAAGCATACATCCTAAGGATAGGTTCTAGTTCCTTTATGTGAGACATTGGGTAGGTTTACTACTTGGTCTCTAAAACAGGGTCTCTTGTTGTCCCAGTGATTACCCTCATAAAGGCAATATGGGGGCTCAGCAGATAGTGGGATGACACATGTACCAATCACTATCAGTCTAAACACTCAGCAAAGAGTTGGGTTTATACAAACTTAAACTTTGACTCAAGTCATAAGGCAAGCTGCTAGTCCCCCACTTAACTTAAAGTTTAATGTGTATGCCTTCAAAAAGATAATAATAATAAAGTGATACATGACCATACCATGTATGACAAAATGTAAAGATGCATGCTAAAGTTTTTAAACAAAGTAAACCATTCATAGCAATCAGAGAACAACAAATACATAGCATAAACAAACAAATTACCAAGTCTAGTTCAAGGGTCTCCAGTGGAGTTGCCATCCTGTCGCACCGTCACTGCGGAGTGGCAATCCTCGATTGATTTCAGGTTATTTGTTTTGTGTAAAATGGGAGTCGCCACCTAGTATTATGGTCACTAAAAAACCTAACTGGTCTTTCAGAGATTCTAAGGCAAAGGACTGGTTGCGTAAAGGAAAGGTATTAGCACCCATAGTACGCCCTACCTAAGGTAAACTGCTTGGTGTTTGGTTTGTCTTATAATTGCTATGGTGTTGTTGTTTTTTAATCCCATCTGTTTTTCTAGGTTTGATTCAAACTAAATTCATTAAGATAGAAATCCAAGGAGATTCCATGTGCTTCAAAAGCTCATTTTTCCCTTAATATTTCAAGAGCTTGCAACTCGTAAATCGCAAAGAGGAGGGATAAAAGTTTAGAAATCTAGGGTGCTTTAAAAGCCTATTTTTGCCTTAGTGTTTTATACTTTCACTGCTCGTAAACCACGGAGTGAAAAAAAATTAAAATGTCCTCGATTGTAATCAAGGCTTCTTTCAAGGATTGGCGATGACTTATTATTCCTAGAAAATTATTTTGGATATTTATCACTTAGGGTTTCTTTATCCAAATATTAACAGTGAATAATAACAAGTTATTCCCAATAATATTTTGGATATTCATCCCTTTAGGATTTCTTTATCCAAACATTAATGGTGAATAATAGATGGATTCTCCCCAAAATAAGATGTTTGTATTTTTTTAGAATATTGGCCAATACCTTTTGGAGTTTTACAAACATGTTGTAAAATCGAGAAATGCAAGAAAATAATTTTTTTTTTGTTTAAGAAATCCATGCGAAAACACATTTTCAAAACTTCAAATATTTGTTTTTTTTTTAAGTGGAATTTCAAAAAAGATGTTAGGGTATTCTTAAGGCTTTAATAAATCAGTTATTAAATCCCAAAAAAATATATAGGAACATGTTTTTACATTTTCACAGGAAATACAACATGATTTTATTTGTCCTCAAGATATTTGATTATATACAAATTAAAACACTTTTTTTTTAACATTTACAAAATATACATAAAATAAAATACAAACACACACACATTCTTTTTTATTATGTTTTTCTCTTACACCCACATTTACATGTTACAAATCATCAAAATTCAAAATAAATCAAACAACACCTCACATAAATAAAAAATTACATAATAGCCCCTAAAAATCCAGGAAAACTGCTAGGAAGGCTTCTGGCAAATGCAGGAACAGTGGCGGCGTGTGGTTCTCATGCTCCACCCCACTGGAGGCATGTGGTTCACACACCGCCGTAAGAAAACCAGAGGATCCTAACAGCTTCCTCCCTTCTTCCTTTCCTCACCGGCGGTGACAAACACCGTTACCTTCAAAAGTAGAAAAATACACAAGACAGTCGGTTTTAATTTTTCTTTCTTTTTTAGATCTGCTCTCGACCTTCTTTTCTTTCTTCCAGATCTGTTTCACTACAGATTTGTTTTTTGGGTTTTGCCTTGTTCTCCCCTGCTTCCAGTAGCTGGGACTGTGGGAACCACTATGTTGAGGGCTACTCCGGAGTTGGTTTTGGTGGAGGCCGGTTGGGGCTGATGAGGGAAGACTTGTTGTGGTTGATGACGGTGGAAGAGACGGGGACTAATGGGCATGTGGCCGGCTGGGAAGTGCAGTTGTTCTGTGGGGGAAGATCGCGTTTTGTTTCAAAGAAGGAGGCGGCTCCTCTTGGCGAAACATGAGAGAGCGGTCGGGAGAGGGTGGTGTTGTGGTCGGCTTTCAAAAGGAGGGGACAGCTTCTCCTTGGCTCGAGGAGGAAAGGCTGGTGAGCAAGGAAAGGAAAAACTTTGGTTGGCAGCTGAGGGAGGAGAAGCCAAGGCAACAAATTTTTTTTTACTCAACCCGAATTAACCCATTAACCTTAAGAAAAAGGAAAGCGAAAAAAAAAACATAAATATCAATTCCCAATAAATCAAACATTGTTGAAAGATGATATTTGAAAAAAAAATCAAATTTAATAAAGAATCTAGAACAAAGAACAAAGTCAACCTATGTTAATATTCAAAACTCATGGCTTTGGTTATGAGCCTGAGATTAACCCTATAGAAGACAAACCCTTAAAAATAACAAAGTAAAATTCTCAATCACAAAATAATAAGAGATGAAATTGAAAAGAAAAAAAGCGATAAAAAAAATTGAAAGCAATAAAAAAAAGGACTAAATTTAATATAAAAATAAATTGAAATTAAATATTGTGAGATAAAATTGAAAACAAGATTCAATTAGAAAAATGATAAAAAAAAGGATGAAATTGAAAACAAAATTCAACTAGAAAAAGATTAAAAAAGAGATAAATAGCAATTATGAGAATGAGAATCGAATTTGATAAAAAAAATTAAATAAAACTAAATGATGAGGGATAAAATTGAAGAAACAAATTAATCTATAAAAGATTTTTTTAAAAAAAGTAGCAATCAAAAGGATGAGGACTAAATCATATACAAAAAACAAATGAAATGAAACTTTTGTATTTTACCAAGGAGAAGAGAAAGAAATTACGGAGGAGAATTAAAAAAGTCCACCAAAGCCACACCGTCAGTTTGCCACCGACACGCACCCCACCACCTGTAAGATCTCAGTACACCGCTTTTAATACCATCGTGGAGGGCAGTGTTTGACCATCATAAGAGCCCTTATGCACCACTCAAAAAGCACGGGCTTCTTACACTAGAATGTAAGTGCCATCCATTTTCTCCTTTAAATTATATTTTACATATGTTAAAATAGTCAATTTTCCTTGAGTCTATTTGATAGTTATAAAAAAAGCTATAATGAAATGACTAAAACACTACTGGACCAAATTTCAAGAAAATAAAATTTCAAATGTAATTAAATAATTATACTATGTAAAAAGATAAAAAGTCAAAAAAGTCTTTGCCTTCTAGTTATTTTTTTTTCTTTAAGAATAAATTCATAATTTTATTGTGCAAAAAAGAAGTGAAGAAATAGATTTATCTCTATTCAATTTGGTAATGTCAATTGAACCCATGGAAAAACCATTTTACTCTTCAATTTGTGCTTCTTTGATTTATACCATGAAGAGCAAAAATATCATTATATTATAGCAATATATTGTAAAATGATTCTTTCTCCATAATTTTTACTGGTAGAATTAGTATATTGATTGGAGTTTTGATCAACCACTTGTATCTTGAACTGGAGGTAGATGCTTAAAGCCCCCACAATTATAAATAGGCATCCATGTTTAAATATGTTCAATATAAGTTGTCCTCTCATATCTATCCTATATCATATTCTATTTAATTTTATTTTATTGTTATCTAATACTTTAGAAGAATTCAAACTTTCCACTTACTTATTGTCTATTAATATAGTAGAGATTAGTTAGTTTTAACGAATTATACAAAAAACATAAACTAATTATTTTTTTTTCTTTAGTTAAAAGGAAATTATACCCCCTTTCCTAAAAGATTTATAATTTGACCTTTTATTTGTAAAAAAAAAATAGAAAAGAAATACACTCAATGCTTTTGATAATTATTTTTTAATAATATTTTCTTCACCCCTTAAGCTATTCTTTAAAAAACACATTCTTTTTTATTATTGTATATGTATTTCATCAATGATAACCCCTTTGTCTTTCTTAGCTCTTTCTTCTTCTTCTTCCTTTTCTTTTTTTAATTTTATTAGTAATTTTAGATCTTGATATTGGATTAGATGTTCCTAATAATTTAAATAATTATGAATTTTGATATACATGATCTAGCATATAGGGTTTAGTTTGTTTTATTGCTTTTAATATGTGAGTTTAAACTTTATTTTTGGTTCATGTCAAATAAATAGTTTTTTACATCTAAAATAAACATACACATATCAATCACAAAGAACACTAATTATTCACCATAAAACAAGGAAAGAAAGTTGAAACTAATTGTGAATCATCATAACTGACCATGTTTGAAGAGCTTGATCGACCAAGAGAGTTAAATGAGTAGTCAACTATTCAACCACACAATCAAAAGGTTATAAGCAAATGCAATATGTTGATTTTAATGAAACTTTTTCACTAGCAGCAATGCTTAAATCTATTCAGATCCTACTTGTTACCTTAGTTATGAAATTTGATAGATGAATGTCAAAACTTTGTTTTTTAATGGAAATCTTGCGAAGGATGTGTATATGACATATCTTGATGGCTTTGTACCCAAAGACCATGTCTCAAAGGTACATAAGTTACAAAGGCCATTGATTGAGCAAATCAAGCTTCTCAAATTTAAAATCTTTGTTTTGATGAGATAATCAAAGAGTTTGATTTC
This sequence comes from Populus deltoides, assembly GCA_015852605.2. Lineage (NCBI taxonomy): Eukaryota > Viridiplantae > Streptophyta > Magnoliopsida > Malpighiales > Salicaceae > Populus > Populus deltoides. The sequence continues at coordinate 6,915,240 of CM027581.2, forward strand.
AGACAAAACAAATACGAACCTCACATGTACAAGAAGGTTAGTGGGAGTGTATTTGTATTCTTAGTCTTGTATGTTGATGACATACTTCTCATTGAAAATGATAACTCAATCTTAAAATTTATCAAAGTCATGGTTGTCAAAGAACTTTAGTATAGAGAACTTAGGAAAAACAAGCTATATACTAGTATAAAGATCTATAAAGATAGATCTAAAAGGTTGATTAGCATGTCTAAAAGTATATATATTATACAATGATCTAAGATGAGATATCTTTCGATATGACTTGTCTATATCTCTCCAAGAAAATGTGTCCATAAACATAATAAGAGAGATAAAATGAGTAATATCATATACATTTTAGTTATATAATCCATCATGTATGTCATGTTATAAATTAGGCTTAATGAATCATATACATTGAGTAATGCAAGTAAATACTAAGCAGATCTAAGTGAGAGTCCCTTGAAAGTAGTTAATAATATTCTCAAGTACTTGAGAGGTACTATGAATATGTTCTTGATGTATGAAGAAAAGGACCTTATTATGAACGAGTTCATAAATGCTAGTTTTCAATCTGATTAGGTTGACTTAAGGTTATAGTTAGGTTATGTGTTTTATCTAGATATTGATGTAGTTGACCGAAAGAGTTCTAAGTAAGAGACCATCATTGAATCAACTACCAAGGCCAAGTACATTGTAACTTCTAATATAATAAATGAGGTTATATGGATCAAAAGTTCATATTAGAACTTGGATTGGTTCCTAGGATGGTTGATCCCATAAATATCTTTTATGACAATAATGGAGCCATTACATAAGTAATGGAACTCAAGTCTCATTTTAGATCCAAGAATATAATATGGTGTTATCACATGATATAAGAGATTGTGAATTAAGATGATGTGATCATAGAAAAAATGCTAACTAACAAGAACATTATATACTTTCTATCTAAATAATTATCCTAACAGAAAAATGAAAGCCATTTCTAGGCATTTGATATGAGATACAGAGATAGATAAATGATTAGCTCTATTTCAAATGAGAGATCAAAATATCATGACCTAGGAGCCAATAGACATTAGCCTGTGGAGGTGTAAACATAATATATTTGCTTAATAAAACTATTAAGCCATTCTTTTATCTTTTAAGCTTATTCTAATTACATTCGATATGAGATAGATGAGTGATTGACTCTAGTTCAAATGAGAGATGAAAGTGTTGTGACATAAGATTTAATACATATTATGGATTTAATACATATTGTTTAACAAAACTATTAAGAAATTATTTTATCTTTTAAGTTTATTATAATTACATTATTTACTTACTTATTTGATAAAAGTTCAAATAATAATTTCTTTATGATATATGGTGTGAGACATATCTCATATATTGGGTATAGCTATTAAATATCCCTAGTTATAGCTTTGTTAAGAATAAACTTCAATATAAATTTTATGTACTTGATATTTATCATATAATGATAATGGGGATTCTCACTTGTAAAGTATAATGATACTAAGAATAGTGTGTAAATATTTATTAGGGAACAAGTTTATTAGATGTGGCTTGTATAAGAACCTAATTGATATTTACCTAGTTTATATAGGAAACTCATAGAGATAGGTGCAACTAGTCTTTTGATTTAAGGTTATGAGATTATCTTGTATAGTGCACTATGTAAGTTGACACTTTTTTGATAGGCTATGAAAGGTTGCACAAAAGTTAGTGATCAGATATATGTCGAACCATATGGAGGTTTATGAATAACCATGATGAGATTTGTCATTACCTGTAAACAAAGTTAATGTCATTGGCCACTCATTAAGTAGATAACTTTGGGAAATATGTGCTCATACTAGTAATTAATTTTATAAAGGTCTTAAATTATAATCTATATGAAGTTTATCTACTAGAAAATAAGAGCAAAATAAGAATTGGTTATATATGGCAAGCACATTCTAGATCCTATATCATTTTATGACAATGTATAATGAAGAGACCGAATTGCATGGTACCATACTTAGGAAATCTTGATTGAATATTTTCAGTCACTTTGGGTGTTATAATATAGTGTTAGCTTATGCATTGAACTCTATAAGACAAGTTATATGGATACAAGTATTCATATCGTGTTCGATACAAGTAATGTTGCTAGCATTAAGAATAGAGTTGAGTTATACTACAAACACGATTGAAAGCCTAGAGGATCACACATATAAAAGAATTAGAAAACATGGTATTAAGAAAACTAGTAATTTCTAAAGCTGCAAGAATGGATGCTAAATATTTGTTAAAGCATAGACTTCCTTTCCAGTATGATTCTATCTCTAGAAATCTTGAAAGAATGAGTCTGATGAGGTTCAAAACTATAAATCAAAGATTTAGGCTCGGTTTTAAGGCTGGCCAGGCTAGGAGGAAAGGAACTAGAAGAGGAAGACATTGTCATCATGTTGATCTAAGTATCATTCCCCAAGGCTGCTTATTGTAATGCACTCTGAAGATATGACAAATGTCTCTACCTAAGGCTTGGCTATTATGAGCATCAACATATTGGAACAAAATGACACTAAAGTCACAAGCTGCAGTAAGAAAAGAAAGGTTGTGGAAAGAGAAGAGTTACAACCACAACTAAATATCCATATTGTGGAAGAAATGTTTGTAAAGACCTTCGAGCGAAAGCTGGTAAGTGGTGAAAGGTTTCAAAGATAGGCTCTTATAGTTTTCAAAAAGTAAATGACAATGGTGTTTGAATGTGCTTTTTGTGTTTGTCTATGTGTTTGTCTTTGCTTTCATATCAAATTGGCAATCTTGGCTCAAGATGTCAATATATGGTTTTAATTATAGTTGAGCCTTTCCTTTTGATCAATGAAATCATGCATTTTTGTAAATTTCTCCATCTTTTTATCTTTGCTAAAAACATACTTACACTAAACACCTTCTGCTTTCAAGAAATTTGAAAGCGGATCTTTCACTAAATCATGAGCACATTACATTGAGAATGAATGGATAAATTTTGATGAGTACACAATTACAATAGAAGAAAATGAATGTGAAGAAAATGATGTAAAAGATTTGCTAGGCTGGTAGAACATTTAAAGCGAGCTTGGAAACTGGCAAAAACAGAGTTAAAGACAATTAATGTTTGTACAGGGCAGGATGAAAGAGATTTGAAAATAAGGACTCTAATCACTACCTAGTGAAAAGGAAAACTTGATCTCACTACTATGCGAGTATGTCGATCTGTTTACTTGGTCCTACATACCTGGTTTAGATACTGATATTATAGTATATAAAGTGCCATTAAATAAAGGAAGTATACATGTGAAGCAGAAATTACAAAGAACTTGTCCAAATATGGTGCTTAAGGTGAAAGCCAAGATAGAAAGGTAATGAGATGGTGGTTTTTTGGAGGTGGCTAGGTACGCACAATGAGTATTTAATATAGTAGTATTGTCCAAGAAGGGTGACAAAATCAAAGTATATGTAGACTATATGAATTTAAATAAAGTAAGCTTGAAAGACGACTTTCATTTGCCACATAATGTCCTGATTGATAATGTGATGTGAAGCTCAATATACTCATTTATGGTTGGTTTCTCTTGGTACAATCATGTTTTATGTAGGGAATTGTTATATTCTACATCATTGCCAAGGTCTCTTTGGCCTTAACTATCACCAATATTCCATTAACAATATACTTCAAACATTGATGCAAGGATGATGACATAGGGTCGGCGACGTGTATCCAAGGCCTTCCTAATAACATGTTGTATGATGAGTGGATTTCCATCACTTGCAAGGTTACTAAAAACATTTGCGGGCTAATAAACAACTCTATTTTAATGGTCCCCACCACTTGCATTAGGGAACCATCATAAGCCTTAGTTATCATGGTGCTTCGTAGCATAAGGGTTGAATCAACTGGCATTTCATCTAACACATGCTTTGGGAGTACATTTAAAGCTGAATCATTGTTTATTAATACTTTGCTAATGGAACAATCCTTGCACCTCATAGTGATGTATAGAGGTTTATTATAACTCAATCCTCTAGTATTTAACTCGACTTCAGTGAAGTATAGGTAATTTATCGCATGGATTCTTCCAACTAGATGGTCCATAGTCATCTGGGGCCATGTCTTAGGGCACATATGCCTTGTTCAACACTCTTTGCAGCGTATTACGGTGGGGCTCGAAACTCAGAATAAGAGATATCATGGATATCCTAGCAAGGGTTTTCTTTAGCTGTTATACCACACTATACTCATTGTGCTTCATCAACTTTAGGAATTCACCAGGTTTTTCCTCATTTACAGGTTTGTTTATTTTCATATCTTTGATGACATCTACAACCATTTTGCCTTTGTCTTTTCATTGTCTTTCTAGTTCTTCAAGTGTAAAACACCTGCCACTTCGAGTTAGTCCATCAATCTCGGTCTAAAACATAGAAGTAAGACCCTTAATATTAGGAGAATTTCTATAATTATGAAGCAATGCATTATAGTTTCCATTGTAGGTAATAGTAGGCCTTGTCGAGACAAGCTTTGGTGGATCACTCTCGGTATATTGAAGCCTACACATCTTTACTTTCTTCCCTTACAAACTTATCACGTCTACGACATCATCCTTTTCCTTCTTCTCTATTTATAACAGACCACAAGTAATCATTTATATCACATTTTGGTGAAACTCTTCATATTCATCAATGTTATGTCTCATTGCTTTGTGGAACTTACAAAAATTATCACTCTTTCTTGAACCTAATTCATTTTTTGTTGGCAAACACCTGGCTTGCACTAATATGTCATACAACCTATCCATAGTTACCCTTAAAACCTTCTCTTTCTTTCTTCCAAATTCCACAACATTTACTTCCCCACTACTTAAAGCATGATTAAGTAAGGGGTTGGAATTAATGTTAGGGGTATCTTCAAAAGTTATCTATCCCACTTTGAATAATCACAAAAGCTTCCTCTTAATTGCTGAGCAACTATCAATACTATGACCAAGGTTTCCAGCAAGGTACTCATATGTTAGATCTAGTTTGTACCAATTTAGGAAGGAAGGCCACATGACCTATACTTAGCAATTTTGCATACATTTTTTTTAAGGGCATAGGTAGAGGCAGGAGTTGTTCTTGGTTTCTGTGGTAGGCTCTCCTTAAAATGTTTTTGGCTTAGTTTTATGGTGGGTTGGTAAGCTGGTTTATCAAAATAGACTTGATAAAGTTAATAGTGGATATTTAGGAAGACATGGTTTGGTAGCTTTGGATTTGGTAATTCTTGTTACTCTTATACCCTTTATTCCATGTTGCTCACCTCAGAATCCTTTTTCTTCCTAGTAAACCCCTTCATCCTGGTAAGTTTTGATATTCTACCAACTTTTATCTCTTATTCTATTCTCTCAGCAATAACAACAGCATTATAAAAATATTAGGTAGAGCTACTCATAAGATGGTTGTACATAGAGTCACCATCTCTTTCTTCAACAAAGGTGGTTGTACATGCATTGTCTTGTTTATTCACCTATAAGCGTACTCCCTTATGGTTTCCTTATTGCTCTTCTCTATAATCATCAAGCTCGTTCGGTCTAGAGTGATGACAAATATTATTATTGTTTCAAGAAAGCATCAGCAAGATCACTTTATTTTTTTACCCTTATGTTATTTAAGGCTATGTATCAGCTTAACGTAGAACCAGTCAAGCTATTTTGGAAGAAATGGATAAGTAACTTCTCATAACATATGACTTATGTTATTTTTTTACAGTATGACCTCAAGTGTGTATTAGGACATTCTAGTCTTGTTGCTTGACAAATTTTGACACCCTAGATTTCTTGGGCACCACTACATTTAGCACCAAGCATATCTCAACTGTTCTAACTAGGGCACAGACATCAAATCTCTCAACAACCCTCAATCTTTCATCTCAGATAGCCCACTTATCTTGTTTGGGATGATCAGAGGATTTAACCCCTGTAGGATCCCTTAATTGTTAGATTTATAGTGGTTAGTATTTAAACAGATATAATCATCAGAATGATTGTGGTTAGTACTTAAAAGTGCATTTTTATCAAGGTTTTATATCATCAATTTGCACTTGAAGTATCAATAACTCCTTAACTAAAGCATGTTTTATAATAATAAGTCTGATAATATAAGATAGCTTTAATTTACGGTAAATGCTCATTTTAAATACAGGCATATCTCACAATTCAAAGGATTGATTGATATGATTAACTATTGAAAGTGAAAGGACAAAGAAAAGGCTAAACTTAGAAAAGAGATGTTGATTCAATTCAAATTGGAACACTGTTCAGTCATTAAGACATATCTAGAGTTGTAGATCTTAGATTTTAGTTTGGTTTATATGGCTAAAAAGCTAAGAAATAAGCCTACAACATTCATGAAGAATGGAAGACCCAAATCTGTCGTTTTCAAATTCAAAGCTTGGCCCCAAAAGAGAAGTCAGAATTTGTCCTGCAATCCAGCCCAAACACTGCTCAGAATTTTATCCATAGCTGGAGTTCTAGAAGGTACAATGACATCAAATTTGGTGGGTGGAAAGATAAGACAAGTTCTGAAGTTAGCAATGACATTTCATCCAGACAAGAGCTTGAGAACTATCCACCATGTCCACCAGAAGCACTACTCAGTATTTTAGCCATATCTCAAGTTGTAGTGATCCAAATGCTCTGAAATGTTGTGGGTGGAAAGAGAAGATGATTTCCAACAACTTTCATGAAGAACACTTTGCCAAATTCTAATTGCATCAATGTCATTTTATCCAGGCAAAATGTTTGAGTGCTGTTGTCCACCAAGTCCACTAAATTAACAGTTGGCCACTACATCAATAATCAATTACCAAATGAATAGTTCTGAATTTTAGCCTATAAAAGGAGGTATTTGCTATTCATTTAAGCATCTTGGTTTTCAGATCAAAATTATTTTCTTGCTTGCTCTCTCTTTGTAATGTTCAAGTTTTATTTCATGTTTTATTTTCATTAATCTCTTGTTTATGCTTTTCATTTCCTTTACTACTCTTAGTTAACTTATATCATTATTATGTTCTTATCTTGTTTATTTATGTTCTTCTTCATCATTATGTCTAGCTAAGTTAATGATGTCAAGGTGAAAAGGTTTCACTAATGGTGTTAGAATATGTATAATATAAACTCAACATGGACTTCAATGTTTATATCTAAGAAAGTTTGTTATTAATATGTCTCATCTTCTTATCTTAATCATTCTTAATACCTTGCTTATTAAATGGTTAATTTACATTTGTGTTGTATAACACTTGGTACATCAAATGCTTGATCCTTCATAGTCTTCGACCGACATCGTTGTTATGAGAGGAACTTGATTTGTTGTTAACATAAGTTAACATCATAAATTGCTGACAATATTTAAAAGTATGATGTTACTAAAATAAGATAATTAATATGATCATGTTAAAAAATTATAATGAACTATTAAGGATAAATCATCCGATTAGAACCTCTTTTATGTGTGGTTTCCAATTGAGTAATAAAAAGAGTTTATACCATACTTATTTCTAATACCATTAGTGGATCCTCTAACCTTAACAACTGTTTTTATCATTATTTAATCCTCACATTAATCTCACAAGTCAAAAGATCTCTTTAACTCTTTGTTACATTATATGTATTATTTATAATTTATATAGGTGACCTCCCTGTTGATCGACCCCGGTCTTGTCAGGTTATTTATTACTTTGACACTCCTGCACTTAGGATAAGACATCAACTTTTTGATCGTGTCAGCTCGTTATTCCTTATAGTCTAGTAACGAGATTTGCCCTCAAGGTTTGTGAGTCGAGGATAATCAAAGCTATTGACGGTGGTAACATAGTTATTTATTGGTTGGATGTCCCTTCCTCAGACTATGCTCACAAGAGTTACTCGAGTAAGTTATCCATCTGAACCATATTATTCTTAATGCCTTCCGTCTCTTTATGGTAATGGGCCTCAAGGTGAGCCCTTTATTCATTCTCCATCCTTTTATGAAACTTAGTTTGTAAACTCTAGTAAGGAGACATATATTTTGAATACATGTTATGCGTATTCCATAATTCATAAACATAAATGCATATGGATGCATGATGATGTATATTGGATATGGATTAGTTATACCCCAGGTTGATATATGGCCATCATTCCTTTTTTTATATCAAATATAAGAAATTTTATAGATCAAAATGAAACTAAGTTGGAGACCAGTAATTCAAAATATACAGGCATGTATATATAGAGGCTAGGGGAACAGGAACCCTTAATCAAATATTAGTACATTACAAACTAAAACATAGCCTAACAAATGGTTATATAAACAACACTGTAGATAGCAGTAGATTACCCAAAAAAAGAACAACAAGAACACAAAACCTAGACAGATAGGCAACCAGCAGCACCAACCACCAGCAGGAGGACATGTTTTAAAAACCCAAAACAAGACCACATAAACTCAAAACTCATGGAGAAAATAGCAGCATCAAGAACCACAGCATCATGATTGTCAGAGATCAAATAAAGTGAAGTCATAAAGAAGGAGAAGAAGGGTCAAAAACCTCATACCTCCCCTGAAACCTGTTGGCCACCCCAGGTCAAACCTTAGTAGAACTTCTGCTTTTGGAGAGAACAGCAACATCAGTCTTCACTTGTTGGCCAGAGTTAACCACAGTATGTGCACCAGCAACCAAACTTCTATTACGACTCATGTAATGCTTCCAACCTTTAAAAGGTCCCCCTCCTTTAGCAGCAGTAGCCATATCCTGCATATGATCATCAATAACATGCACTATGGTCGAAGGAGTGCAAGGCATAGCATATGGGGACTGCATGGGAGGGGCTGAAACTTGGCCACCTTCAGTGAGTTTGGCCTTTTTATGGCCATGAACTTCCATCCAACTATCAACCATAGTTGCCACTTCAGCACACATTGGGTCCATACAATGCTCACTATGAGACATGCCACTATAAACCTGATGTTCCATAGCAGCTGTCTCTGCAAAAGGGCCAGAGTTAGAATAACCAGGACTTAGATTTGCAGGAGAGGAAATTGTCTAACTGTGCTTCTTTTTCTTATTACCACGAACTTTGGTGCAGATAGAAACGGTATGGCCAAGAACCCTACAATGTTTACAAAACCTAGGAAGGGACTCATATACAACAGAGGCATTCCATTAGGCAAAACAATATTGATTGAAGTAGGCAGTTCAACAACCAAATCCACCTATATGAGCAATCTTGCATACAAAAGCCTGGACATGGAAGTGCTGAGCATGTCACAGTGAATAGGTTTACCAATCACGCTAACAATCTTAGACTGGGACCCTGGACATATCAGTAGCAGCAAAATCAAAGTATTCAGGCATAGACTTTAAAACCATAGGCCTTCCAAATACTAAGTAAAGACCACCACTTAGGACTACAAGTTTATCATTTTTAGAAGAGAATGTATAAATCAGCCATCCAGAGTCATGCATGGTTAGCTTAGCATTACATTTCCATATACTGGAAATGAGGTTGTTCAAAGTAGTATAGCCAGGGAATTTCCCAACAACATATCCAATTATGCATAATTTCCACATATCTTTATTGTTGCCTAAATCATCATCTAGTAGGGGACAAGATATAGCATTGTTAAAATCAAGGTAATGAACTAGAGATGGAGTCCCACTCCAATCATCATCAACAGAAGGTTTACGAGTACCTAGTGAAAGTCGTCAGCAGGAACTCGTCCATGTTCACCAACAGAGACACCTCCAACAACAACTTTCATAGTAGAAGGAATGCATAAGGAAGCATCACAAAAAAGAGCAAGGACCCCGGAAGGTCGGGAAACTAAGGGACTCCGTTCAAGGCTAGGGGAATGCCGACCACCAGAGCTAGAGGGAAGGGAAGAATCAACTTTAGCATCATAACAATGTTCAACAAGCACTAGGTCAAGACCAAATGGACCAGACCCATACATAGCAGCTCTAGAAGGATGACTTGACTAGACAGCACTATAACCAACCCCAACGAAGTCAAAACTAGGAGACACTAGAGAAGGGGATACTAGAGCAAGAGCCAGCTTATCCTGCTTGGCAAGGGATTTTCCCTAATTCTGAGCACTAGCATCATGAGAAGAACCAGTTAAAGGTTGTGAAGGTTGACAAGAACAATCTTACTGTGCAAAATGAAGTAACGCAGATTTCTTCTTTGATTTCACTATAGGAAACTATAGTGAGTCAAAAAGATATTGAAATCAGACAGAGACAACAATCACCTCGTTTGAAATAATTAAAAAAAAACGAAACACACCCACCGTGAAGAAGAAACTTGTTCCCCAAGAAGAAAAACGTTATCACAATGAAGAGCTCTTTCTCTCACTACCCGAGAGCTTCTGTCTCCTTATGGCCATCATTCCTGTATAAATGGGTAGGGTTCTAATTTTTTCATAGCTATCAAGACAAATTAATCTGAGTTAATGCTTAATAAAAATATACTCATCACAAAGAGATATTGCTCAAAAGGTTGGGTCTAAACCCTTTTCATTAATAATTGATGAAAACTTTTACATTTGGAAACTAGTATAATCATCATCATCGTTTACAATGAGAAAGGCAAAGCCTTCAACCTTCAGTTCTCCCTGAGGTTCCTCCTTAATTGGCTGTTTGGCAACAGCCTTTGTATCAGTTGAGGAATTAGAGCAGCCAGAGGGAGTAGGAGCTGTTGGGGGATTTTTTTGCTCTTATGACTGGAAGATTTGTTACAAGTAGAATTTGAATACTTGATAAGGATCTGTACGCAAATGGGTAAAACTGGCTTCTCAGCCTAAATCCCCTAATGCTGCTTCTAACTCTCCTCTGGTTGTTCATGTCTCTAAATATCGCTTTGACTCTGCTACCACATTACCTTCAAGGAGGCAATACTTGACAAGGAGCAAAGTCGCTGCCTCCTCTGCCTTTGGATGTTCAGGCATGTTTGGAAAGAGGGGTTCTTCCAACAACTCCTCCTCGGGTGACTTCAAGATCCAGGGCAGCTCAGCTTCAACTCCATCCTTCTCCCTTTGATATATTATATTCTTGTAAAATATTGGTCAAGGTGCAATTCTGACACTGTATGTAGCCTTTTCATTTGGCTTCTTGTTTAATCCTGCTGGATTGATGTTAGTTCTCATTTGCTGATCCTGCATACTGGCTCTTTATTGCTTGCTTGTTGCCCTTGGTTTTTGATGCTACATTTATCTTGCAGTGGTTTTATGGGAGTCTGATTCTCTCGGTTTTGTTTGGGGGTTGCCCCAATGTTGGTTGCTATTTCTTGCCCTGTTCTCCTAGGAGATACATTGTGTTCCCTAGTTTGCTTGCTGTTTGGCTTGTTGCTGGATGTGGCTTGTTGGTTGCTGGCTATTGCTTGCTCCTCTCTGCCTTGCTTGTTGTTTGGTTGTAGCTGGATGTGGCTTGCTGGTTGCTGCTTGTTGCTTTTGTTATAGAAGCCTGTTCCCCCTTTTTAGGATGTTTGGCTAGTCTGCTAGATTGGACCTTTTATTTGTATAAGGGAGCATGTTCCTTAGTGATTTTCAGTGTGATTGTCCTGGGGAGGTTGTTCCCATGCACATGCCTTTGTGTTGTACTTGTTTTGCACGCTAAGCTTGCTTTGGTTTCTTTGTTTTATGGTCCGGTTGCTTGTTCAAGGGAGGCTGTTCCCCAGCACAAGCCTTTTGTTTTCTTATGTTCAATAAGATCTTCTTGCTTTAGTTTTCCAAGGGCATATGTTCTCCTTGGCTGTTGCTGCTATCTGTAATGTTCTGCTGGTTTCCAGCTTGTCTTGCTATTTTTTATTTATATACTTCTTACATTTTATCAAAAAAAAAAAGGCAAAGCCTTTGTTTTCTACATCCCTAAGAAAAGCATCAGTCTCAGCCATGCTTTGTTGATATTGATAGATATCTTTTCCAACGTACTTGGCATTGTGGTCGATTCTTTAGGCATGGACAGAGGCTCGGTCAATCTAATCATCCATGTTTCTCATCTTCTCCAAGAGTAACATGTTATTCCTATTCAGTTGATTGTTATTGTTGCAATCACTTGGTTATGGCACTCGAGTGGTCCATTCTTTTCTTCCAAATGTTTTGCCTTAGACTTTTCTTTGTCAAGCTTTTTTTCTAACAGGTTGATCTCAATTCTCTTATTATCCAAATCAGTTTTAGAGGCCCCGGTAGCTTTTCTTTTGGCTTTTACATCAGCCAGCTCACTTTTCAGGATCACATACTTCTTATATAGCCTTTCATACTACTCAATTTGGCTTTTTAACTCAGTTTGGGTCCTTGAAGACATATCAGCCCTTTTCTTGGTAATTGTTGAAATTGGTTTTCAAAGCCTCTAATTTAGTACTAATTTACATTCATTGTGATCTCAATTCTCCTCACACTTTCTCATCTTGGTTTCTAGTAGTCTTTTCTTCTTTTAGTTGCTTCTCTAAGAATATGATTTTCTTGTCATTTTCCTCAAGCTGTTGCTCTACAAACTTTCTTAATTTTTTTCAATGAGTTGCTCATCGAGGGATATCTTGAGGGCTTTACTAGAGTCTATCTCCATTTAGAGCTTTTCTAATTGTTCTCTCAACTCTTCCATATTGCTAATCCTCTTTCTTTTAATTGGTTCAACAGCTTGCGAAGTCTCAGATTCAAATCTACGAGATATAGAAATGGTGATTGGTGATAGATTTCTCCACTTTGGATACTTTTCACTAGTAATTGGATCTCTCGAATCATTTGATTTCTTTTTCACCAATACCAAAAGCTTTTAGTCTTGCCTGATGTTCTCTATAACTTCCAAAGCAAACTAGTCCTTAAATAACCTAGAGAAATAGGATAACTCGGTTGTCCTTGGCACATGTTGTATGCCCTCAAGTTTTTTTACTACCAAAGTGAACACGTAAATGACATATCCAGTGACTCAATTAAAGGCACCCATCATTTTTTCCCACAACTCATCAAGCAATAAGTTGCTCTCATCCATGGGGCTTTCCATTTCATTTCTCCTTATAGGATCCTTGCAAATTTACTTTTCAATTTACCTCTCTCAAGTACCTCCACTCATTTTATTTAACTATCTCCAATGTTGTTTTACTAAACCACCAGAAGTTATTAAATATTAGCTTCTTGGTTTCTATATGGCTAATCAGCCATATATACAACAGTTGTTCACAACATCTCATTGATCCCTTGCCAACCCTCCTACAATGGCTAAGCATTAAGATAGTTTCTATTAGTATTGTCGTAGTGGGATTCATCTGAGTATTTTTATATGCAACAAAAGTTGCAGCTGCCTCTAAACTAATTATTCCAGTGAGGTTTGGAAATAACACCAACCTGAAGATTCCTAAAGTATTCTACTTTTTTCTTCAACAAATCTAGACTTATTCTTTCTCCTTTTAAATACCTTTTTGATCATCTTCCACTTTAGACCACTAGCACTTTTCTCTAATATCTTATCGAGATCTGAAACTTTGATCAATTTTGCCAATTCAGGTAGCACTTTATTTTGCCTTTGGTAGAAGTAGACTTTGAATAGATTTCGAAAATTTGGTCAGTAAATCATATTTTTCCAAACTAGAACACATGTTTACATTTCCAAAAGTGAAGCACTTGTACTTAGGGTCCCAAAAATGTATCTAGGCTTTAATTGTTGAATTTTGCATGAACACCTTTATGATTTCCACTATCCTCCCATATTTCTTTAAAACCCCATCCTCGTGGATTTTTTCATATGTGAGATAAGCTTTTTCAAGTCATTTTTGGAGCAACTCACATTTCTGGTAGGTGGTAATTTACTATCATCCAGTCTCAGGCAATCTCTTTCTTATAACTGTAGGATTCAAAATTCAACTCGTATTCAACATAGGTCATCTCTCTAATGGTGGCTATTTTATCAGCTCTTGGTCCTATAATTCAAGATGTTTTTTAAGGTTAAGCATGTCTTAAAGCAACAGTGTTTATTTGTGAAACATACATCCTACAGGCAAGTTCTATGTCTTGTTATATGAGATATTGAGGTAGGCACTATCTAGTCTTAAAAGGACTCTTGTTGTCCTAGTGATTACCCTCGTAAAGGTAATATGGGGGGCTCAGTAGGTAATGGGATGGTACATTTACCAATCACTACCAATCAAAGCACTCAGCAAAAAGTCAGATGGTTTCATGAACATTAACCCTGGCTGAAAGTCATAGGGTAAATCACTACTCCCCCACCTAACCTGAAGTTTCCATGTGTGTGCATTCCAAAGTGATATATCACAAATAAACTAGTAATGCATAAAGACATTCATCCATATCCAACTTATATGCATGAGTAAGATAAAACATGTTAAAGCGTAAATAAGTAAAAAAAAAAAGAAGTAAGCCAAATGTGAAAATTAAATCACATAAACCATATAAAACATATAAAGCCTAGTCCAATACTATAAAAAATAGAAGGTCATCAGTGGAGTCGTCATTCTGTCACATGTATGTGTGCGGCGTTACAGCATCAGGATCAAAGAGTCACCATCTAGTTGTTTGGTTTAGGGTTACTAGGAGACCCGGATGATTGGTCTTATCTAAAATTCCAAGTTAAGGAACTGATTGTGGCTAGGGAAGGTATTAACACTCCTAACGCACCTTACTTGAGGTAAGTTGTATTGTGTGGTCTGGATATGGTTTAAAAATGTGATGGATTCCTAACCAGTAGTTTGTATATGGCTCAGAACATAGATTTATGTCCATGAATAAATCTGACATTTCAAATTTATTATAGGCTCGTAAACTCAGGTAAATTCTTATAGGAAGAATCCATGTAAGTGCCCTAACAGGGTTCACCTATCCTAGAAGACGAAAGTGTTTTCTATAACATGTATATTGTGATGAAAAATACTTTCAATTAAAATTGGTAAATAACCAAAATAATTCTAAGAATTTTCTAGTCAACTTATGGTACTTAAATATGAGCCTACTAGTAGGTCAAGCATTTATACCAGAATATTAAAAATTAATTTTTAGAAATTAAAATTTTTAGAATTATTAAAATATTAGTCAAATCCTTAAGGAATTTTACAATCTTATTGTAAATTGCAAAGAAAATATAAAACTGCCAAAATGGACTTAAGGGTGTATTTGCTAAACATGCTTAAAATAAGAATAAAAACACAACAAACTCTATCGAAAAACATCAGATTATTCCAGCACTAAAATCAAACAAAAAAAATACAAGATAAGCTCAAACAACATCAAAAAAGGTTTAAAAATTAAAAAAGCATGAATAGGCAAGCAACATTGACTCCACCATTGAACTTTTACATGATTATATCTTCTTCAAGCTTATTAGATCTTCTATATTATACTCTTAAACCTTCACACCAAGATCTTTTCACAATGTGTTTCTCCATGTTTTTCCTCTCTTTCCTTTCTTCATTTTCCAAGAGTTATTTATAATGTTTTCCTAGTGTTCTTGATGGATTCAAACATAGATTGATCAAAGCTTAACCCTCTAATAAAAAAGAGATGGTTTTGGACAAATTTAACAACTAAAACCTTTATCCTTCAATGATTTTAGGATGGTAGTTTTGTAACAAATTTGCCTAGGTAGTTTTTTTTTTTTTTTAGACAATGGCATGCCTCCATCACCTTCTAATTTCAGATGAAAGATTTATGACTCATGATAATAACCCTCTGGGAATTTTTAAGTGTGAACACATGAAAACATTGAGTGGTTTTGCAAAAATGAGTATCTTAGTCAAGGCCGACTGGGTTGACTAATTTTGAAGCTTCACTGGAGCAAATATGATGTAAACGTCATCAAAGACCACTGAACTTGATAGAGGAGAGGCATACCTTTCAATTGGATCCATTCTTGCTATATTTAGAGGTATATAGCTTCACATTTATTCGTTAAAGGTGTCAAGTCGATCAGTTGAGAATCTAAAAATGCAATAATGACTTATTAAGGACTAGATGTTGTTGAATAAAATGGGATGTAAACATCTGATGGGATTAGCTGATCTTTGTAGAGGGGGTGTTTCTCAGTTGAATAGTGGTGGATACAGCTTTAGAGGTGGTCGGAGACGCCATATTCATTTGCTTAAAGGTGCTTACTCGATCAACTAAAACTGCCAAATAAGAAGCTAAACAATGGCTGAATGACGCGTTGTCTAGGTTAAACCCTAGAAATTATGGTTTTAATTTGGGATTTGACAAATTTTATTTTAGTCCATGTTCTTTCAGTTGCTTTTAATTGCACTTATAATTGCCTCTTAAACTATTACTTTCATGCAATTTCATCCATATCGAACTCAATCATCAGCCCCAAAGTTTAGCTTCATTTTTATATTGGACCCTTAATTGACCATCAAACTTTTAATTCTTCAATTTGGCCCTCAATTTGGTCAATTTCAACACCTGCAATCAGACATCTCTTTCAGTTTGGTTCTTGGTTTTTGATTTCTTCAATCAAGTCTTTAATTACTCATCAAACTTTAATATTCTTATAATTAAGCCCCTGATTCATCCAATTAAAACTCCTAAAAAAAATTAAGACCCTGGACTTTAATTTATTTCAATTAACACCCAAATTAACTCCAAAACTGATTTTCCTTATAATCAAGTCCTCAATAAGATTAATTAAGCCTTCTAAAATTTTCATTGAGTCCTTACCTATTCAAATTTGTATTTTTTTATCCCAAATAAAAATATTTTCATCAATGAGGCCCTTTGTCAATCAAAATTGGGTTGCTAACTCTATTAATCTTATACATTTTGATCCTCCAGCTTTTTCACTTGTCATTTTGGTCCTTCATCACCAACTTGGTCAATCTTCAAGGCTTTCTTCATATATATCCTCATGTACTTTGGATTTTCTTTTCTATTTTTTCTTTTTTCTTTTCTTGATTTTTATAAGGTCAAAAGCGGGTAACAACAAACTTATTTGAGTAATCAATAAAGGATTCATCACCCTATATGAATTAGGAAAAAATATTTCTTCTATTCTCAAATAATATTGATTGTGAAATTCTTGGCCAAAATGGAATGAGTTTTCAGAAGAGTTTCAAAATCTTACTCAAATAATTAATGACTATAATGTTGAGAACTAAAACAATTTAACAAAGCAGATATATTTCAAGCTATAATGTTTAAATCAGAACATTCATGATGAAGGGATAATAATTACACCGAGAAACTAGTCATTAAAAGGTTAAATCAAGCCACTTATAACTTTTCTAATATTTAAGGGATCATGACAGGTTGCTAGACATTGCATTTGATCTTCAAATATAAATCAATCAATTATTAAATTGATAATAGATTAATTTTTTTAATTTATTTAATCTTATTTTATTTAGGATTATGATTTATATGTGGGTCAACTTATTAGGGAACCTAATTTGCCACACTCATAAGAACGATTGGTCAGAAATTAAAATGAGATGATTAATCAAGTGACTTGATTGTATATAAATTTTAGAAATTAAGAATTAAAATATAATTAATATATGGGTCTTACAATTCTAGACTTAGAAACAATCAAGTAAGGACTTGATTGAATAAATTTCTAAAATTAGACTAAAATAATATATGTGATATTATTTAATGGGCAAATTGATATTTTTTTCCATTTATAGGGTTTTTAGGTTTCTTTATAAATAGAATATTATGTCTCTTATATCCTATGAAAGGGAAAAGAAGAGTGAGAAAAGTACAGTACGTAAACACCTAAAACACAAAAGAAAAAAGTAACACTTTAAGGTATAGCAATCATTCTCTTCTAAAAGGGTCTAGGAGATTTTTCACTGCTAGTTCGTGTGGATTACTGTTAAAGGTCAGACACTTGAACGACTTGTCATTTGTGACAACACATCATTGAATCAAATATTCAAAGCTGAAAAGAAAATCTGATCTTCAGACAATTTTCACATAAATCTTAAACAACTTTAGATTTATCAAACAAAATACTTAGAACTGTAAAGCCATTTGATTAGTTGGCATAATTGATGGGATTTTAGTGGGAGATGAGTTGTAATTGGTGAGTGGAGGATGAGTTGTTAGGCATATATTCCTCCTAAATTTATGACCATTATACCCTCACTCTTGCCTATAAATAGGCAATGCATTCAAGCCTATAAACACACCACAAGAGAGAAACTTGAGAGCAAGTAGAGAGAAAGAAGAGAGAGTGAAGAGAGAGTAATCCTACAAAGTTGTGAGGTATTTGTGAGAGAGTAAGTGAGGTGTTTTCTCTTAGTAATAGAGAGATTTTAGTTATTCTCCTATTATTTGAGAGAGGTTGTAATTCCCACATTACTTAGTAAAATCCTTCTACACTTGCCCGTGGACGTAGCCAAATTGGGTGAACCACGTAAATTCTTGTGTGTCTCATTTCTCATTTTATCATATCCATTGCCTTTTATCTTGTCGGGTTTGCATGCCAGTATCCTAACAGTGGTATCAGAGCCTTCTGGTTGGCGTTGTTAATACATAAAAGTTATTCGTGTATACGGTTACTATTCACCTATACGGCACTATTCATCCATACGGTACTGTTCACATACGTTAATGTTGGCGTATATAGAAAGTCAGTGCGGTGATTAAATACAGTCTAGGAAGTTCTATCTAAAGAGATTGGGTTTTAAGCGGGACCGTTTGTGACCCCTCCAATCTTTCCTGGGAACTTACTTAGTGAAGTATTATTCACACGATACTATTTCTATATACATTACAGATCTGTGAAACGGTGATAGCTACATAGATCACGGTGAATAAAATGGCAGCAAAGTACGAGATTGAGAGATTCAATGGGAGCAATTTCTCACTGTGGAAAATGAGAATCAAGGCAATCTTATGGAAAGACAATTGCTTGGCAGCAATTGGGGATCGGCCCGTGGAGATCACTGATAATGCAAAATGGAATGAGATGGATGGCAATGCTATTGCTAACATACATTTAGCATTAGCTGATGAAGTATTATCAAGTGTGGCGGAGAAGAAAATAGCTAAGGAGATATGGGAGACTCTAACAAAGCTATATGAGTCCAAGTCTTTGCACAATAAGATTTTCTTAAAGCGGAGACTTTATACCCTTCGAATGGCGTAAAACCACGGCGGTGGACCACCACATCAACACAATAAGGACTCTATTTTCACAACTCACTACGTTGGGTCAACAAATAGAGGAAAGTGAACATGCAGAGCTTCTACTTCAAAGTCTCCCAGATTCGTATGATCAGCTCATTATCAACTTGACCAATAATATCCTAACAGACTATTTAGTCTTTGATGATGTTGCAGCCGCTATCTTGGAAGAAGAAAATAGGCGCAAAAATAAAGGAGACAGAAATAGTTCAAACCAAGCAGAGGCATTATTGGTGTCAAGAGGGAGATCAACAGAGCGTGGCTCCAGTGGGAGTCAAAGGCAAGGGAGGTCCAAATCAAGGAGTAAGAAGACTGTGAAATGCTACAACTGTGGCAGAAAAGGGCACTTAAAAAAGGATTGTTGGTTTAAAAAGGGTATAGAGAATACTGCAGAGTCATCAAAACCTCAAGGATGTGTTGCGAGCACCTCAGAAGATGGGGAGGTTTTATATAGTGAAGCAGCGACAATCTCTACAGATAGAGAAGAGCTTACTGAGGTCTGGCTAATAGATTCAGGAGCAACATGGCATATGACTCCTAATCGAGATTGGTTCCATACATATGAACCCATCTCAGGAGGCAAAGTGTTCATGGGTGATAATCATGCTTTAGAGATTGCCGGCATTGGCACCATCAAATTGAAGATGTATGATGGCTTAATTCGTACTATTGCAGGAGTGCGTCATGTGAAAAACTTAAAGAAAAATCTTTTGTCCGTGGGACAATTTGATAGTCTTGGCTGTAAGATCCGAACAAACAATGGAATAATGAAAATTGTCAAAGGAGCGCTGGTAGTTTTAAAGGCAAGAAAAACAGTTGCAAACATGTTTGTATTAATGGGAGAAACACATCATGGGGCAGCAGCGTCAATCACATCAGCTAGTCCTGCAGAAGAGAAGACGATGATGTGGCATCAAAAACTAGGCCACATGTCAGAGAAAGGTTTGAAAGTTCTCTCTGATCAGAAGTTACTCCTTGGGCTTACAAAGGTTACTTTACCCTTTTGTGAGCATTGTGTTACAAGTAAACAACACAGGTTGAAGTTTGGCACATCAACAACTAAGAGCAAATGCATCTTAGACCTGATTCACTCTGATGTTTGGCAAGCACCGGTTATATCCTTGGGAGGAGCAGGATACTTTGTATCATTCATAGATGACTTCTCCAGGAGATGTTGGGTGTATCCAATTAGAAGGAAGGCAGATGTGCTCGTAGTCTTTAAAACTTTCAAAGCGCGGGTGGAACTTGAATCTGAAAAGAAGATCAAGTGTTTGAGGACTGACAATGGAGGAGAATATACCAGTAATGAATTTGATAACTTCTGTCAACATGAAGGTATCAAAACGCAATTCACAATGGCATACACTCCACAGCAAAATGGAGTGGCAGAGCGGATGAACAGAACTCTATTAGAAAGAACGAGAGCAATGTTGAAGGCTGCAGGTCTAGGAAAGTCATTACAGGCGGCGATCAATACCGCCTGTTATGTGATAAATCGATCTCCATCAACTGCAATTGAGCTGAAGACGCCGATGGAGATGTGGACTGGAAAGCCAGCTGATTATTCTCAATTGCATATATTTGGAAGTCCTGTGTACGTGATGTACAATACTCAAGAAGTCAGTAAGCTGGATTCAAAATCCAGAAAATATGTATTCTTGGGATATGCTGATGGAGTGAAGGGGTATCGCTTGTGGGATCCCACTACCCACAAGGTAGTCATCAGCAGAGATGTCATATTTGCAGAAGGTAAAATGCAAATGGAAGAACATAATAGCATTCTGAAGGAGACTACAGCAGTCCAGATGGAAAATACTCAGAATCATACTTCTTCTGAAGCTGCACCAGAACTTGAAGAACAAGAACAAACAGAGTCTGACACTCCTGAAGTTCGACGGTCAACTCGTGAAAAAAGACCACCGGCTTGGCACTCAGAATATGTTATTGAGAGCAATATTGCATATTGTCTTCTAACAGAGGATGGAGAGCCATCAACTTTCCATGAGGCTATCAAAAGCACAGATGTATCTATGTGGATGACAGCAATGCAAGAGGAGATTGAAGCTCTACACAAGAATAACACTTGGGATCTTGTTCCGCTACCACAAGGAAGGAAGGCCATTGGCAACAAATGGGTTTACAAGATAAAGCATGATGGCAATGATCAAGTGGAGCGGTATCGTGCAAGATTGGTGGTGAAAGGATATGCTCAGAAAGAAGGAATAGACTTCAATGAGATATTTTCTCCAGTGGTACGACTTACTACAATCAGAGTAGTCTTGGCAATGTGTGCTATATTTGATCTTCACTTAGAGTAGTTAGATGTGAAAACTGCATTTCTTCATGGAGAACTTGAAGAAGAAATTTATATGCTCCAACCAGAAGGTTTTGCTGAAACATGCAAGGAGAACTTGGTTTGCAAGTTGAACAAATCTCTATACGGTCTCAAACAGG
This sequence comes from Populus deltoides, assembly GCA_015852605.2. Taxonomy (NCBI): domain Eukaryota; kingdom Viridiplantae; phylum Streptophyta; class Magnoliopsida; order Malpighiales; family Salicaceae; genus Populus; species Populus deltoides. Next base: position 6,936,864 of record CM027581.2, read on the forward strand.
CGCCGAGGTGTTGGTACAAGAGATTTGATTCCTTCATAATTAGCCTTGGGTACAACAGACTCAGTTCAGACCATTGTATGTATTACAAGAGGTTTGAAGAAGATGATGTTTTCATCATTTTGTTGTTGTACGTGGATGACATGTTGGTAATAGGCCCCAACAAAGATCGAGTCCAAGAATTGAAGGCACAGTTGGCTAGGGAGTTTGATATGAAGGACTTGGGACCAGCAAACAAGATTCTAGGGATGCAAATTCACCGAGACAGAAGTAAGAGGAAGATTTGGCTTTCTCAGAAAAATTATTTGAAGAAGATCTTGCGACGCTTCAACATGCAAGATTGTAAGCCAATTTCCACCTCACTTCCTGTTAACTTCAAATTATCCTCAAGTATGTCTCCTAGCAATGAAGCAGAGAGGATGGAGATGTCTCGAGTACCGTATGCATCAGCAGTGGGAAGTTTAATGTTTGCCATGATATGTACAAGACCAGACATTGCACAAGCAGTGGGAGCAGCTAGTCGATACATGGCAAATCCTGGTAGAGAGCATTGGAATACTATTAAGAGGATCTTGAAATACATCAAGGGTACCTCAGATGCTGCATTATGTTATGGAGGATCAGAATCTACTATCAGAGGTTATGTTGATTCAGATTTTGCTGGTGACCTTGAGAAAAGAAAATCTACTACAGGCTATGTGTTCATAATTGCAGGAGGAGCTGTGAGCTGGGTCTCTAAACTTCAGACTGTTGTAGCGTTATCCACAACAGAAGCTGAGTACATGGCAGCTACACAAGCTTGTAAAGAAGCAATATGGATGAAGAAACTTATGGAGGAGCTCGGGCACAAACAAGAGAAGATTCCTTTGTATTGTGATAGTCAGAGTGCCTTGCATATCGCAAGGAATCCAGCGTTTCATTCAAGAACAAAACACATAGATGTTCAGTATCACTTTGTTCGTGAAGTGGTGGAAGCTGGAAGTTTGGATTTTCAGAAGGTTCACACAAAGGAAAACCCAGCAGATGCTTTGACCAAACCAGTCAACACTGATAAGTATATATGGTGCAGATCTTCTTATGGCCTAGCAGAAACGTAAGCAGCATGAAGATGGCAAGTATAGAAAGGATAGAAGAATCATAAATGATCAAGTGTGAAGACTTGATTAAATCATCAAAGTCTTCAAGTGGGAGAATGTAAAGCCATTTGATTAGTTGGCATAATTGATGGGATTTTAGTGGGAGATGAGTTGTAATTGGTGAGTGGAGGATGAGTTGTTAGGCATATATTCCTCCTAAATTTATGACCATTATACCCTCACTCTTTCCTATAAATAGGCAATGCATTCAAGCCTATAAACACACCACAAGAGAGAAACTTGAGAGCAAGTAGAGAGAAAGAAGAGAGAGTGAAGAGAGAGTAATCCTACAAAGTTGTGAGGTATTTGTGAGAGAGTAAGTAAGGTGTTTTCTCTTAGTAATAGAGAGATTTTAGTTGTTTTTCTATTATTTGAGAGAGGTTGTAATTCCCACATTACTTAGTAAAATCCTTCTATACTTGCCCGTGGACGTAGCCAAATTGGGTGAACCACGTAAATTCTTGTGTGTCTCATTTCTCATTTTATCATATCCATTGCCTTTTATCTTGTCGGGTTTGCATGCCAGTATCCTAACAAGAACTCCTAAAAAATATTTATATTTATCATTTTCACTACTTGTATATCCCAACTAAAACCCCAAGTGAAAATGCTAAAACAGCCATAAGCAAAATCCCCTTGTTTTTCTTCATCATCCTCGAAGCCTTTTCTAATGTTGTAGCCTCATCCTCCTGTCCCCAACATTTCCTTGGAACAAGTCTGTAACCATCCCTGCTGTTACTACTACTTTCCTTCTCTTCTAATAATTCATTATTGTTTTTTTGGTCACCGATAGTGTTAGGCTGGTTTAGAGCAGGCTCTTCGGACGTTTCTTCTTGCTTTGGAACAGTTACATACAGAATCTCACCATCAAATTTTCCAGTGATATTATCAGTATCTGAATTCTGTGGAAGCTTGAACGTTTGCTCGAAATATATACATTTGCTGTTGTTCACCAGCCTCTCTCCGCTCACCGTTAACTTCCCAGGGTCAATATCTACTTGAAGCTTCACTTCCTCCTTTCTGAAATCTACAAATACAAATTAAAGACATATGATCTGCATGCTCAGAATCGCGAATATATATATTTATATAATCAGTGAAATCGTTTTTAATATATTACTTTTGATATATAATCAGTGAAAACGTTTTTAAAGTGGTGGTTTAGTGTTTCGAGAGAGAAAAAAAAGGCATTTATGTGATACAATTTGATTAATTTTGTAATAAAAATTATTAAAATAACCTCATATAATTTGATTATATATCTGTAATAACACTGTATTTTAACTTTTTTATATTTTAGACTAAATCTTCCATTTGTTCTTAGAAATCTAATTTCTTCCAATTATTCTTGAGTATACCGCCAGTCTTCAAGCTATCCATTTGTCATGTTTTTCTATCAAAATTAACATCAATGCTCTCATGTGAAAAACTCAAATCCCACTTAATTTATTGAATAAATAAATAAATAAATAATCAAATTTTTATACAACATGCACGACAATTCAATTTCTTTTGATAAATTAGGTTGGTGCTCACGTTTGATCTTATATATATGATGGATAAGAGTATCTACTAGATAGATTGAAAAATGATACAAATATTCAAGATTTGATTTAAAATATAAAAATAAGTTTGAGCTAAATCCTCCAATTTATTATTTGATCTTTTCTTGGAGTCATGAGTGGTCTGCAAAATCAGATTAGGATCACGCATTACGTAAAGGCATGCATGAACATAATCATAGATTAAGCCTTGCTTTAAAATAGAAGAAGAAATTATTAAATTATGATGATGATCAAACGAATGAACAGTCTTCATGAATTATTATAATTATAAGAGTTTATACCAGGAAGATCAACGAGAAGATAGTGGCTATTCGAGTCCTCCGTCCAAGCCGAAGAAGGAACGTACTCTTCAACAAGGTGGTGACGCGAGCGTGTTCTCTCTGCAATCCCTCCCGATCTCACTCCTCCAATATTTGCCATTGCATGAAAAGATCAGGCTAGCTAATGGACGGAAGTAGTGTTGGCTGGCTAGCTAGCTTGATAATTTATAAACGCAGGACTGCTGTATATATAATAAACTCGGCCTCTTCCTTGTGTCTACGCAAAAACGTTGTGAATCTAAGTTTATTATTTTGTGTTCATCCTCATTCACAGCTTTCCTTGTGGGATTGTTCATCTGTTATTCCAAGCTTTTCCTGTTGGGGAGTTCAAGTTCAGGCGGCGGTTCTGAATCTGTAGAGTTTCTTAGACGGAAAAGGATTATTCTTTGCTTTTTCTTGTGTCCAAAACCCTTTTCTTTCCCATGGAATACGTGTACATTAATGCACTCAGGCTATTATTTTATACTCATGCTTGTGTGATTTTAACCATGCAGAATTAATTCTTTGAAGTTGGAGAATCGAGATATATTTGGACCGTTTTTTCTCTCTTTTCTTTTTTTTTTTTTTTTGTTGAGAAGTGATATGATAATGCTTTCATTTTTATTTTATTTCTTGCATAAATAAACAACTGATCTATGTGGTGAAACCGAAAGGACAATAAGTAAAGGTGTTGGGAAACTTGTTCTGTTAGCAACAGAGACTGTAAATTTCTACTCCATTTGAAAATTTGTTTTAATTAACTACATATTTTAATTTATGTGATGCTTAATTAATTAATTTTTATTCTGATTAATTGTTAAGGTTGTATTAATTTGTGTTTGTTTGGTCATGTTTGTCTTTCTTAAATAAACTATTGTATTTGTATGCAACCGAAACACACTACTAAAAATAAAAGTCAATAGCATCGGAAATTAGCAACAGAATATTTCAGATGTTAATTTAGCAACAAATTAGTAACAAATTACATATATATTAATTTTTTAATATTAGCAACATATTTAACAATAGAAAATTAATTGCTAAAAAATAAATTAATATATTAAAAATCAGCAACGAATTATCTGTTGCTAATACGGTGGCACACGATTTACAGTCAAAAAGTTATTGTGCTGATAAAGAGAGAACAAAATTTGACCTTTATATATATATATATATATATATATATATAACAACGTGTCAAAAATTATTTGGTATAGGTATATAAACAAAAAAAAAAAAAAACCTACATGGGAGGAGATAATTACTCCAACTCAAAATTAGACAACTTTCATTCTCCAAATAAAAAACCCTAACCCCATCGATTTGTCCCTTTCTTTTTTTTCCAGAAACTCATCCCATCTTCTATCACTTTCTCTTAAAATATTCTCCATGAACATGTAATTCCAAAACATCCTTTTTCAATAACCCCACTTTTGCTTTCTTTAACTTCTTTTGTGCTGTGCTCCCAAGAATCCACTTGCAAAGAACTGTGTTGTGCTCCCAAGAATCCAAAGAATAAATTTCATCTTGCAAGAATATGGTACAACAAATTAAGACATGTATAATTAGAAATTCATATTTGAGAGATTTTATTTGTAATTTAGAGATAATATATTTTATTTTATTTTATTAACTAATTTTATTGATGAGAATAATAATTTTGTTCGATTTTTTGCAAATTATTTGTTAAATATGACTGTCATCACATGCTAATATTTTTAATTATTAATGTCATGTATTTCATTTTAATTTATGTGATGCTTAATTAATTAATTTTTATTCTGATTAATTGTTAGTTGTGTTAATTTATGTTTGTTTGGTCATGTTTGTCTTTCTTAAATAAACTATTGTATTTGTATGCAACCGAAACACACTACTAAAAAAAAAGGTCAATTGCATCGAAAATTAACAACGGAATATTTCAAATGTAAATTTAGCAACAAATTACATATATACTAATTTTTTAATATTAGCAACGAATTTAGCAATAGAAAATCGATTGCTAAAAATTAAATTAATATATTAAAAATCAGCAACGAATTATCCGTTGCTAATACAGTGGCACACGATTTACAGTAAAAAAGTTATTGTGCTGATAAAGAGAATAACAAAATTTGACTATATTATATATATATATATATATATATATATATATATATATATATAATAACGTGTCAAAAATGAATTGGTATAGGTATATAAACAAACAAACAAAAACCCTACATGGAAGGAGACAATTACTCCAACTCAAAATCAGACAACTTTCATTCTCCAAATAAAAAACCTTAACCCCATCGATGTGTCCCTTTCTTTCTTTTTCAGAAACTCATCCCATCTTCTGTCACTTTCTCTTAAATTATTCTTCATGAACATGTAATTCCAAAATATTTTTTTTCAATAACCCCACTTTTGCTTTCTTTAACTTCTTTTGTGCTGTGCTCCCAAGAATCCACTTGCAAAGAACAAATTTAATCTTGCTAGAATGCGGTATAATAAATTAAGACAGGTATAATTAGAAACTCATATTTGAAAGATTTTATTTGTAATTTAGAGATAATATATTTTATTTTATTAACTAATTTTATTGATGAGAATAATAATTTTATTCAATATTTTGTAAATTATTTGTTAAATATGGCTGTCATCACATGCTAATATTTTTAATTATTAATGTAATGTATTTCATTTTAAATTTATTAACTGGATGAGGTATGAAAAAAAATATATGAAGAGAGGAGGGTTGAGCTTTATGCTGAACAGAGCATGAAGAATGTTGCGGAAAGTAAAGGAAATAGGAATTCAATTGTGCAGTTACATGCAATAAAGATAAATGTAGGTTTGCAGACATTGTTAAAATCGTTGGCTGCCAACCCATTATGGTAAAGTAGGGATTGATGATCATAAATATTTGTATTTCTTCCAACACAAAAAGATTCAAATGATCAAGAAATTCAAAGAAACTTTTGCATTTATGATTCCTTTATTTTAGTAGACATTTGAGTGATTTTTGTCCTTTCTAGTGTTAAATTTCTAGATCTGCATTTGGTACTTCCAATAGAGTTAACATATTTTTAACTGATTTTTGATGAAATTTTCAGTTTATTTTTTAGTATATAGAATAACTCATTATATGACACCTAAAATGACCAAATATTTATTTTCCTGTTTAAGTATAGGCTTAAAAACTTCATTTCAAGAAAAGAAAAGGATTATATAACATATTTTTTAACACTATTATTCTTACTTTTTTTTTTTAATTTTAGATTATTGAACCCATTATCACATCACGTTACTTATTTGTATTTGAAGTTGTCAAGTTTTTGGGTTGTGCATATTGCTCCTTCAGGTTTGTTAATACAACTTAAAACTTTTTATTAATTTTTAAATTATAAAAGATCTAGATATATTTAATGATAATAATAATAACCCTTTTCTATTTTTGCTTCTGCTTAAAGTCAATTACATTAATTCTCTCATTGATTTTTATTATCTTTTTTTTTTAATTACATTTGTTTATGTTATATTTTATATGTAACACCATTATTATTAAATTTAGTCATTTCAATTACAAATATATATTTTTAATTCTGAAATTTTTGTTCCATTGATTTGTAATACGTATACCACTACTAGAATCACAATCTCATTAAAAAAAATTAATTAATATATAAAAAAGGGGGAAAAATGATCCCAGATGTACTAACTCTACACTACCACAAATCCACACCATAATCACAACTTCCCTTAGTTGTTTGCTGTCTTCTTGTATTCGTGTGTGAGGCTAGCCTCCGCCAGGGAGTCATCGAAGCCTGTGCTCCCTCCTTTTGACTGGAGCGAGCACTGACTTCCCACCCAGAGTCATATTCATTCCATCTTATGATGGTCAGTATTTATGAAGATTAGTATTGTTTTGGTTTGTTTTCATTCTCATCCCAATTATTATTTTTATGATAGAATATATTTATTAAATTGTAATTTATCTATTTTGATGTAAGTTTAACGAGATTTAGAAATTTATTATGAAATTTATTTTTATTTGCGTTATTATTTTTTATAAAATAATTTCTAGTATTAATTTATATTCTTTATATATTTATCTATAATTTTTTAAATATCTACAAATAATTAAAAAAGATTCAATAGATGGAAAAAAATAATTTAAAAAATTCGGACAAATCAGCAACAAAGTTTCCATTGCTGATATGCAACGGATCAGCAATGCAATATCCGTTGCTGATCAGCAATGGAATATCCGTTGCTGATTTATATAATCAGCAACCGAATTTCAATAACGGATAAGCTGTTACTAAATAATCAGCAATGGATAATCCGTTGCTAAAAAATTAGCATCTATTATTTGCATCTGAAATTATCTGTTGTTTATTCCGTTGCTGAGTTTTATCAGCAACAGATTTTAATATTATCTGCAATGGATTAGTTAGTTGTTAATAGGCTTTTTTTTTTTTTTTGTAGTGACATATTGTTTACCATTGTGTTGGTATAATTAATTTTTATATTCAAACTAGTTCTCGAAGGAAGTTAATTTTTTCTTAAGAAATTTTGATCTTTTTGGCATTAACTAAAGTGTGATGGAATTTTGAATGTTTGATTAGTTTATTGACCTGGATTTTGCTTCCGTGAAATAACAGTTGCTGCTTTTTTATTTTCTTTTATGATATAGCTGGAATAAATTGCAATATTATGTTTTGTAAGGATTGAATTAGAGAATTATATAATTGATTAAGTTTTCATTTTTTTTTAAAATAAGTACTAAATAATAATCTTGTTTATAACAATGCATAATTTGCATTTTTGAAAGGAACGCCTAATGCTTTCAGATTCCCCGAGATGAGGGCTCTTGACAATATCCAATGTTTTCATGGATTTTTGAAGGGTTCTTTTGTTTTCTTTCGGCCAAAGATTTTTGATGAACTGCATGGATTTTGTTAGATAAGGTCTCAACTCTATCCTCAACAACTTGCTACTGTTCCATCTTCCAAAATGATAACGCTGTTTTGTACAGTGCTCTTTGCTGTGAGAAGCTGCACCAGAAGCCACAGCCGAGCTAATTGTAAGAAGCTTGCTTCGTATTTACAGGACCATCGATAATCACCACAGGACTATTCAGCCAGTGAACCAGCAGAACAGAAAATTCAAATTCACTCATAAAAACTGTAAGCATGACATGAAAAGGATGTTCTCTCTCAAACCTTAAAAAAAAAGTTATGAAAGATGTTGGGGAAACATTATCAAATTGTTAAAGAATATTACACCTTCTCCAACTTGGTCAAAAACTAAAGTAAAAAAGAAAAAGAAATTCTTTCATAAAAAAATAAAGAATACCGACCCAGTTCCCTATCTGGAAAAAAAAATCAGACTGATACAATTTAAGTGCTGCTATCTGAACATGCTATAAGCTCTTGGTACTTCTCCGGCCAACTAAGCTTTACTTGATTCCAAGATCCATCGGGCCAAAAGCTACCAGGTAATAGTGTGAAAGTTACAGCTAGTTTGCATCACAAGTGCCTCATAGAAACCAATGGGTGCAAACTGATGACTCCAATTCAGGAGTCTAGAAATTACACTTCAGGAATTTATGCTCTTTCTTGCTGGTCTTCTGAACACAATACATCGAGTAGTGATCATGTTATGAACTCAGCAGTTAGTTGTTTGTTCGAGTTTTTGTTTTACTTATTAGTAGAAATCAACAAGAGAAACTAACCTTATCAGTTGATGATTCCTGAGCTCTCTATTTTTTGTCTTAATGGACCCTCAAGTTTAAGCAGCTTGGTGAACTGCAAATAAATCAACAACTTCAACAGATTTTTCGACCATTATTGTTCTGGTTCTTATGAAAGGCGAAAAGAGTTTGATTCTTTGCACAAGCTTCGACGTATTTTGTTAGAGAATAATATAAATCATATCTTAGGACCTCATCTAATAGATTAAGCTTTTGGGTTGAGATGGTTCTTTGACATGGTATCAGAACCTTGATGACCAAGCGATCACAAGTTCGAATCTCACCATTCCCATTTATTTGATAAAAATTAAGCACAAGGTAAAGTGGGCATGTACAAGTTTCAAGCCCAAAGGGCTTTCACTTGAAGGGATGTATTAGAGAATAATATAAATCATATCCTGGAACTTCACCTAATAACTTAAGCTTTTGGGTTGAAATGGTTGTTTGACCTATTTCACCCTAAACTCAAGGGCTGACTTCTGAGTTCTTAGGCAAGAGATGGAGAGGAGGTGCAAGAATATGGATGTGAAATCACATGAATATATTTAACGATGGAAACATACCTGAGATGTCTTTAATTCCAGTTCATCCCATTCCAAAGATGGGTTGCTTCCTTTTACTATCCCCGTCCCCGCATAGATCAATGCACCAAGACCCTAGAATCCAAAAATGGTCAGCACCAAGATTTTTTCATGGCATGACAACAGATGAGATGGATAGTAGCAAAGATATTCACACAATTATGAGACTCTTTTCTTCTATTTCCAGGGAAGCTAATAATGAGACTCATTCAAATTGCAGCCAGTGAGGAACTTAGCTCACCTTTTCTACCAATGCTGATCTAATGCCAACAGCAAACTCACTTTCTCCTCCTCCAAACCAACCAACAGGCCCAGCATACATCCCTCGATCAAATACTTCTGGACAACATATTTTGAATGAGTACCAGAACTCACAGGTCTTTTAATGAGTACCAAACAAACCTTAATTACGCAGAGTCAGTTATACACCACCCAGAATTGATTAGTTACAGCATGTGTAGCCAAGTAAATAGTGAGATTTCTTGTGATGAGAAGAACAGTTAATGGATAATTCAGAATGACGAATTGCGAAAGTTCCGAGTTCTTTTTATTAAAATAAGAGAATGCAAAAGCAATTCAATCCAAATACAACAATAGGAATGACACATGCAAATACCAGTTTCTGCGATTAAAAGTCGAGCCTCTTCTGTTGGAAATCCACAAACTGCTGGGGTAGGGTGAAGAGAAGACAGGATTTTAAACTGGAAAACAAATAGAAAATGGATTTATGATATATCCAAATAATGAGGATAAGGAATACAGGCAATCAATCTGGAACCATGAATATCTTCAGAATTGTTTCTAAGAAGCAAACTTCATATTCATGAAAAAATCAAGTCCAGAAACCAAGCATCAAACAAATATATTTGCTTGTCCAAGACAGAGATAGATAGAACTGTGTTAGTTGCACCTCATCATCTTCGCTTCTTAACTCGCCTGCCAATCGTGCATACAAGTGTTGAACTCTATGGAATTTTCTTATAGCTTTGTTTGGTTCAACAACTATCCTGTCACATACAGCCTGCAACAGAATAGGGTAAGAGTCGTAGGATTTTCTTTTAATTTCGTTTTGAAAGGAATTTCAAGAATTGTAAAGAAGACCTGCTCTAAGTACCAAGTTGGAAATGAAAAGGGCACAGCAGCACTTCTTCACAATGCACTCTCTATAAGAGAGGTAGTCAGTTGGACTACATTAACTCTCCTTCAATACTATAATTTAACACTTCTTATTTTTATTCGATAGAGCAAGAGAATGTAAAAGTCAAATAACAACGATTTCATTCACTTCCTCTCTCATACTTTTCAAAATTAATTTCCTCCTGGGCCTTTTCCCTGTGGGAGCTTTCTCCCCATTTCGGAAGTCCAACATATCCAGACTGGTATCAGTGAAGAACATACTAACTTTCTGATGCATCTCATTTACATCAGTAGGTGTGAGCCACTGATAATCAGAGCAGCCTTGATCAACTACAATAATCAGCACAAAATCTCACTACATTGCTTCTGTCCATACCTGGTAAAGTTCTGACTACTTGAAAATTACAAGGCATAGCTGAAACATTTGCAATTTTATCTCACTTATACGAGGGACTTTCACTTGCACTTAATGATCAATACAAGGGAAACATTTATCAAATAGTTCCTTGGTGGCAACCCTCAAGGACTAGGGAAAGAAGACTCGATAAGCTTGACATTAACATTAGAAACATATTCTCATTATGGGAGGTGGCAATACTAAATCTTTGTTTCCACCAAATGAGCTCCAAAAACACAAGGAAAGATGCAAGAGAGGATTGAGTTATAGATTTATGTCCTGCAATCTTCCAGTGTCATAAACATAAAATGTTAGTGATAAGAGACCGAGAAAGCAAACTCACCTCTAATTTTTTTCTTATGTTATCTCGTACTATCTTAAACTCGAGGTGGTCCTTGGGACTGCAAAATGAATGGTAAAAATTGCATCAGAACCTACAGATTGCCTCAGTGCCATAATATTATACAAAATAATGATAGATCAATTTTATTAACAGCCTGGCCAATAAAATTACCTGGAAAGTAAATCAAGTTGTATTTGAAGATCTAAAGCCATGGATCCACCTCTAGCACGGGTTCCAGCCATAGCCTCACTACTTATTCCCAGGCAATTTCTGTGAAATAGTTGCTCTGGCTATTCATACAGTTTGTACAAGTCAAGACTAGAAGAGAGCCACTTTATCTTAGAATTGTTCATGGAAAGTTAATAACTTAAAAGAATGATGAAGAAATCTGAACAGTTAGAGTAGAGGACTCAAAAGGCATAACTATAACTTCAAAATCAAGAAAGATTTTGAAAAGTGTGGTTTCCAGAGGGAAAACAGAGGGCCTAATAAAGGCCAACCATACATGTAGATTCTGTAAAGAGAATGCATAAACAACTGAGTAACCTATTTACTATATCAAGATTCATGATCAAACTTGCCGTGTTCCCAATAAATGCAGGGGCATTGGGCGGCTGAAGACAAAATTGATAAGCATTTTCCCCTTCAACCTGTGAGTACATTCCAAGCATTGTAGTTACTAATTAGAATGCATTATAGAGTGATGATTCAATTAATATACAGAATAGTATAAGGATAAAGAGCACCTGCAGGCAAGCCAACCATGCTATAGGATCGATGTCATTACCAATTACAAATTTGCTACTACGTGCGAGTACAACCTGATTTTCAAGTCAAAATTCATTGATCAAGGAACAAGCTAGGATTATATACGGTTAAAGGGAGAATTATACATTTGATTGATGATTTGCAATATATATATATATGGAGTAGGCTCGTTCAAGTACCTTAGTAAGTGGTGAGCTGCTTCGATTGATTATTTGCAAAGCTCTCTCAACAGCAAGATCCCAGTACATCTTGCAGGGAACGTGACTATTGCTTAAAATGAATGATCTAGTTACTTCTTTACTTAACTTTACCACATTTGAAGAGATCTGCATTGTTTCAGACAGGATAATTACTTGATATTGTGTAGTTGAAGAAAGAAGAAATTAAGCATGCAAATGTATGGTAATGGGACGCAGCAGAGACCTGAGTCATGGTAGCTTCAACTGCATCCACAGCCCGTTCCCATGTCCATGAAAATGCATTATCCCATGCAATAGTTGTGGCAAGCATGGAACACCCATCTAGCTCGTCCAACTCAACCTGTCATTTTCAGTACCTAGCACCAAGTCTTATAACTACTGACAAGAAGGGGGGAAAGGACTCCAGGCACAGAGATAGATAGATATAATGGAAGAAAACAATTGCTAGCTCTACCTGAGGGATAACGAAGTAAAATGAGCCAAAAGGTTCCCATTCAGATGATAAGTTAGCCCTTGCATCAAAGCGGATAGCTCCATAAGCACGAATCAGTGGACAATTGGCAGAGAGGAACCTCCATTTTTAAGAAAACAAGCTAATTAGCAGAGATATATAGCGGTAGTTCACATATGATTTAGCATTACATTCATGCATACATACCTCTTTATGGACTTCCAGTCATTGTAACAAAATGGATGGACATTGCTGAAAAGGACAGCAGAGCCCACACCAGCCACACTGACCAGATTATTGGACTTCTGATAACCATTTCCGTTGGTTACCTCCATGAAATCTTTGCTTTGTCTTCGACCAGAGAAGAAACAACGTGGATGAATCTGGTGCTGAGAGTGTAGCCAATCAATTGCTTCAATTTGCTGTTGGATTGGCACCTTTTTTTCAATCACATCGTAGGATATTAGCTTTAGGAAGAAAAATCCCATTTACCTCCTTCCAAATTTGAACCCGAAACAATAATATGATATAAACCGAATTAATTACCACATACATATGCCTCAATAGTCTTTCTTGCACGTACTATTTGTTTGCAATATAAACATTCGCCCCATTAACTCGATATTTAAGTTGCTACTGAATGTAAGACTTGTGATACATGAAAACTCATAAGAAATTCTAAGCTTTTTTGTTCTCATAAGAAAATGATGTTATCTCTGCGGAATGGCTGATACATGAAAACTCTAGCATATCTTATCCCTTTAGAAAAAAAGATAAGAAAACGTGTGAGCTTTTAAATTTTATAATTTCTCATTATATTTTTGTCATAAAACTTATCGATCTTATACTTGATCATAAAACGCTAAGATGCATGCTTTCGCTGGAAAAAAGATCATTCATTTTCAATCAGACTGTACAAGGGAGCATGATGACTTTTTAGATACCATTCCCTTCCGCCGGCTGCCTGGCTTATCACTCTTCTTCTTCTTCTTCTTCTAATTTGAGTTTATTTATTTATTTATTTATTTCTAAAAGCAAAAGGCAACACAGGATAAGAAGCAATGGCAGTCAAGTCAATGACAACCAACCACGTGGCACATAAGTAAGAATTTCCCCAGCAACGGATCATCACCCCTGACCCTATCCCGTTAGCCCATGTTCATTCAGATAAGAAAACACGCACCTTAATCTCCATTGAAGAACTACTACTACTACTACTCTCTACCCTCTTGACACCATATTATGCTGAAGCAGAGTTAGTGTAGAGAAGTAATGAGTAGAGTATACCTGGAGACGTAAGATTCCTGAAGTGAAAAGAGGAGGATTGGCTTTCAATTCAGAAATCGCCAAATTGAGGGTGTCCGTAGCCAAAGCAGGAGATGTAACTGCTGGAAATGTACGAGTCTCGATGCTGCCAATAGGGACTCTGTCTCTGGGGTTTCCTTGGCAGCCATTCATGGATACAACCACTGAACATGGCTTGTGATAATAGCATCTCTGTACAATCAAATATAATATATAAAGTAACAGCATTTCGAGATTCTATCTTGAAATAAGCTTGCAAACAAAGTAGCAGCATTATAATTCCATCAATAACTACAAATCATGCTTTAGCTGTGAAGAAATGAGAGTGGGCCGGCTGGCTTACGTGGTAGAAAAGATGAAGAGATTGCCTTCTGGAAACTGGTTGGGCTGCGATACTGTACTTAATTGATTCCAAATCCATAAAATGTGCAAGGCTGTGCCTTGCAAGAGTAGCGGTTGCCATGAGATGGGAGATGGACAGGGAGAGGTTTAGCGATTTCCACTGGACCAAGCAGTCGCATGCTTTGCTCCTCTGTGAAAGATAGGATTTTATACTCGGATATTTTATACTCGGATTTTATATATATATATATATATATATATATATATATATATATATAACACATGCTTTGTTATAAACTAGTACAGGTCCTGTGATTCGTCGCAGATCAAATAATTAATATTTTAAAAAAGAAGCTTTTAAAGAAAATAATAAAAAAGAAATTTTATTTATTTTTTTATTTTTTAGTTTTTTAACTTTTCACGTCACTTTAAATTAAAAAAAAACATTTTTAAAAAACAAATCCCTTATGAATTTTTGTATTAAAAAAATTAATCTTATACACAGCAGAATGCATGCAAATAATCTAATAGGGAACTATTAGATATGTTGTCCATTCTTTGCCGCAGGCTAGCAATTTTTTTTTTTTTCTTTTTGATGTAATAATAGTGTTAGGCTAAATAAAATGTAAGTTTTGAGTGGTCAATTAAAAAATATAAAAAAGAACAACAATAAACTGAAAAAAAAATTAAAAAAAATCATCTCTAAGCCTATCCTAATTTTCAAACAACACAATGATAACTTAATAGAAGGACAATTACAAAAAATAAAAAAGTAAATTTCAAAAAAAAATCATCTGAAAAAAATTAGGAAAAAAACCAAGAAAACTCATGCTAATATTCTAAACCTAATCTAGTGTTAAAAACTTGCAACTCATTAAATACTGAATCCAAGTTCAATCAATAAATTTAACTATCAATTAATTTAATCTTGAATGATGAAATCATTCAAAAACTATTAATAAAAATACTTGTAAAAACAACAAAAAGAATGAAGAAAAAATTTGGAAGAAAAACACCTAAAAATGATGAAATTTAAAAATAAGAAATAAAAAATAAACACCTAAGGATTATTCCAATCATATAATTCTTTTTATTTTTAATTGGATTGTTTTAGTTATATAATTTGAACCACGGGTTTGATGAGATATCTCGTGTTGACTTAGCTCTAATTAGTATTTTTACATATTTTTCATAAACGGTTTTTTATCTTTTTTATTAATTTTCAGTATTTAAACATTATTTTTTATTAAAAAAACAGTTAAGTTCCGCGGCAAAGCACGGGCAAGAAGGCACGCGTGCATGTATATATATATATATATAGACACACACACACAAGATAATCGGCCCACGCTATGACATGGGTCAGGCTAAATTCTTTCTTAACATGAAAACATGAAAAAAGAATTGTTCAAGCATTACTAATATATTTTTCAATGCTAAAAATAGATCTTAATGTTAATTAAATACTAAGTTCGTGAAGTTGAGTAATATGACCAGAAAAAGATATCTAATCATACACTACTGGAAGACCTTTATTTTTTTTTTTTAACTTAACTATAGGATACTCATATTTTTTATAAGAAAGTAATAATTTAATTCCATTAAAATAAAATAATTTTCTAGTAAAAGTATTTTTTTTCTTATTATATATTTAATTTCAAAAAAAAAATAATAACTTTTTATATGTTATTTATTTAATAAAAACAAAAGGCATATATAAGACATTAAAAAAAAAGTCATGACGATTTAACATAAAGATTAAAAAATATCCTTGTACTAAAATTTTTTTATCTCATTTTTCTTAATTTTTTTTTAAAAAAACTTTCTCCAGGACATTTGTTTCTTAGACAACATTCTCTCATTACTTTAAGGTTCCGTTTGTTTGCTGGAAAGTAATTTTTTTTTGGAAAGTGAATTCCGAGAAAATAAATTATTTTCTGATGTTTGGTAGTATAATAAAAAATAAGTTGGAAAACACTTTCCAGTGTTTGGTTATGTCATGGAAAATGAGTTGAAAAATAACTTATTAATGTTTTATTTTTCTCATGTTTATTAAAATAATAAGGAACAAATCTTACAAATTAAAAAGTTGAATGAGAATGAAATTGAAAAAAATATAATTTCATAAATTATCTCAAATAAAATAAATAATAATCAAAATAATAAAGATCAAATCTAAAAAATAAAAAAAATAAAAGATAAAGAAATTAAAATAATAATAATTAACATTTCATAAATTATTTCAAAAAAAATAAGTAACAATTAAAAGAATGAGGACCAAATTTGATAGATAAAAAATTTCAATAAAAAAATGATAAGGGAAAAGCAAATAACAATTATAAAAATAAGGACCAAAGTTAATATAAAAATTAAATTTTAAGAGAGGAAATTGAAAAATAAATATTCAAAACAAAATATATATAGTAATGAGAGCAAGTTCCCACTTCTCTGAGTTATGAGCTAGCACTTGCTTCTGATCGAGGATGATAACGAGACTTGATCTACGCTTTGAGCCAGTTATTCATTCTTTAAGGCCAGGAGCCGGGAACTCAAAAAGTATCCATCTGGATGGTTCCTTGCCCACTTCT